>CAWUFW010012689.1:0-525490 GCA_963921515.1 Calotriton arnoldi | reverse complement strand
AGCCTCAAGCTTCTGGGCGTTTTGGTTACATATTATGCGGCGGTTCCAGGCCGCAGAGGGATCGCACTGCCCGCAACCAACGGGACTAGGGAGAGGAAGATTCCTCTTCCGAAGCTGCAGGGTACCTTTAATGAAGCCGGCAGAGTATCATCCAAGGCTCAATGGAGGGCTGAGAATAATCGTCCATAATTAGCTGCAGCGGAGGTAACCCACCAGAGGGCGTTATTTGGCAAAATGAGACCTCATATCCCAGCGTGCATTTGAAAATGAACTTCCACCAAGGGAGGAGCACTGATAGCTCACTAACCACAAACACGCAGGGGAAATGCGGCAGCCATAAATCACCTCCGTGACACGGCCTCTGAGGAGATGCAAACAGCGGCATCGAAACGCGTCAGGCCATGGACTTCAAAGGGATGTTAAGCTGCCTGCTTGGTTCAAATGGAGTTTGTAACTCACCTGCAGCTGTGTGCGGCCTCAAGCTTCTGGGCGTTTTTGGTTACATATTATGCGGCGGTTCCAGGCCGCAGAGGGATCGCACTGCCCGCAACAAACGGGACTAGGGGAGAGGAAGATTCCTCTTTCCGAAGCTGCAGGGTACCTTTAATGAAGCCGGCAGAGTATCATCCAAGGCTCAATGGAGGGCCGAGAATAATCGTCCATAATTAGCTGCAGCGGAGGTAACCCACCAGAGGGCGTTATTTGGTAAAATGAGACCTCATATCCCAAGCGTGCATTTGAAAATGAACTTCCACCAAGGGAGGAGCACTGATAGCTCACTAACCACAAACACGCAGGGGAAATGCGGCAGCCATAAATCACCTCCGCTGACACGGCCTCTGAGGAGATGCAAACAGCGGCATCGAAACGCGTCAGGCCATGGACTTCAAAGGGATGTTAAGCTGCCTGCTTGGTTCAAATGGAGTTTGTAACTCACCTGCAGCTGTGTGCGGCCTCAAGCTTCTGGGCGTTTTTGGTTACATATATATATATATATATATATATATATATATATATATATATATATATATATATATAGATATATATATATATATATATATATTCAGGAATCCTCACGTCACATGAGCATAAGGAAAAGCCGCACTCAGGATTTTGGAAACAAAATATATATATATTACCTACTGGTGGTCGCCATTGGGTAGTTATAGTTAGGACCTAGTTTCCATAGGAAAAGCGTTTTTTGATTTGCTAAAATCTTTGATGCCGTTTGACAAATCTTCACGAAACCTTCAAAACTAATGGCCCTCTCACTTCAGCTCCTGTGTTGAAAGATTCGGGGTGATTCGTCAAGCGGGGGCTGAGAAAAAAGGGGGCTCCCAAAATGCGTTTTCTCCATGTTAATTTCCATAGGACACTTTAGACAAGGCTACAGCCCGAACTGCTGAACGGAATTACACCAAATTTGGCAAAAAGGTATCTCTTGGTTCAGAAAGCGTTCTTTTTGTTAAATGGTGTAAATCCATTCAGTAGTTCCTGAGAAATTCATATATTTTTAGATATTTTTAGATATTAATATCTGGTGGCCGCGAAGGATCCGCGAACCCTCCCGATCTCGAGCCTGACTTCTGATTGGCTGGCAACACTTCAAACCAGGAAATGTTGGCAGCCATCTTGTGACTCGGTTGAACTGAGTCACAAGACAAAATGTTAAAAAAAAGAAGAAAAGGGGGCAGGATAGAAACACCCAGACCCTGTTGCGGACCCCCAGCCCCGGGGACCACCACCTCCCCGGGGCTTTAAATCTGATGGGAGGAGGACTGCGCTGCCCCTCTCCAGGAGCCCTTTATGGCCCTGGGCGCCCACCCCTTGGACATTGCAGTTTGCACTGCTCCCGCCATAGCAAACTCTGCTTCGCTTCATGGAAGTGGAGCAGGAAAACTGCTCTTGCTTCCATGAAGCAAGGCAGAATTGATTTTGGGCAAAGGGAGCTGCATGTTAGCAGCTCCCTCTGTCCAAAAGCAATGCCAGCTCCCGCAGGAGGCGGGAAGCCGGCAGGGACCGAAGGGGCATTGGGGCTCTCCTCGTGGTCCCCAACATGTGGACATGCCCCAGGGGATGGGGTCCCCGGGGCAAAAAAATGGCCTGGGAGGACCACCTCCCTTTTTTTAATTAAAAAAAAAATGTCCGGGCCCCGGGGGATGGGGTCCCCGGGGCTAATATCGGCTTGTGGAGGGGGACGGGCAGCCCCCCTCCATTATAAAATTAAAATAATAATGAAAAATGGCCAAGCCCCGGGGATGGGGTTCCCGGGGTTGAAAATGGCCAATGGAACTGGGGGGCAATAATAATCTTTTTTTCTCTTGTGATAGGAGTCTCGAACCTATCGTGGCTCTCAGCGCGGCCCCCAGTGTAACTTTGCGGTAGATTCGCAGATCCTTCTTAATTAAATAATTAAATAGTATACAATTCATAAGGTAGTGTTGCAGTTGTGAAGTTTTTTGTAGAGCTAGTGAGACTGAAGTTCATAAAAAAATTAAAATTGAGAGAGTTAGAAAAAATATTAAAAAATATAAATCATAAGTTAAAATTGGAAAGTGAAATATGTTGTAGTACATTGAATTCGTGCATTTGTTTTGCGGATTCGCGATGGGTTAGTGAATCCAGGAAATATTTAGAAAGAGTATACATGCTTAAAAATATATATCTTTCACTGTTGGGTTATAGGTTGGCTCTAAGAAGAGCCGTCGTGTTCATTATGACTCTGTTCCAGCTACATGTAAGTTCGGATGCACAGCTTAAGGTTGTTCAGAAACACTCTGTTTTCTTCATCTGTGAAGTGAACTCCATCACTTCTTCAGATGTTATGCATGTGAAAACGTAGGTTGTTATAAATAGAGCCCATGTTATGGTCTCTGAGGTAAGCAGAAACAGCTTTATTGACATTATTCCTAGCTATCTTAATCTGTGGACAGAATTGATTTGACCACTTCCATTTCTGTCTTTGGCATATATTAGAGTATACAAAGACAGTATGAGGGAAAAGTGACATCAGTTGTGAAAAGGTAAATGTGCCGAGGTCATTGCCACCACAGTGCACAATCATGAGATCAGGGGGTTGGAGATGCAATAATGTTTTACCCAAAGGCATCAATTGGTGCCACTGTAATCCTCTCTGTGCAAACCATTTAATATCCACATTTTGCAAACTGGGGGCCAGATGTACAACCATGTCATTTAGCGACTCGCAAATTGCGCTCAATTGCGAGTCGCAATTTGCAAGTCGCTAAATGACATGTACAACAGTGTCTGAGACACTGTTACCGATTCCTAATGGGGTCGCAAATTGCCTGACTAATGCATATTAATGAGGCACTAACAATTTGCGACCACATTAGGAATAGCTGGCCCTCCCAGGTATGGTGGCCTGCTGGGCTCAGAAGACCTCCATGTCTGGGACTGCTTTTAAATAAAGAGGTTTTTTTTTTAAATGCAGCCCGTTTTTCTTAAAGGAAAATGGGATGCATTTAAAAAAAGGAAAATGAAACATTTTCATTTAATTTTTTTAAGGCATGTAGTGGTCCCTGGGACCACTGCCTGGCCCTAAAAAATATTTTCCCCTGCATTTGCAAAGGGGAAGGGGTCCCCTGGGGACCCCTTCCCATTTGCGAGTGCTTTACCACCCTCTTGAAGAGGGCAGTAAATTGTGAGTGTTTTGCGACTGCAATTACTGTTGGAAAACATACTTACATAGGCCTCTGACTCGCTATTAGGAAGGGACGCCCTTGGAACGCCCCTTCCTAATAGCAACTCGCAATTCCTATTTAGCAAGCCGCAAAAAATTGCAACTCGCTAAATAGGGATTGTACATGGCCTTATTAGATTTTGCATGCGCAAACGGGACGCAAACCCATTTGCGCATGCAAAATAGGGTCGTACATTTGGCCCCTAGTTCTTTGTCAATACCTCTGTGTTCAGCATACCTTTTGCAACAGAAAACACAGCTGTGCCCTACAAACCATACTGTAAGCATTTTGAAGGGATGTCTGGAAGGAATCAAAAGATGTTTGTAGCTGTAGTATTCAGTTGGTAAAATGAGAGGTATCTAAAATGGAGGAGAAGATGTTGTTTTTGAGAAATCCAATAACTGATTGGCTGTTCATCAACATTGTGCACTCAAAAATTGGATGCATGTTACTTTGCTGAACAAGTATGTTTCTGATTGGTTATGGAAAAAAGTTTGTAAGGTTCAATAGAGTGAATAAGCTAATATTTTGCAAAAGTCAACCACACCTGCTGTTTGCATTTGTAAGCTAGTGTGTTGCATTTCAAAATATGATGAACTTGTTACCTGCTGGTACAGTTGAATGTTGCAGAAAGTGTTACTATGGAAACTAGTATTAAACAGAATGAGGGAGAGTTGAAACTTAACTGTGGTTTTAAAATATGAACTTCTAAGTTAAATATAAGTGATAAGCTACTGAAGTAAGATTTCCCAAATCAGTACTATGTTTAGAAGTGGTGTGTTCTTAAAAATAATAGTAATATCATTGGAAATAGGTTTTTGAACTCCTGTACGGGTTTACGACTTCTTCGCGATGCTACATTGCGCCACCGCGGTTGAGAAGCGATTCCAATAAATTACAGAGGCATATTGGGTAGTTTTAAAAAAGAGTAATAAAGGGTTAATATGTGTAACCAATAGAAGTGGGTTTTAGAATTTGAAATACTGAAGGGAGCATTTTGATTTGCTACTTACATTCATTTGTGTGCAAAATGAGAGGGAACGTTTGCCATTACTGGTTTTACCTTGTTGAGAGTGGTGCAGTACATTTATTGTATTGGAAAGAAAATCTTTTAGGAGTGTCTGACATTTGTATTAGTATTTCAGAGGTGAGTTACATATGTGTAAGGTGTGTCATGAATTGCGCAGGAGTGGGTCAGTGGTTGTAATTATATTTTTAACTTCCTGATGCATTATATATAAAGCTTGCAAAGCATTAGAGAAATGTGATGTTTGAAATATGTTACCAAATGTAGGAACGTGTATTGTAGTTTGTTTTCTTGTACCGAAATGAAGATTGAAATAGGTTGTGCATACTAATATGTGTGCTTCCTGAGTGTCTAATGAAAGTGGTAGAGAAAACTGTTGTTTAAAACATGTTCACAGATGAATTAAACTGTACCCCAGGGTCTATGCATGCAGTCATCCAATCACTCAGGCACTACACATGCACTCATCCAAAGACTCAGCCACTACCCGTGCACTCATTCATTCACTGAGGCACTACCCATGCACTCATCCAATGATTAAAACACTATCCTTCCACACATTCATTCACACAAGTACTATGCATACACCCATCCAATCACTCATATTCTACTCATGCACCCAATCATGTAGACATTACTCTAGCACTGTTCCAATCACGCAGGTGATACCCATAGACTCACACATTCACCCAGGCACTACCCATGCACTAATGGAATTACCCAGGGACAACCCATGCAGCCATTAAACCTAACAGACACTATGAATGCACTCATCCAATCACACAGGGACTACCCATACACTCATGCATTCACTCAGGCACTACCCATGAACTCATCCAATGACCTATGCACTATCCATGCACTCCTCTATTCATTCAGGCACTACCCATGCACTCATCTGTTCACCAATTCACTACCCTTGCACACATCAATTCACTCAGGCTCTATGCATGCAGACATCCCATCACCCAGGCACTACCCATGCACTCATCTAAAGACTCAGCCAGTACCCATGCACTCATCCATCTACTGAGGCACTAACTATGCACTCATCCAATCATCCTGGCACTAGTCTTGCACTCATCCATTCACTGAGGAACAACACATGCGCTCGTCCATTCACTCAGGCACTACCCATGCACTCATCCAATGACCGAGGCCCTACTCTTGCACTCAAGCATTCACTGAGGAACTGCCCATGCACTCCTCCATTCACTCAGGCACTACCCATGCACTCATCTGTTCACCCAGGCACTACCCTTGCACTCATCCATTCACTCAGGTAGTGTGCATGCATTCATCCAGTCACTCCTCTTTCTGCACATCACTTGGCCCTTTCTGCACCTTTCTTCCTCTTTCTGCACCTCTCTTGCCTCTTTCTGTATCTCTTATCTGTTTCTGTACCTCTCTTGCCTCTTTCTGCTCTTTTCTTGCTTCTTTCTGCGCCTTTCTTCCTCTTTCTGCACCTTCCTTTCTCTTTGTGCAGCTCTCTTGACTTTTTCTGCACTTCTTTTGACTCTTTTTGCAACTCTGTTGGTTCTTTCTGCACTTATGTACCTTCTTTCTGTACTTGTCTTGCTTCTTTCTGCACTTCTCTTTGCTTCTTTCTGCCTCCCTCTTGCTTCTTTCTGCACTCCTCTTTCCTCTTTATGTACCTCTCTTGCCTCTTTCTAAACTTCTCTTGTGTCTTTCTCCACTTCTCTTGCTTCTTTCTGCACCTATGTTGCTTCTTTCTGGAGATTTCTTGCCTTTTTCTACACCTCACTCTCTTCTTTCTGCACCTCTGTTACCACTTTCTGCACTTCTCTTCCCTCTTTCTCTACTTCCTTTGCCTCTTTCTGTACATCTCTTGCCTCTTTCAGCACTTCTCTTACCTCTTTTTGCATCTCTATTGCTTCTTTCAGCACTTGTCTTTGTTGTTTCTTAACTCCTCTTGCTTGTTTGTGTACCCCTCTTCCTTCTTTTTGCACCTTTCTTGCCTCTTTCTGCATCTCTTGCCTTTTTCTACATTTCTGTTGCTTGTTACCGCACCTCTGTTGCTTCTTTCTGCACTTCTCTTGCTTCTTTCTGCATCCGTCTTGTCTCTTTTTGCACTCCTCTTTCGTCTTTCTGCACGTCTCTTGCCTCTTTCTCTATCTCTCTTGCCTCTTTCTGTACTTCTCTTGCTTCTTTCTGCACCTGTCTAGCTTCTTTCTACACTTCTCTTGCCTCTTGCTGCACGTCTCTTGCCTCTTTCTCCATCTCTCTTGCCTCTTTCTGTACTTCTCTTGTTTCTTTCTGCACCTGTCTCGCTTCTTTCTGCACTTCTCTTGCCTCTTTCTGCACCCCTTCTTGTCTCTTTTAGCAGCTCCTTTGCCTCTTTGTGCACCTCTGTTGCTTTTTTCTGCACTTTTCTTGCTTTTTTCTGCACTGGTCATGCTTCTTTCTGCACGTGTCGTGCCTGTTTCTGCACCTCACTCTCTTCTTTCTGAACCTCCCTTGCCTCTTTCTGTACCTCACTTGCCTCTTTCTGCACCTCACACTCTTTTTTCTACATCTCTCTTGCCTCTTTCTGCACTAATTTTCCCTCTTTCTGCACCTCGCTTGCCTCTTTCAGCATCTCTCTTGCCTGTTTCTGCACTTCTCTTGCCTCTTTCTGCAGCTCTCTTGCCTTTTTATGCACTTTTCTTGCCTCTTTCTGTACTTCTCTTCCTTCTTTCTGCACCTGTCTAGCTTCTTTATGCACTTCTCTTGCCTCTTTTTGCACCCCGCTTGTCTCTTTTAGCAGCTCCTTTGCCTTTTTGTGCACCACTGTTGCTTTTTTCTGTACTTCTCTTGCATTTTTCTGCACTTGTCTTGCTTCTTTCTGCTCGTGTCTTGCCTGTTTCTGCACCTCTCCTGCCTCTTTCTGTACCTTACTTGCCTCTTTCTGCACCTCACACTCTTCTTTCTGTACCCCTCGTGCCTCTTTCTGCACTCCTTTACCCTCTTTCTGCACCTCTCTTGCCGCTTTCAGCACCTCTCTTGCCTGTTTCTGCACTTCCCTTGCCTCCTTCTGCAGCTCTCTTGCCTTT
Source organism: Calotriton arnoldi (assembly GCA_963921515.1). Lineage (NCBI taxonomy): Eukaryota > Metazoa > Chordata > Amphibia > Caudata > Salamandridae > Calotriton > Calotriton arnoldi. Next base: position 517,706 of record CAWUFW010012689.1, on the reverse strand, counting down.
TTATATGCACTTCTCTCGCCTCTTTCTGTACCTCTGTCGCTTCTTGCTGCACTTGTCTTGCTTTTTTCTGTACCTCTCTTGCTTGTTTCTGAACTCCTCTTGCCTGTTTCTGCACTCTTCTTCCCTTTCTCTGCACCTTTCTTGCCTCTTTCTTGTCTCTCTTGACTTTTTCTGCACTTCTCTTGACTCTTTCTGCACCTCGGTTGGTTCTTTCTGCACTTCTGTACCTTCTTTCTGCACTTGTCTGCTTCTTTGGCCACTTCTCTTGCTTCTTTCTGCATCCATCTTGCTTCTTCCTGCACTCCTGTTCCTTCTTCCTGTACCTCCTTTGCCTCTTTCTACACATCTCTTGCATCTTTCTGCACTTTTCTTGCCTCTTTCTGCACCTCTGGTGCTTCTTTCTAAAGTTCTGTTGCTTTTTTTCTGCATTTCACTCTCTTCTTTCTGTACCTCTCTTACCTCTTTCTGCACTTCTCTTCCCTCTTTCTCCACTTCTCTTGGCTCTTTATGGACCTCTTGCCTCTTTCTGCACCTCACTTGCCTCTTTTTTTACCTCACTTGCCCCTTTCTGCATCTGTCTTCTCTTTTTCTGCACTTCTCTTTTCTCTTTCTGCACCTCTGTTGGTTCTTTCTGCACTTCTCTTACTTCTTTCTGCACTTGTCTTGCTTCTTTCTGCGTCCCTCTTGCCTCTTTCTGCACTCCCCTTTCCTCTTTCTGTACCTCGCTTGCCTCTTTCTACACCTCTCTTGTGTCTTTCTGAACTTCTCTTGTCTCTTCCTGCACCTGTGTTGCTTCTTTCTGAACTTCTCTTACCTCTTTCTGCACCCCTCTTGCGTCTTTTAGCAGCTCCCTTGCCTCTTTGTGCACTGCTGTTACTTCTTTCTGCACTTATCTTGCTTCTTTCTGCACTTGTCTTGCTTCTTTCTGTACCTCTCTTGCTTGTTTCTGCACTCCTCTTGGCTCTTTCTGCACCCCTCTTCCCTCTTTCTCTACCTCGCTTGCCTTTTCCTGCACCTCTCTTGCCTCTTTTTGCACTTGTCTTGCTTCTTTCTGCACCTCTGTTGCTTTTTTGTGCACTTCTCTTGCTTCTTTCTGCACCTCTCTTGCAAATTACATTCTGAGCAGTAGGTGATTAGGGAAGCTGCAAGATAAAAGTGATGTTTAAGACATGTTGGTAGAGGGATTACTGACTAGGCTACTTCTTATAAGTCTGTGGAAAGGTAGACTTGAAGTTGGCTGTATAAATTTAGATGTGTGCTTGAAATGGGAAGTGAAGTCCGTGCAGTTTAAAGTTCTGCTTGCTATCGTGACTGAGGTATGTGTCTACTTGTACATGTATTGTTTCATGTGTTATCCATCTGATGATGCTAGCTTAAAAAGCTGGTAGCTTCTCCTACAGGTGGAGAAATCGTCTTAGTTCTGTACTGTTATTTGGTTGCACGGATAGACATGTTTTACATATGTAGGTGGTATGGAGACCCTGATATAGACTATTCACTACCCAAGTGCACTGGTTTATGAGTAGACAGGAATACATAGACTTTCTTGTACATAAATTTAGAGAGCTTGCAATCTGAAACACAGGTATTCAAGTACTTTTATGTTTCTTTTTATGTATCATGGCACTAGCATTAGGTACATACACACATGGATGCTTTCTGGAATAGGGTGAGACTTACAAAAGTGATATGTGAGGGATTGCTGTTTTAAATTTCGCTACGCCCAACATTCAGAGTTGTTGGTGAATAGTGAAGCTACACAACAAAAGTAAGGTTTAAAACATGCTGCGAGAGGGATTAGTGATTAGGCTACTTCATATGAGTGTGTGGAAATGTATAGTTAAAGGGCGCTGTAGAAATTTAGGTGTTTGCTTGAAATGGGAAGTGCAGTTTGTTAAATTTAAAGGTCTGTGTGCTCTCATGACTGAGGTATGTGTCTACTTGTACATTTATTCTCGTATGTGTTATGCATCTGAAGATGGTAGGTTAAAAAGCTGGTAGGTTGTTTTACACGAGGATACATTTTCTCAGTGCACCATTCTTTGTCTTTCTGCATGTCTCTTCCTCTTTCTGGAGTTCTCTTGCTTATTTCTGTTCTTTTCTTGCCTCTTTTTCCACTTCTCTTGGGTCTTTCTGCACTTTTCTTGCTTCTATGTGTACTTCTTTTGCTTCTTTTTGCACCCCTCTTGCTTCTTTCTGCACCCCTCTTCCCTCTTTCTGCACCTTTATTGTCTCTTTCTGCTCCTCTCTTGCCTCTTTTGCACTTCTCTTCCTTCTTTCTGCACCCCTCTTCCCTCTTTCTGCATGTCTGTTGTCTCTTTCTGCACCCCTCTTGCCTCTTTCAGCACTTCTCTTGCTTCTTTTTGCATCTCTGTTGCTTCTTTCAGCACTTGAGCGGATGCGCGCAGGCTGAAGGCAGGCAACAGCGCTGCTAATTACTTTAAACAAACTGAATTGACTCGCTGCTAAATTGGTTGACTTGATTGTTATTGAACTTTTAACCATCGCTGCTATATTTGCTTTTAAAAGGATCAAATTTCACTAATCTTGTTTGATCTGCGCCGCATTTTTACTTCACTCACCTGTCCTCTTGAACCGCACTGCTCCCCGGTCCACCACAGGAAGTCCCGATTGTGTGGAGGGAGTATCCGGCAACGTTACCCATTCCATTCCGGGCAGGAGACCGGAGGGGGCGGAGCCTCATGGCTACTTAGCCCACATGACACAAGCCTCGCGCAGCGGACGCGCGCAGGCTGAAGGCAGGCAACAGCGCTGCTAATTACTTTAAACAAACTGAATTGACTCGCTGCTAAATTTGTTGACTTGATTGTTATTGAACTTTTAACCACTCGCTGCTATATTTGCTTTTAAAAGGATCAAATTTCACTAATCTTGTTTTATCTGCGCCGCATTTTTTCTTCACTCACCTGTCCTCTTGAACCGCACTGCTCCCCGGTCCACCACGGGAAGTCCCGATTGTGTGGAGGGAGTATCCGGCAACGTTACCCATTCCCTTCCGGGCAGGAGACCGGAGGGGGCAGAGCCTCGTGGCTACTTAGCCCACATGACACAAGCCGCGCGCAGGCTGAAGGCAGGCAACAGCGCTGCTAATTACTTTAAACAAACTGAATTGACTCGCTGCTAAATTGGTTGACTTGATTGTTATTGAACTTTTAACCACTCGCTGCTATATTTGCTTTTAAAAGGATCAAATTTCACTAATCTTGTTTTATCTGCGCCGCATTTTTTCTTCACTCACCTGTCCTCTTGAACCGCACTGCTCCCCGATCCACCACGGGAAGTCCCGATTGTGTGGAGGGAGTATCTGGCAATGTTACCCATTCCCTTCCGGGCAGGAGACCGGAGAGGGGGCGGAGCCTCATGGTTACTTAGCCCAAATGACACAAGCCTCGCACAGCGGACACGCGCAGCGGGCGCGCCGCCGGCGCGCCAAAGGCAAGCCCGTCTGCGCCCATTCATGGCCGGCCGGGGCCAGAACCCCTGCCCGTCCCACGTCGCACACCAGATCCTATAGCCCATTTACCCTACGTAATCTAAGAGGACCGACATCCGACAAGTGTTGCCACTCGTGGAATGTAGCAGATGAATACACTGACTGCCCCCATTGTGGGTTTTACCTCCGGCCGGTTGTCAAAACACAGAACTCCCTTATAAAGTATGCCAACATAAAAATGTTCTTGCTAAACTGCTGATCGTTCCCTAAACATGCCATCGAAATTGCACTAATACTGGAAGAACTCAAACCGGATGTTCTCTTCCTCACGGAAACGTGGCTTAATAATGAGTCTGAACCGGTCCTCGCACAAAATCTCCCTGGCGGCTACCTTATACAACGAAAAGACCGCAAAGAAGGTAGAGGGGGGGGCTTAGCAATCATCCTCAAAGACCACCTTAAGTGTCGGATCTCCCCAGATCAGGTCTCAGACTGCGAGAGTCTACTCTTCTCCATAGATTTCTCCCCCACTGTCACTTTCTCTGGGTTATTAATCTACCGCCCACCTGGCCCCCTAGGACAATTCCTTAACACCCTTCCGACAACTACTGCTAATTTAGCTTGTTCATCTTCCAACTTCACAATATTGGGAGTTCTTAATATTCATTTGGACAATACCTCCGATCATACCACAATTGAACTTAATCTGAGCCTCTCCGCACTTCAGCTAAAGCAATTAGTATCCAACCCCACCCATATTAAAGGCCACATACTTGACCCCGTCTTTAGCAACTGCCCTGAACTCACATCTGGTAAGCCATCTCCGCTTCCTTGGTCCGATCACTTTCTGATTCCCATAACTTGGGAAATCCCGAAATACCCCCTTCCCTCCATTTCATCTTCTCGACAGGAACGCAACTGGTCAAAGCTTCCCAGGCAACGCTGGATCTCAGCCCTTGAAAACACCAGACCTTACAAAGACCCTAACCCTACCCTAGCCAATGAGAATTTTAATTACTGGATCCAAAGCTCCCTCGACGCTTTCCTTCCCATAAGGCACATCCATCATAAAGGTAGAGCAAAGATGTCCCCCTGGTACTCCCCGAAACTACGGGAGCTCAAGCAACACTGTAAAAAGCTTGAGAGGAAATGGAGACAAACCTATGCAGTCCCGAGCAAAACCAAATACAGGGAAGCAATAAAAACTTATAAATTAGAAATCAAACTCGCCCAAGCTGCCTTTTATGAAGAAAAAATCAAGGCAGCCTCCAACTCCCCTAAGGAGATCTAGCGGATCGCTAAAACTCTCTCAAAACTGCCCCAGAAGCAACCTACCTCTGATGATGCCTTATCCCGGTGCACCAATTTGGCGGAATTTTTCCATCAGAAAGTACAAAACATTTACTCCATCTTTACCCCTATCCAGCCTGATACCACTAACTGGTCAGTCTGTGAAACTCAAGCCACATTGAAATCATTTCCTCCCTTAGATCCCACATCCCTAGACTCCATCATGCACCGGGTAAAATCAGGCTCCCCCCTAGACCCAGCTCCTCCCCGCGCCTTGTCACAAGTAACAGCAAACATCCTACCAACGGTCCTTGACCTACTGAACACCTCCATCTCCGCCGGAGTGGTTCCCCCGGCTTGGAAATGTGCAATGGTAAAGGCCCTCTTAAAAAACCAAACCTAGACGAGAATAACCTGAGCAACTATCGCCCAATCTCCCTACTCCCGTGGATGAGCAAGATACTGGAAAAGCACATCAACTCAGTGCTGGGAGAGTTTTAGAATCTAATAACCTACTGCATCCCTCTCAGACTGGCTTCCGTCCCCAACACGGGACCGAAACAGCTCTCCTTGCCGTAACGGAGGAGGCAAGGAGGATCCTGGATCAGGAAGGCTCTGCGGCCATCATCCTCCTCGATCTCAGTGCCGCATTCGACACTGTAAACCACAACACGCTGATTTTGAGACTAAAAACATGGGTGTATCAGGCAATGCTATTGCCTGGCTACATTCCTTCTTAAGTGACCGGTCCTTCCAGGTCTTTGAAGGCGATGTGGTCTCCGAACAAATGCCCCTAAGCTGTGGTGTGCCTCAGGGCTCTTCCCTGAGCCCCACATTATTTAACATTTACATGAGCTCCTTGGCAGAGATTGTCTTCCCATTTAACATCAAAATCATCACCTACGCTGACGACACTCAGCTGGTGGTGGCACTAAACAACCCCGAAAAATTTGCAAATAATCTTGAGAGTTGTCTCATTGAGGTGGCTAAGTGGATGGAAAACTCGTGCCTGAAGCTTAACGGGGACAAAACGGAGATTATGCTTCTTGGGAACTCCCCCTCTCTCAGCACGGAGCAATTCTGGCCAAAATGTCTTGGCACCGCTCCAGTACCCTCAGACCAAATCAAAAGCCTGGGCATCTGGCTGGACCGCTCCCTCAGTTTTAACCACCAGGCGGCGAAACTCTCGGCCACCTGCTTTGGCCTCCTGAGGATGCTACGCAAGATACTTCCCCTTCTCCCATTTCAAGCACGAAAAATCATGGTACAAGGTCTCATCCTCTCCCGCCTGGATTATGGGAACGCTCTGTACTTGGGGGCCCCGCAATCCACCATTGGCAAGCTGCAAGTAATTCAAAACTGTGCAGCCCGCACTCTCCTCCAGACCCCTCCCCGACAGTCCGCAGCCCCTGCACTAAGGAGTCTCCACTGGTTACCGGTCAGGGAGAGAATCCAATTCAAAGCCATGTGCATTGCGCACAAGGCTTTTTGGAAGACAGGCTCGTCAATTAGTCAGTCCTTGATAACACCCTACCAACCAAACAGGCATCTCCGGTCAACCTTCTCCTCCCTCGCCCTACTGCCCACTATAAAGAGAGCAAGATGCGGTGGACGATCCTTTTCCTATAACTCCGCCAAGCTCTGGAACGCACCCCCCCTCTGTATGCGGACGGAACCCAATCTCATGTCCTTCCGCAAACTCCTAAAAACTTTTCTTTTCAATAACCGCTGAGTCCTCCTTCTGTCTGCGTTTCGTCCACAGCGCTGGGATGCCTCAGGGTAGCTATTGCGCTATATAAATGTTTTTTTCATTTCATTTTTTTCATTTCATTTCACTTGTCATTGTTGTTTCTTAACCCCTCTTGCTTGTATGTGCACCCCTCTTCCTTCTTTTTGCACCTTTCTTGCCTCTTTGTGCATCTCTCTTTGCTTTTTCTACATTTCTCTTGCCTCTTCTTGCACCTCTTTTGTCTCTTTCTGAACTTCCCTTCCTTCTTTGTGCACTTGTGTTGCTTCTTTCCGCACTTCTCTTGCTTGTTTCTGCATCCGTCTTGTCTCTTTCTGCTCTCCTCTTTCGTCTTTCTGCATGTTTCTTGCCTCTTTCTCCATCTCTCTTGCCTCTTTCTGTACTCCTCTTGCTTCTTTCTGTACCTCTCTAGCTTCTTTCTGCACTTCTCTTGCCTCTTTCTGTACCTCTCTTGCTTCTTTTAGCAGCTCCTTTGCCTCTTTCTGCACCTCTGTTGCTTTTTCCTGCACTTCTCTTGCTTTGTTCTGCACTTGTCTTGCTTCTTTCTGCACGTGTCGTGCCTGTTTCCTGACCTCACTCTCTTCTTTCTGCACCTCTCTTGCTTCTCTCTGTCCCTCACTTGCCTCTTTCTGCACCTCACTCTCTTCTTTCTGCACCCCTCTTGCCTCTTTCTGCACTCCTTTTCCCTCTTTCTGCACCTCTGTTGCCTCTTTCAGTACCTCTCTTGCCTCTTTCAGCACTTCTCTTGCCTTTTTTTGCATCTCTGTTGCTTCTTTCAGCACTTGTCTTTGTTGTTTCTTAACCCCTTTTGCTTGTTTGTGTACCCCTCTTCCTTCTTTTTGCACCTTTCTTGCCTCTTTCTGCATCTCTCTTGCCTTTTTCTACATTTCTCTTGCCTCTTCCTGCACCCCTTTTGGCTCTTTCTGAACTTCCCTCCCTTCTTTGTGCACGTGTGTTGCTTCTTTCTGCACTTCTCTTGCTTGTTTCTGCATCCGTCTTGTCTCTTTCTGCACTCCTCTTCCCTCTTTCTGTACCTTTATTGTCTCTTTCTGCTCCTCTCTTGCCTCTTTTGCACTTCTCTTCCCTCTTTCTGCACCCCTCTTCCCTCTTTCTGCATGTCTGTTGTCTCTTTCTGCACCCCTCTTGCCTCTTTCACCACTTCTCTTGCCTCTTTTTGCATCTCTGTTGCTTCTTTCAGCGCTTGTCTTTGTTGTTTCTTAACCCCTTTTGCTTGTTTGTGCACCCCTCTTCCTTCTTTTTGCACCGTTCTTGCCTCTTTCTGCATCTCTCTTTGCTTTTTCTACATTTCTCTTGCTTCTTCTTGCACCTCTTTTGTCTCTTTCTGAACTTCCCTTCCTTCTTTGTGCACTTGTGTTGCTTCTTTCCGCACTTCTCTTGCTTGTTTCTGCATCTGTCTAGTCTCTTTCTGCACTTCTCTTTCGTCTTTCTGCAGGTTTCTTGCCTCTTTCTCCATCTCTCTTGCCTCTTTCTGTACTCCTCTTGCTTCTTTCTGTACCTCTCTAGCTTCTTTATGCACTTCTCTTGCCTCTTTCTGTACCCCTCTTGCCTTTGTTAGCAGCTCCTTTGCCTCTTTCTGCACCTCTGTTGATTTTTTCTGCACTTCTCTTGCTTTGTTCTGCACTTGTCTTGCTTCTTTCTGCACGTGTCGTGCCTGTTTCTGCACCTCACTCTCTTCTTTCTGCACCTCTCCTGCCTCTTTCTGTACCTTACTTGCCTCTTTCTGCACCTCACACTCTTCTTTCTGTACCCCTTGTGCCTCTTTCTGCACTCCTTTACCCTCTTTCTGTACCTTACTTGCCTCTTTCTGCACCTCACACTCTTCTTTCTGTACCCCTCGTGCCTCTTTCTGCACTCCTTTACCCTCTTTCTGTACCTCTCTTGCCGCTTTCAGCACCTCTCTTGCCTGTTTCTGCACTTCTCTTGCCTCCTTCTGCAGCTCTCTTGCCTTTTTATATGCACTTCTCTCTCCTCTTTCTGTACCTCTGTCGCTTCTTGCTGCACTTATCTTGCTTTTTTCTGTACCTCTCCTGCTTGTTTCTGAACACCTCTTGCCTGTTTCTGCACTCTTCTTCCCTTTCTCTGCACCTTTCTTGCCTCTTTCTTGTCTCTCTTGACTTTTTCTGCACTTCTCTTGACTCTTTCTGCACCTCTGTTGGTTCTTTCTGCACTTCTGTACCTTCTTTCTGCACTTGTCTGCTTCTTTGGCCACTTCTCTTGCTTCTTTCTGCATCAGTCTTGCTTCTTCCTGCACTCCTGTTCCTTCTTCCTGTACCTCCTTTGCCTCTTTCTACACATCTCTTGCGTCTTTCTGCACTTTTCTTGCCTCTTTCTGCACCTCTGGTGCTTCTTTCTAAAGTTCTGTTGCTTTTTTTCTGCACTTCACTCTCTTCTTTCTGTACCTCTCTTACCTCTTTCTGCACTTCTCTTCCCTCTTTCTCCACTTCTCTTGGCTCTTTATGGACCTCTCTTGCCTCTTTCTGCACCTCACTTGCCTCTTTTTTTACCTCACTTGCCCCTTTCTGCATCTGTCTTCCCTTTTTCTGCACTTCTCTTTTCTCTTTCTGCACCTCTGTTGGTCCTTTCTGCACTTCTCTTACTTCTTTCTACACTTGTCTTGCTTCTTTCTGCACTTCTCTTGCTTCTTTCTGCGTCCCACTTGCCTCTTTCTGCACTCCCCTTTCCTCTTTCTGTACCTCGCTTGCCTCTTTCTACACCTCTCTTGTGTCTTTCTGAACTTCTCTTGTCTCTTCCTGCACCTGTGTTGCTTCTTTCTGAACTTTTCTTACCTCTTTCTGCACCCCTCTTGTGTCTTTTAGCAGCTCCCTTGCCTCTTTGTGCACTGCTGTTACTTCTTTCTGCACTTATCTTGCTTCTTTCTGCACTTGTCTTGCTTCTTTCTGTACCTCTCTTGCTTGTTTCTGCACTCCTCTTGGCTCTTTCTGCACCCCTCTTCCCTCTTTCTCTACCTCGCTTGCCTTTTCCTGCACCTCTCTTGCCTCTTTTTGCACTTGTCTTGCTTCTTTCTGCACCTCTGTTGCTTTTTTGTGCACTTCTCTTGCTTCTTTCTGCACCTCTCTTGCAAATTACATTCTGAGCAGTTGGTGATTAGGGATGCTGCAAGATAAAAGTGATGTTTAAGACATGTTGGTAGAGGGATTACTGACTAGGCTACTTCTTATAAGTCTGTGGAAAGGTAGACTTGAAGTAGGCTGTATAAATTTAGATGTGTGCTTGAAATGGGAAGTGAAGTCCGTGCAGTGTAAAGTTCTGCTTGCTATCGTGACTGAGGTATGTGTCTACTTGTACATGTATTGTTTCATGTGTTATCCATCTGATGATGCTAGCTTAAAAAGCTGGTAGCTTCTCCTACAGGTGGAGAAATCTTCTTAGTTCTGTACTGTTATTTGGTTGCACGGATAGACATGTTTTACATATGTAGGTTGTATAGAGCCCCTGATATAGACTATTCACTACCCAAGTGCACTGGTTTATGAGTAGACAGGAATACATACACTTTCTTGTACATAAATTTAGAGAGCTTGCGATCTGAAACACAGGTTTTCAAGTACTTTTATGTTTCTTTTTATGTATCATGGCACTAGCATTAGGTACAAACACACACATGGATGCTTTCTGGAATAGGGTGAGACTTACAAGTGTGATATGTGAGGAATTGCTGTTTTAAATTTCGCTACGCCCAACATTCAGAGTTGTTGGTGAATAGTGAAGCTACACAACAAAAGTAAGGTTTAAAACATGCTGCGAGAGGGATTAGTGATTAGGCTACTTTATATGAGTGTGTGGAAATGTATAGTTAAAGGACGCTGTAGAAATTTAGGTGTTTGCTTGAAATGGGAAGTGCAGTTTGTTAAATTTAAAGGTCTGTGTGCTCTCATGACTGAGGTATGTGTCTACTTGTACATTTATTCTCGTATGTGTTATGCATCTGAAGATGGTAGGTTAAAAAGCTGGTAGCTTGTTTTACAGGAGGATACATTTTCTCAGTGCACCATTCTTTGTCTTTCTGTATGTCTCTTTCTCTTTCTGGAGTTCTCTTGCTTCTTTCTGTTCTTTTCTTGCCTCTTTTTCCACTTCTCTTTGGTCTTTCTGCACTTTTCTTGCTTCTATGTGTACTTCTTTTGCTTCTTTTTGCACCCCTCTTGCTTCTTTCTGCACCCCTCTTCCCTCTTTCTGCACCTTTATTGTCTCTTTCTGCTCCTCTCTTGCCTCTTTTGCACTTCTCTTCTTTCTTTCTGCACCCCTCTTCCCTCTTTCTGCATGTCTGTTGTCTCTTTCTGCACCCCTCTTGCCTCTTTCAGCACTTCTCTTGCTTCTTTTTGCATCTCTGTTGCTTCTTTCAGCACTTGTCTTTCTTGTTTCTTAACCCCTCTTGCTTGTATGTGCACCCCTCTTCTTTCTTTTTGCACCTTTCTTGCCTCTTTCTGCATCTCTCTTTGCTTTTTCTACATTTCTCTTGCCTCTTCTTGCACCTCTTTTGTCTCTTTCTGAACTTCCCTTCCTTCTTTGTGCACTTGTGTTGCTTCTTTCCGCACTTCTCTTGCTTGTTTCTGCATCCGTCTTGTCTCATTCTGCACTCCTCTTTCGTCTTTCTGCATGTTTCTTGCCTCTTTCTCCATCTCTCTTGCCTCTTTCTGTACTCCTCTTGATTCTTTCTGTACCTCTCTATCTTCTTTCTGCACTGCTCTTGCCTCTTTCTGTACCCCTCTTGCTTCTTTTAGCAGCTCCTTTGCCTCTTTCTGCACCTCTGTTGCTTTTTCCTGCACTTCTCTTGCTTTGTTCTGCACTTGTCTTGCTTCTTTCTGCACGTGTCGTGCCTGTTTACTGACCTCACTCTCTTCTTTCTGCACCTCTCTTGCTTCTCTCTGTCCCTCACTTGCCTCTTTCTGCACCTCACTCTCTTCTTTCTGCACCCCTCTTGCCTCTTTCTGCACTCCTTTTCCCTCTTTCTGCACCTCTGTTGCCTCTTTCAGCACCTCTCTTGCCTCTTTCAGCACTTCTCTTGCCTCTTTTTGCATCTCTGTTGCTTCTTTCAGCACTTGTCTTTGTTGTTTCTTAACCCCTTTTGCTTGTTTGTGCACCCCATTTCCTTCTTTTTGCACCTTTCTTGCCTCTTTCTGCATCTCTCTTGCCTTTTTCTACATTTCTCTTGCCTCTTCCTGCACCTCTTTTGGCTCTTTCTGAACTTCCCTCCCTTCTTTGTGCACGTGTGTTGCTTCTTTCTGCACTTCTCTTGCTTCTTTCTGCATCCGTCTTGTCTCTTTCTGCACTCCTCTTCCCTCTTTCTGTACCTTTATTGTCTCTTTCTGCTCCTCCCTTGCCTCTTTTGTACTTCTCTTCCCTCTTTCTGCACCCCTCTTCCCTCTTTCTGCATGTCTGTTGTCTCTTTCTGCACCCCTCTTGCCTCTTTCAGCACTTCTGTTGCCTCTTTTTCCATCTCTGTTGCTTCTTTCAGCACTTGTATTTGTTGTTTCTTACCCCTCATGCTTGTATGTGCACCCCTCTTCCTTCTTTTTGCACCTTTCTTGCCTCTTTCTGCATCTCTCTTTGCTTTTTCTACATTTCTCTTGCCTCTTCTTGCACCTCTTTTGTCTCTTTCTCAACTTCCCTTCCTTCTTTGTGCACTTGTGTTGCTTCTTTCCGCACTTCTCTTGCTTGTTTCTGCATCCATCTAGTCTCTTTCTGCACTCCTCTTTCGTCTTTCTGCATGTTTCTTGCCTCTTTCTCCATCTCTCTTGCCTCTTTCTGTACTCCTCTTGCTTCTTTCTGTACCTCTCTAGCTTCTTTATGCATTTCTCTTGCCTCTTTCTGTACCCCTCTTGCCTCTGTTAGCAAGCTCCTTTGCCTCTTTCTGCACCTCTGTTGCTTTTTTCTGCACTTCTCTTGCTTTGTTCTGCACTTGTCTTGCTTCTTTCTGCACGTGTCGTGCCTGTTTCTGCACCTCACTCTCTTCTTTCTGCACCTCTCCTGCCTCTTTCTGTACCTTTCTTGCCTCTTTCTGCACCTAACACTCTTCTTTCTGTACCCCTCGTGCCTCTTTCTGCACTCATTTACCCTCTTTCTGCACCTCTCTTGCCGCTTTCAGCACCTCTCTTGCCTGTTTCGGCACTTCTCTTGCCTCCTTCTGCAGCTCTCTTGCTTTTTTATATGCACTTCTCTCGCCTCTTTCTGTACCTCTGTCGCTTCTTGCTGCACTTGTCTTGCTTTTTCTGTACCTCTCTTGGTTGTTTCTGAACTCCTCTTGCCTGTTTCTGCACTCTTCTTCCCTTTCTCTGCACCTTTCTTGCCTCTTTCTTGTCTCTCTTGACTTTTTCTGCACTTCTCTTGACTCTTTCTGCACCTCTGTTGGTTCTTTCTGCACTTCTGTACCTTCTTTCTGCACTTGTCTGCTTCTTTGGCCACTTCTCTTGCTTCTTTCTGCATCCGTCTTGCTTCTTCCTGCACTCCTGTTCCTTCTTCCTGTACCTCCTTTGCCTCTTTCTACACATCTCTTGCGTCTTTCTGCACTTTTCTTGCCTCTTTCTGCACCTCTGGTGCTTCTTTCTAAAGTTCTGTTGCTTTTTTTCTGCACTTCACTCTCTTCTTTCTGAACCTCTCTTACCTCTTTCTGCACTTCTCTTCCCTCTTTCTCCACTTCTCTTGGCTCTTTATGGACCTCTCTTGCCTCTTTCTGCACCTCACTTGCCTCTTTTTTTACCTCACTTGCCCCTTTCTGCATCTGTCTTCTCTTTTTCTGCACTTGTCTTTCTGCCCCTCTGTTGCTTCTTTCTGCACTTCTCTTACTTCTTTCTGCACTTGTCTTGCTTCTTTCTGCACTTCTCTTGCTTCTTTCTGCGTCCCTCTTGCCTCTTTCTGCACTCCCCTTTCCTCTTTCTGTACCTCGCTTGCCTCTTTCTACACCTCTCTTTTGTCTTTCTGAACTTCTCTTGTCTCTTCCTGCACCTGTGTTGCTTCTTTCTGAACTTCTCTTACCTCTTTCTGCACCCCTCTTGCGTCTTTTAGCAGCTCCCTTGCCTCTTTGTGCACTGCTGTTACTTCTTTCTGCACTTATCTTGCTTCTTTCTGCACTTCTCTTGCTTCTTTCTGTACCTCTCTTGCTTGTTTCTGCACTCCTCTTGGCTCTTTCTGCACCCCTCTTCCCTCTTTCTTTACCTCGCTTGCCTTTTCCTGCACCTCTCTTGCCTCTTTTTGCACTTGTCTTGCTTCTTTCTGCACCTCTGTTGCTTTTTTGTGCACTTCTCTTGCTTCTTTCTGCAGCTCTCTTGCAAATTACATTCTGAGCAGTTGGTGATTAGGGAAGCTGCAAGATAAAAGTGATGTTTAAGACATGTTGGTAGAGGGATTACTGACTAGGCTACTTCTTATAAGTCTGTGGAAAGGTAGACTTGAAGTAGGCTGTATAAATTTAGATGTGTGCTTGAAATGGGAAGTGAAGTCCGTGCAGTTTAAAGTTCTGCTTGCTATGGTGATTGAGGTATGTGTCTACTTGTACATGTATTGTTTCATGTGTTATCCATCTGATGATGCTAGCTTAAAAAGCTGGTAGCTTCTCCTACAGGTGGAGAAATCTTCTTAGTTCTGTACTGTTATTTGGTTGCACGGATAGACATGTTTTACATATGTAGGTGGTATAGAGCCCCTGATATAGACTATTCACTACCCAAGTGCACTGGTTTATGAGTAGACAGGAATACATACACTTTCTTGTTCATAAATTTAGAGAGCTTGCGATCTGAAACACAGGTATTCAAGTATTTTCATGTTTCTTTTTATGTATCATGGCACTAGCATTAGGTACAAACACACACATGGATGCTTTCTGGAATAGGGTGAGACTTACAAGAGTGATATGTGAGGGATTTCTGTTTTAAATTTCGCTACGCCCAACATTCAGAGTTGTTGGTGAATAGTGAAGCTACACAACAAAAGTAAGGTTTAAAACATGCTGCGAGAGGGATTAGTGATTAGGCTACTTCATATGAGTGTGTGGAAATGTATAATTAAAGGACGCTGTAGAAATTTAGGTGTTTGCTTGAAATGGGAAGTGCAGTTTGTTAAATTTAAAGGTCTGTGTGCTCTCATGACTGAGGTATGTGTCTACTTGTACATTTATTCTCGTATGTGTTATGCATCTGAAGATGGTAGGTTAAAAAGCTGGTAGGTTGTTTTACAGGAGGATAAATTTTCTCAGTGAACCATTCTTTGTCTTTCTGCATGTCTCTTCCTCTTTCTGGAGTTCTCTTGCTTCTTTGTGTTCTTTTCTTGCCTCTTTTTCCACTTCTCTTGGGTCTTTCTGCACTTTTCTTGCTTCTATGTGTACTTCTTTTGCTTCTTTTTGCACCCCTCTTGCTTCTTTCTGCACCCCTCTTCCTTCTTTCTGCACCTTTATTGTCTCTTTCTGCTCCTCTCTTGCCTCTTTTGCACTTCTCTTCCTTCTTTCTACACCCCTCTTCCCTCTTTCTGCATGTCTGTTGTCTCTTTCTGCACCCCTCTTGCCTCTTTCAGCACTTCTCTTGCCTCTTTTTGCATCTCTGTTGCTTCTTTCAGCACTTGTCTTTGTTGTTTCTTAACCCCTCTTGCTTGTAAGTGCACCCCTCTTCCTTCTTTTTGCACCTTTCTTGCCTCTTTCTGCATCTCTCTTTGCTTTTTCTACATTTCTCTTGCCTCTTCTTGCACCTCTTTTGTCTCTTTCTGAACTTCCCTTCCTTCTTTGTGCACTTGTGTTGCTTCTTTCCGCACTTCTCTTGCTTGTTTCTGCATCCGTCTTGTCTCATTCTGCACTCCTCTTTCTGCATGTTTCTTACCTCTTTCTCCATCTGTAGGAGAGTAGGATCTGCCTCTTATGTTACCCCCACTTTTTTTCTGATGTTTACACTGGTTTCTGGCTATAGTCTGGCTGGGACCCTGCCAATCAGGGCCCCAGCCTCTCTGTTCTCTCTAAACGACTTGGAGTGCACTCTAGGTGCACTAGTGATTGGATACTGTGGTACCTTATGAGTCCCTAGTATATGGTACCTTATGTACCAAGGGCATAGGTACTTCACAGGCCTACCAGGGGCTGAAGCATGTATTATGCCACCCCTGGGAAGCAGACTAAATCTGACACCACAGGCCTGCTACTGCAGCCTGGGTGAGGAGGTGCTAGCACCCCTCACTGAGATATAGGTTCCCTATATCTCCCCTGCACACACATTTAAACCTATCAGTCACCCCTAAGGCAGGCCCTATCTATCCTGAGGGCAGGGTGCTTAGTTTCTATGTGAGAGGGTGCCTCTGCCTGAGCAGGGCCACTCTGCAGCTCTCAGAATCCATTCTCTGGGGCTGTTTGTGAATGCGGTCAAACCATATACTCTTAAGTCCATTATAACCTCGCGGTTAATGCTAACTTTGGAATGGCTGCATCAAAACATGTCGTGTTTGGTGTCAAACACCTTGGAATCATACCCCCACACCAGTACCTGGTGTGGGAGTATGATCCCACCCTTCTAGAGGGATAGACATGTACCTACTGTGGAAACGCGGTAGAATCCTGAAGAGTCCTGGCATCACAAAATGGATGCCACCAGTCACAGACACTGGGCTGCCCTCCTGCTGATGACCGAAACTCGCAGTGGAGGAGGCCCAACAATATGTATCCTGTCACAGGGAGGTGTGACCACCTCCCAGACAGGGTTTAGTGTATTGGGGCTGGGTGGTTGCACTCCTAGAGTGCTTTGAAGTCCTGCACTGGGGGAGCAGAAGGCTCCTCTGTGCATACACCAGTTCAAACCGGCTCAGGGGCTACCTGCCCCTGCTCTGGTGCGAAACTGGACAAAGGGAAGTGGGTGTAGCCACCTACTCCCCTGACCCTCCCATAGGTGGGGTCATAGAGCTAGTCCCTCCCTTCCTTTTAGTATAAGATAGGGAACCCTTGACCTTGCAAACTAGATATCCCTGGACAACGCTCTAAAGAAGAATCCCAGACCTTCGACGTTCCACTACCTCTGGAAGACTGAAGAATCTCCCTTGGAGTCAAGGAGTGACTCCCCTGCTTGGCAGGCACCAAAAACGGCAACAACAGTCGCAAACTACGCCACTCCCGCTGGAGCCCGAAGTCCCTGCAGCCCAGAAAGAGGATTTCCTGACTTCTCCAAGGCCATTGTGAGTCCCCAGCGAAGCTGAGGCAAGTGGACCATACGAGTGATGAGGAACCGTAGTCCCTGGGTACCGTGCACTATTTTCCAGTGCAACCCCTTCACAACATTTTACGAACCTGTGCTTTTTACCACATAGGCTCCCAGCCTCTAGCAGAGATCCCTCCCGAGATCAGAGGCCTACCTCATCCCGAGTGACCGTGGGCCCCTGTTGAAGGAATCCTCCTGAGGCGTCTTTGCAATCCCTTGCCAGCCGGTTTGTGGGTTCCCTGAAGACTTTTCTACAAATCCAAGGGGCTCCCCTGGTTGCTCCAGGCCTGCCCTGACTTGCCTTCACTGGGTGAGTCCCCCAGACCTTGCTGGTATGCACCATTGACTTTTTGTTTTTTCCACGAGACTTGCTGCTACCAAGGCATGTTGGCTCTAATCGGGTTGCCAACACCGCAGTCAGCTGCAGACTTTGTGGGACACGCTGAATCCAGCTCCTGGTTGTCCTCAACACCTCCTGGACCTCGTGGCCGAAGAGTCAAGACACCCATGAATGACCTGAATCTGTTGACGATGGTGGGCATTCATCCTCCTTGCCCTGGGTCACTGCCAAGTGACTTGGAACACTGTCCCCTCTGCTTTCAGGTCTTCCTCCTTCAGAATCCAGGCTTGGATTCCACTGGACACTTCTTCTGGCTTCACAAGTAGCAAGTCTTCATTGACTCCCATTGAAAACCACGCTGCGACCCGACACCAAAGGACACCTATGCACCCGGCTTCCCTGGGTGAGGTAACTCCAGCACTACGGTGCTCCTGTGGGTGTTGGCCCTAGAACTACTTACCCTGTAAGTGACTCACTTGTAGCTACACCCGAAGTTCCCTTAAACTCTTAATTTCCAACCGCGACTTGCCCCATTGAAGTCTACGGCGATCCGCGCCTGTGTTCACTCGCTGCACGCGTCCCCCGTGGGTCCTTTACTTACCTGCCTTGGGTGGTTTCGTGAGGCCCCAGCACTTCTGAAGGCCCTAGGCCTTGTCCCTTTGCAAGTCGTTGTTCTTAAGTCTCTTTTTTAGTATATGGTCTGGTACGCCCCTAGGGCCCCTACCATATTTGTGCTCAATTTGTTGTGAAACATTGATTTGTGCATATGTTCCTGACTTCTAATCTCACAAGAGATTAGTAGAGAGTTGTTTAGTAATAAATACATATATATTTGATATATATACCTGTGTGGTGTCTTTTCATTTGGTGATTCAAGAGATTGTGTGGTAAAACAAGCTGCTTTACATTCCTCCAAGACTTAGCCTGAAGGCTGCTCTCCACAGCTACCACTAGGATAGCTTTCTGTAAAGGTTGTCTTAAACCTACCTACCATAAGAGTCGAATTGTACTGGTGCAAGGTGTCCACTTTAACTAGTGAACAGCATATACCAGGCCAACTTCTCACACCATCTCTCTTGCCTCTTTCTGTACCCCTCTTGCGTCTTTTAGCAGCTCCTTTGCCTCTTTCTGCACCTCTGTTGCTTTGTTCTGCACTTCTCTTGCTTTGTTCTGCACTTGTCTTGCTTCTTTCTGCACGTGTCGTGCCTGTTTCCTGACCTCACTCTCTTCTTTCTGTACCTCTCTTGCTTCTCTCTGTCCCTCACTTGCCTCTTTCTGCACCTCACTCTCTTCTTTCTGCACCCCTCTTGCCTCTTTCTGAACTCCTTTTCCCTCTTTCTGCACCTCTGTTGCCTCTTTCAGCACCTCTCTTGCCTCTTTCAGCACTTCTCTTGCCTCTTTTTGCATCTCTGTTGCTTCTTTCAGCACTTGTCTTTGTTGTTTCTTAACCCCTCTTGCTTGTATGTGCACCTCTCTTCCTTCTTTTTGCACCTTTCTTGCCTCTTTCTGCATCTCTCTTTGCTTTTTCTACATTTCTCTTGCCTCTTCTTGCACCTCTTTTGTCTCTTTCTGAACTTCCCTTCCTTCTTTGTGCACTTGTGTTGCTTCTTTCTGCACTTCTCTTGCTTGTTTCTGCATCCGTCTAGTCTCTTTCTGCACTCCTCTTTCGTCTTTCTGCATGTTTCTTGCCTCTTTCTCCATTTCTCTTGCCTCTTTCTGTACTCCTCTTGCTTCATTCTGTACTTCTATAGCTTCTTTATGCACTTCTCTTGCCTCTTTCTGTACCCCTCTTGCCTCTGTTAGCAGCTCCTTTGCCTCTTTCTGCACCTCTGTTGCTTTTTTCTGCACTTCTCTTGCTTTGTTCTGCACTTGTCTTGCTTCTTTCTGCACGTGTCGTGCCTGTTTCTGCACCTCACTCTCTTCTTTCTGCACCTCTCCTGCCTCTTTCTGTACCTTACTTGCCTCTTTCTGCACCTCACACTCTTCTTTCTGTACCCCTCGTGCCTCTTTCTGCACTCCTTTACCCTCTTTCTGCACCTCTGTTGCCACTTTCAGCACCTCTCTTGCCTGTTTCGGCACTTCTCTTGCCTCCTTCTGCAGCTCTCTTGCCTTTTTATATGCACTTCTCTCGCCTCTTTCTGTACCTCTGTCACTTCTTGCTGCACTTGTCTTGCTTTTTTCTGTACCTCTCTTGCTTGTTTCTGAACTCCTCTTGCCTGTTTCTGCACTCTTCTTCCCTTTCTCTGCACCTTTTTTGCCTCTTTCTTGTCTCTTTTGACTTTTTCTGCACTTCTCTTGACTCTTTCTGCACCTCTGTTGGTTCTTTCTGCACTTCTGTACCTTCTTTCTGCACTTGTCTGCTTCTTTGCCCACTTCTCTTGCTTCTTTCTGCATCCGTCTTGCTTCTTCCTGCACTCCTGTTCCTTCTTCCTGTACCTCCTTTGCCTCTTTCTACACATCTCTTGCGTCTTTCTGCACTTTTCTTGCCTCTTTCTGCACCTTTGGTGCTTCTTTCTAAAGTTCTGTTGCTTTTTTTCTGCACTTCACTCTCTTCTTTCTGTACCTCTCTTACCTCTTTCTGCACTTCTCTTCCCTCTTTCTCCACTTCTCTTGGCTCTTTATGGACCTCTCTTGCCTCTTTCTGCACCTCACTTGCCTCTTTTTTTACCTCACTTGCCCCTTTCTGCATCTGTCTTCTCTTTTTCTGCACTTCGCTTTTCTCTTTCTGCACCTCTGTTGGTTCTTTCTGCACTTCTCTTACTTCTTTCTGCACTTGTCTTGCTTCTTTCTGCACTTCTCTTGCTTGTTTCTGCATCCGTCTAGTCTCTTTCTGCACACCTCTTTCGTCTTTCTGCATGTTTCTTGCCTCTTTCTCCATCTCTCTTGCCTCTTTCTGTACTCCTCTTGCTTCTTTCTGTACCTCTCTAGCTTCTTTATGCACTTCTCTTGCCTCTTTCTGACCCCTCTTGCCTCTGTTAGCAGCTCCTTTGCTTCTTTCTGCACCGCTGTTGCTTTTTTCTGCACTTCTCTTGCTTTGTTCTGCACTTGTCTTGCTTCTTTCTGCACGTGTCATGCCTGTTTCTGCACCTCACTCTCTTCTTTCTGCACCTCTCTTGCTTCTCTCTGTCCCTCACTTGCCTCTTTCTGCACCTCACTCTCTTCTTTCTGCACCCCACTTGCCTCTTTTTGCACTCCTTTTCCCTCTTTCTGCACCTCTGTTGCCTCTTTCAGCACCTCTCTTGCCTCTTTCAGCACTTCTCTTGCCTCTTTTTGCATCTCTGTTGCTTCTTTCAGCACTTGTCTTTGTTGTTTCTTAACCCCTCTTGCTTGTTTGTGCACCCCCTTCCTTCTTTTTGCACCTTTCTTGCCTCTTTCTGCATCTCTCTTGCCTTTTTCTACATTTCTCTTGCCTCTTCCTGCACCTCTTTTGGCTCTTTCTGAACTTCCCTCCCTTCTTTGTGCACTTGTGTTGCTTCTTTCTGCACTTCTCTTGCTTGTTTCTGCTTCCGTCTTGTCTCTTTCTGCACTCCTCTTTCGTCTTTCTGCATGTTTCTTGCCTCTTTCTCCATCTCGCTTGCCTCTTTCTGTACTCCTCTTGCTTCTTTCTGTACCTCTCTAGCTTCTTTCTGCACTTCTCTTGCCTCTTTCTGTACCCCTCTTGCCTCTTTTAGAAGCTCCTTTGCCTCTTTCTGCACCTCTGTTTTTTCTGCACTTGTCTTGCTTTGTTCTGCACTTGTCTTGCTTCTTTCTGCATGTGTCGTGTCTGTTTCTGCACCTCACTCTCTTCTTTCTGCACATCTCTTGCTCATTTCTGTCCCTCACTTGCCTCTTTCTGCACCTCCCTCTCTTCTTTCTGCACCCCTCTTGCCTCTTTCTGCACTCCTTTTCCCTCTTTCTGCACCTCTGTTGCCTCTTTCAGCACCTCTCTTGCCTTTTTATGCACTTCTCTCACCTCTTTCTGTACCTCTGTTGCTCTTTCTGTACTTCTCTTGTCTTTTTCAGCACTTGTCTTGCCTCTTTGTCCTCCTCTGTTGCTTCTTTCTGCACCTCTCTTGCTTCTTTTTGCACCCCTCTTGCCTGTTTGTGCTCTCTTCTTCCCTTTTTCTGCACCTTTCTTGCCTCTTTCTGCATCTATCTTGACTTTTTCTGCACTTCTCTTGACTCTTTCTGCACCTCTGTTGCTTCTTTCTGCACTTATGTACCTTCATTCTGCACTTGTCTTGCTTCTTTCTCCACTTCTCTTGCTTCTTTCTGCATACCTCTTGCCTCTTTCTGCACTCCTGTTTCCTCTTTCTGCACTTCTCTTGCCTCTTTCTGCACCTCTGTCGCTTCTTTCTAAAGTTCTGTTGGCTATTTCTGCATTTCACTCTCTTCTTTCTGCACCTCTCTTACCTCTTTCTGCACTTCTCTTCCCTCTTTCTCCACTTCTCTTGCCTCTTTCTGTACCTCTGTCACCTGTTTCTGTACCTCACTTGCCTCTTTTTTTACCTCACTTGCCTCTTTCTGCATCTGTCTTCTCCTTTTCTGCACTTATCTTGTCTCTTTCTGCACCTCTGTTGGTTCTTTCTCCACTTCTCTTGCCTCTTTCTGTACTTCTGTTGCCTCTTTCTGCACCTCACTTGCCTCTTTCTTCATCTGTCTTCTCTTTTTCTGCACTTATCTTGTCTCTTTCTGCACCTCTGTTGGTTATTTCTGCACTTCTCTTATTTCTTTCTGCACTTGTCTTGCTTCTTTCTGTACTTCTCTTGCTTCTTTCTGCATCCCTCTTGCCTCTTTCTGCACTACTCCTTCCTCTTTCTGTACCTCTCTTTCTACACCTCTCGCATCTTTCTGAACTTCTCTTGTCTCTTTTTGCACTGCTGTTGTTTCTTTCTGCACTTCTCTTGCTTGTTTCTGCACTCCTCTTGCCTCTTTCTGCACCCCTTCTCTGTTTCTCCACCACTCTTGCCTTTTTCTGCACCTCTCTTGCCTCTTTTTGCACGTGTCTTGCTTCTTTCTGCATCTCTGTTGCTTCTTTGTGCACTTCTCTTGCTTCTTTCTGCACCTTTCTTGCAAATTACATTCTGAGCAGTTGGTGAATAGTGAAGCTGCAAGATAAAAGTGAAGTTTAAGACATATTGGTAGAGGGATTACTGATTAGGCACCTTCTTATAAGTCTGTGGAAAGGTACACTTGAAGTAGGCCGTATAAATGTAGATGTGTGCTTGAAATGGGAAGTGTAGTCTGTGCAGTTTTAAGTTCTGCTTGCTATGGTGACTGAGGTATGTGTCTACTTGTACATGTATTGTCACATGTGTTATGCATCTGAAGATGCTAGCTTAAAAAGCTGGTAGCTTCTCCTACAGGTGGCGAAATCTTTTTAGTTCTGTTCTGTCATTTGGTCGCACAGATAGAAATGTCTTACATATGTAGTTGGTATAGAGCCCCTGAATTAGACTATTCACTACCCATGTGCACTGTTTTATGAGTAGACAGGAATACATATACTTTCTTGTACATAAATGTAGAGAGCATGCAGTCTGAAACACAGGTATTCAAGTATTTTGTATGTTTCTTTTTGTGTATCAAAAGGTACAGAAACACACATGAATGCTTTCTGGAATAGGGTGAGACTTACAAGAGTGATATGTGAAGGATTGCTGTTTTACATTTCACCACGCCCAACATTCAGAGTCGTTGGTGAATAGTGAAGCTACACAACAAAAGTAAGGTTTAAAACTTGTTGCGAGAGTGAATACTGGTTAGGCTACTTCATGTGAGTTTGTGGAAATGTATAGTTAAAGTACGCTGTAGAGAAATTTAGGTGTTTGCTTGAAATGGGAAGTGCAGTTTCTTAAATGTAAAGGTCTGCGAGCTGTTGTGACTGAGGTATGTCTCTACTTGTACATGTATTCTCGTACGTGTTATGCATCTGAAGATGGTATGTTATAAAAGCCAGTAGCTTGTTTTACAGGTCGAGAAATCTTCTCAGTGCACCTTTCTTTGTCTTTCTGCTTGTCTCTTCATATTTCTGGAATTCTCTTGCTTCTTTCTGTTCTTTTCTTGCCTCTTTTTCCACTTCTCTTGCGTCTTTCTGTACTTTTCTTGCTTCTATGTGTACTTCTCTTCCCTCTTTCTGCACCCCTCTTCCCTCTTTCTGCACGTCTGTTGCCTCTTTCTGCCCCTCTCTTGCGTCTTTCAGCACTTCTCTTGCCTCTTTTTGCATCTCTGTTGCTTCTTTCAGCACTTGTCTTTGTTGTTTCTGAACTCCTCTTACTTGTTTGTGCACCTCTCTTCCTTTTTTTTGCAACTTTCATGCCTCTTTCTGCATCTCTCTTGCCTTTTTCTCCATTTCTCTTGCCTCTTTCTGCACCTTTGTTGGTTCTTTCTGAACTTCTCTTCCTTTTTTGTGTTCATGTGTGGCTTCTTTCTGTACTTCTCTTGCTTCTTTCTGCATCTGTCTTGTCTCTTTCTGCACTCCTTTCATCTTTCTGCACGTCTCTTGCCTCTTTCTACATCTCTCTTGCCTCTTTCTGTACTTCTCTTACTTCTTTCTGCACCTCACTCTCTTCTTTCTGAACCTCTCTAGCCTCTTTCTGTACCTCACTCTCTTCTTTCTGTACCTCTCTTGCCTCTTTCTGTACCTTCCTTGCCTCAATCTGCACCTCTCTTGCCTCTTTTTGCACTTCTCTTGCCTCTTTCTGCACCTCACTCTCTTCTTTCTGCACCTCACTTGCCTGTTTCTCTACCTCTCTTGCCTCTTTCTGCACCTCTCTAGCCTCTTTCGGCACCTCTCTTGCCTCTTTCTGTACCTCACTGTCTTCTTTCTGCACATCACTTGCCTCTTTCTGCATTACTCTTGCTTCTTTCTGCACCCATCTTGCCTCTTTCTGCACCCCTCTTCCCTCTTTCTCCACTTCTCTTAACTTTTTCTGCATTTCTCTTGTCTCTTTTTATACTTTTCGTGCCTCTTTTTGCACCTCTGTTGCTTTTTTCTGCACTCGTTTTGCCTCTTTTTGCACCCCATTTGCCTCTTTTAGCAGCTACCTTGCTTCTTTGTGTACTTCTCTTGGTTCTTTCTACAGCTCTCTTGCTACTTTCTGGTGTTTGCTTGAAATGGAACCTGTAGGAGAATGTACTAGCTTTTGAAGCTAGCTTGTTCACATGGATAATACGCGTGAGAATAAATCTACAAATAGACACATACCACAGTCACGAGAGCATGCAGACCTTTAAATTTGACAGTCTGCAGTTTCTATTTCAAGCACACATAAATTAATACAGCCTACTTTGAGTGCACCTTTTCACACACTCACACGTAGTAGCCTAATCACTAATGCCTCTGCCAACATGTCTTAAATCTCACTTTTCTCTTGCAGGTTCACTATTTTGTGACTTTCTGAATGTTAGGCGTAGCCAAATTTAAAACAACAATACTTCCCATGTTACTATTGTAAATCTTACCATATTGGTGAAGGCATGCATGCGTGTATCTGTAGCTTTTGCTAGTGGCATGATACATAAAAAGAAACATACACATACTTGAATATTTGAGTTTTACATCGTATGCTATCTAAATTTGTGTAGAAAAAGCTGTATATCCTTTCTGCTCATAAAACAGGGTATGTAGGTATTGAAAAGTCTATTTGAGAGGCTCTATAACAGCTACATATGTAAGACATGTCAGTTTGTGTAGGTGAATGACAGAGCACAACTTGAGAAGATTTGTGTACCTGTATGAGAAGCTATCAACTTTTTAAGCTCGCATTTTCAGATGCATAAGAGATGTGAGAAAACATGTACAAGTGGACACATACTTCAGTTTCGAGAGCACGTGCACTTTTGAACTTGCGAGACTGCACTTCCCATTTCAAGCAGATACCTAAGTTTATATGACCTACTTCAAGAGTATGTTTTCAGAGACTCATACGAAGTAGACTAATTACTAATCCCCTCGCAGCATGTCTTAAAACACACTTTTCTCTTGCACATTCACTATTCACCGAGTACTCTGAATGTTAGGTCTAGCCAAATTTAAAACAGCAATTCTTCCTGTGTGGCTGTTTAAAGGTCTGTGTGCTCTTCTGACAGGTTTACTAATATGCAAAGTATGCTATCCTACATATTTAGTTGTTCTGGAGAGATTGCTAATGTAATTTTAAGTTATTTATTATTGTGAATATTAATATATAATTATTTGCAAACTTTATAATTGTGTAACAAAGTATTAAAACTTTTTTCTTTTTCAGATATTAACTTTTTTTGGGATAAAAATTGAAGATGGCAAGAAAAGATCAAAAGAGAAAAAGCAGTACTACTTAAAGAAAACTGAAAAGAGGAAATTAGATGAAGCGCTAAATGTTAGAGAGGAAAAGAAGTCTTCTGGTAAGAGAACTAAACAGTTAGTTAAAAGAGTTTTACAGAGTGTAAAGCAATTTGAAAACGTTGAAAAGAAAAAGAAGAGTTCTACAACAAATCAGAAGGAAAGTAAAAAAGGACATGATAAAAGAAAATCATTTTATGGGAAAACAATGCATATTGAAAGAAGGCTAAAAGAACATAAAGATATAAGGAGGAGAATGTTTAGAAGTAGAGTACTACAATATTTATTGAAAGATTGTAAAAAATATAAAAAAGAACAGCAGCTTATAAGAAAAGTGTTGTAGATAAAGCTTTTGAAATGAAATGAAAATTATTTATGTTAATATTGAAGAGGATGAGAACATTGGATAAAACAATGGTGTTTATGAAGGAGAAATGCAAAAGAAAGAGACTTGTTAATAGAAGTAACGTTTGTAAAACTTTCACTGGTGAATGGAAGTACACTTCCAATACTGAGCCTTTCTTTAATGAAGAAAGCTATTTTCAACAGAACACATTAGTACATGCAGTTGATACTAGTGGTCGATGCTATGAGATGAAAGATGGTTCTCCCATTCCAAAAGAAAAAATAGTTGTTCGGAATGAGGAAGAAGTAATAGCTGAGGAAGTTCAAGGGAGGCGTACACAAGCTCCTGTATATAAGTGGGATTGTAGCAGTATTTGCAGTAGTCAATAGGAATCTATTGACATATTACGAATTGTTTTGCGAGGATATACCAAAAAAGTGTTAAACAGAAGATTAAGATGTTATAAGGATTAGATCCATGTAAGACGAGAAAATATACTAAGTTGCAGGGTCATTCTCTGGCTTGTCTTTCAAGAAAAGTGTGTCAAAGTACTTTCCATCATTTAAGAATGTTAGCTGTACACCACTCTGAAATGCGGAAGTTAGTAAGGAGACTCTATTATGTAAAAACTCCTGCATTATATTTAAGTGAAATGTATTCAGCTCTTTTGCATGGTCAGAAATAGAGAAAGTTTGTGATGATATGCAGTTTCGTTTTTTTGGTTCGGGAGACAAGTGCAGAGAAACTGAGGGGCATATGTACAAAGAGTTAACGCAGCAGTAGCGTCAATTTTTTGACGTTACGGTGGCTTTTTTTTTATCGCTTTATTTACAAGTTGCCGCTAGCCTCAGTTAGTGGCAGTGTTCTGGCGAAAACGTGCATTTTTAAGATCGCCACTTCTGTTAGCGGGAGTTAACGAAAATGAGATGCAAGGTAGGCGTTCCTGTGCAAAAACTACAGCGAACCCCACTTCGCGATATTTACAAGGAATCCCTTGTATGGTTCAAAACCCAAAAAACTACCTCTAACTGCAGTTAGAGGCAGTTTTCTAAGACCAGAAAATAGCTGGTCTTAGAAATGGTGCAAACACTTGGGGCCTCATTTCAGAAGGTTTTGGTGCTGGACAGCGCTGCAAGGAATGTTGCTGCGCTGCCCTGCGACAAAACTACAGGGCAGGAATGCGCACCATCAATACGATAGGGCGCATACCTGAGCCTCATTCAGGAAAAGTGTTGCATCGCTGCGACAAAACAGCGTTGCAACACTTTTCACTATGCCCTTCTTGCGACACCATGGATGCGCTGTATTCACTGTATGACGCTCCATGTCGCAATTAATGACAGATACGTCTGGAATCCTGAGGTATCTGTCAGCGCTAAATTCATGCATTGCTGCAGTTGTGTCACAAGCATGACGCAACTCCAGCAATGCATGGGGCCAGCCTTTCCCTGTGGCACTGCGTCACCCTTACGCATGCCATGAGGCAGGGGTAATGTACTGACGCAGTGGCATCCTAAAATTGTTGCAGTAAAATCTGATGGATTCACTGCGCCACTCCTATGAGGCTTTGTTGCATGGGAATGCCCACCCTGCATACATCATACCTGATGCATATATAATGTGGCACAGGGCTTTACAAGGTCACGCATATGCCTAGATGCTTCACTTTGCAAATACGGCGCACCGTGGTGCAAGAATCACGCTACAAGTATGTCAAGAAAATGACACACTGACGGGGTGAGACTGTCAGAAGGGGCTCAGGAATAAGCCCCCCTGTCTTTTTCCCCTACACTGGCGCACAATGGCTGCCATGCGCCAATGCAGACAACCTTGCGCCATGGTGCAAGGGTGACTGTGTTGCGGAGTTGATTGATGTTGTGGCTCCATCACTTCTCGAGACGTCTGCAGGTGCGTCTGGACTAGTGGATGGTGGGAGTGAACCAGGTGGCCTTCTTGGAGTGTTGTTTCCCTGGTCTTTTCTTGAGGGGTGCCAGGGTGTCGGCGCAGTTGGAGATCCATAGGTGGAGGTTGCGTGCTGCGGTGTTATCATCTGTAAGCGTTGGTGGAGTGGTGGTGCTGAGGGAGTTGACGAGAAGTTCTTTGGTGGCCTTGATCCAGCTGTGAGGGGGGGTGATAATGGCGGTGGTGTACGGTGGACATAGTGAAGACGTGATGTATACAATGATGGTCGGTCCAGGAGAGTCTGGTGGTGTGGCTGTAGTTGAACTTCCAGCTGGCGGAGAAGGCGTGCTCGAGCGTGTGTTGGCTATGAAGGTTGGTGCAGTGACTAGCTGCTTGAGTCCAATGCTGGCGAGGTTCCCCAGGAGGGGAGTGGTGTTCTGGTCACTGGGGTTGTCCAGGTGGAACTTGAGGTCTCTGAGTAGGATGTAGTCGGTGGATGGGAGAGCCTGGGGTGCAATGAGGTCTACAATGGCATTGGTGAATGGGGGTCTATGGCCCCGGGGGCTGTAGATGAGGGTGCCGCAGAGGATGGTGTTGGGGTTGGTCCGGATCTGGAAGTGGAGGTGTTCCATGGTCACCGTTGTGTCATTAGAGTGCGTGGTCAGTCGGAGTGTCCTTTTGTAGATGATGGCAATGCCTCCTCCTGGACAGTCGGGATGGTCCTTGCGGGTGATTTAGTAGCCGTCAGGGATGGCGATGGCGATGTCCGGTCCGGAGCAGAGGTTGGTCCAGGTTTCCGTGAAGAAGGCGATGTCTGAAGAGGTGATGTTGAGGAGGTACCAGATGTCTGTGGCGTATTTGTGGAGGGACCGCACATTGAGGAGGATGGAGTTGAGCCGGTCCGGTGCGCTGTTGGTCGGCTGGGCGGCAAGAGGCGCTGGTGTGCTGATGTGGCAGAAGGTGCATTTGCAGTTTCGACAGGCACAGGGTGCAAGGGTATTCCTCGGTGATGCTAGATGGCAGGCAGCGTGGCGTCCAGGGTTGAGAGCGAGGAGGGTGCTGGTGTCGTAGAGGTGGAGTGTCCGAGAGGCAGGGTCCCTGATGTTGGACACGGTACAGGGCTGGACAGACACAGACTGGCTTGCCTTTGGCTTCCCTTCGGCACACCAGTGTTATGCCCGCTGCGCATGGCCGCACAGCGTCTGCCATTAAGTAGTGCTGCAGGGGGGCTGGACAGCTGTGAGGCGGGAACACGGGAAAGGACACTGGAGGGGCGGGGATGCGGGTGATCGCAGCAGCAACGAGGGAGAGGATAGGGAAAAAAGAACTGCAAAAAAGCACAGGCAAAACAAAGGTAAACACAGCAAAGATAAAAAAAATAAGAAAAAGGTAGGAAAGCAACAGAGAAGAGCAGAAAGATGAACAGCAACAGCAGACTGGAAGGACAGGAGGGCAGTCAAGCTGCAGAACAGTGACGCTCTACCAGTGGACCACCAGGAATGAGGCACAGGCAGGAGCCTGCAAATGGAGGAGGGACTCAAACACCTTACCTCTGTGTCAGAGGAACCAGCAGCAGCAGATGGGGACAGCAGCAGCAGCAAACAGATGGTGCAGCACTGTGGAAAGAGGAAGTCCACTAAGGGTTAGTCCCCCATACACCCAAAAGCAAACTAACAGGGAGCAAGGAAAGGCAGTACCACCGGGTTGCCTCTTGCGATCCTACAGTGGCAACCAGATTCCGTGTTCCCCAGCGAGTAACAGTGGATCAAGCTGCATATCCAAGGGCCTGGGCCAGATCAAGCACCCGTGTCCCTGGCACCCACTGCCACCAATGGTCGTTCTCAGCAAATTGAGCGAGTTAGTGGAGTCCCCCACCAGTCTTGTGCGGTGCCCTCGGTGATGTAGGTCAGCCACAGCGCAGGGATTGCTCAGGGCATGGTGTGTGTCACCCACAGGCGATAGGCCTGGGCCCAACTCACCCAAAGGCCTCCTCCTCTACGCATCCCACCTTCTCCTCACCTGGACACTGAAACCGGGGCTCAATGCACTGCACTCTCTCCAAATCTGTGACTCAGCCAGCAGGAGCCTCAGCCAGGTGGGATTTCACAAGCCTGGGTACAGCAGTCACCGCCAAGTCTGCTGGGGAACCTCCCGAAGCTGGTGTGGCAACAGGGATCCCTTAGGCACAAAGTTGCAGCCCTCCCGCCACACAAGTTTGGTACAGTTCAGGGGCCTCACCTTCCACAGCATCCGGCCAGCACAACATCCCACTGCCTGTGATGCAGAGAGGCATGGCACACCATTGATAATCTCCTCCGAGCACCCCGGGGTAGTGGTGGATCGCAGTATGCGATGAAGACCTCCCTTCATTGGTGCGCAGGAGCGCCTCTACCATTCACAGCTCCAAGGAGTGCAAGGTGGTCTTCTCACACAGGTCAGCAACGTGTCTCCATGCGACCTGCCAGATGTCACCACCAGGTAAGGGCGATCGCCGCACCTCAATGTCTACCGCCATGGCCCAGCGACTCCACAGCACCTCTGCATCCCACTCCGGGTCCCACATGCAGCCCCAGCGAGGTCTCCGGGCCCGGGGGACTGTCTGCGCTTTCAAGGTTTTGAATGCCATGGTGTTGCAAGGAGTGCGCAATGAAAAGTGATGCATCACTGGTTTGGCAGAGCGATGCGCCTCTTTTCATGATGTAGCCCTGAATTTCCTCTTCCAATGGGACTCTGGCTGGTCATCCTGGCTGTTGGGGGCTTGGGGGTGGGGTGTTGATCTGTGCTGCACTTAGGCCTGGCTGCTCCATTATGCATTCCATTGGTTTTGATTCCTATTTTTCATTGGAGGGTGACGTATAGGATATTTTTGCCTCTAGAGGCAAAAAAAGCCATGTTGGGCTGACTAACGTGAGTTTTTTTTGGCGCTAATGGGCCTTTTGTCAGTTTTCGCCCGCTAACGTCAAAATTTGTATCGCCTTCACGCTAGTGTTACTGGCAGTTTTCACCGCAGCTACTTGAAACTATCGCCATGTAGCGACGTATTGTAAATACATCGGTAACAGGGCGATAGTTTTTCGTGATAGGCCGCGTTAAGAAAACTGCCACTAACTAGCATTAGCGTTAGTTAGCGGCAGTTCTGGTACATATGCCCCTGAGAGTTTGATAAGTGTAGGTGTTGAAGAACATGAGAAAGAGATTAGTATCAATGAGTTTGCAGAAGAAATTACAAAGTTTAACACAGTTTCGTCTGAAAAACCAAACAATATTTGTATTTGTTATCGACGTACTCACTATAGTTCGTATGGAGCCTAAAACAGGTAAGCTGCCAACAGATTTACAAAAAGTTCTAAAAGTAAGAGTTGTGTACTTACCTTTAGAAGATTTTAAGAAAAACATTGAAACTGTTGGTCTTGATAGAGAGGAAAATTAGCCAGCAAAGCCAACAAAGCCAACAAAGAGTCGAAAATTCTGACAAGAGTTTGTAGATGTGAATAAACTTCAAAAGGCTGCACTATACCTACTACAGAATAATATTTATTAAAAGAATGTAAATGTCAATGAAGAAATTAAATGCTTAGAAGATGAAACGGAAATTTCAAGTGGCCAAATTGAAAAAGTGGATAAGTGCAGGACTGATGGGATTTATGAACATTATACAATACACCCTTTGCATTCAAAAGAAATAATAGAAAGCAATATTGAACTATTTCAAATGAAAGAAGCAAAGGGAGCTCCCATGAGTGTATGGGAAATAACTTTAGAAGCTCGTTGTTTTCCACAGCTATTCCCCACTGGAGAAGGTGGACGATTTGAAGAACGAGCTGTACGGATTCCAGATTCAGAATATCGATCAACAAGAATGTACTCCGAAGATCCAAGATTTCGACAGTGTATTCCATATATATTTCATCTTTTGTTTGAAAGCGATTTGTCTGCACTTTCATATGCAGTGGACCACATATTATAAACAGGAGTTCATTTTCAACATGTTTCTGCAAAATAGTTCATGGACAAAGTTAAAATTCAGTATGTAATTTAAATAATTTGATGGTGTGTCAACGTGGTACCAATGAATATTGGTATCGTCGTCATGGTGAGCTTAAGTGTATGTTAAGAAACTTAGGTACACCTACATGGTTTGTAACACTTAGCTGTGCTGAATATGCATGGGATGATTTACTTCAGTACCTCCGAGAAGCAAATTAAAATGTGAAAAACATTGAACAGAAGACAGCTGGAGAACTCTGTTTTTTGGATCCTGTAAATGTCTGCAGATATTTTAACCATAGGTTTCAAGCTATGATATCTGCAATAAAAGTGTTCCACCGCTTGGAGAGGAAACTAATTTCTTTTGGCAAAAAGAGTACCAAGCCAGAGGTGCTCCTCATATACACATGCTATTATTGGTAAAGAATGCACCACAATTTGGGACAGATAGTGATGAAACTGTTTTGTCTTTCATTGAACAATATGTTACATGTGCCATTCCAACAGGAGGAGGAGAAAAGAGCTTGAGAGAACAGGTTTTACGCTTTCAAAGTCATCGATGTGGGAAATACTGCAGACGGAAATATAAATGTAAAGGAAAACTTTATACAAAATGCCGTTTTGGATTTCCGCGTCCTATAATTTCTAAAGGAAGAGTAAATATTTTTTGTCATCAGTGAGACATACAATAACTTGGAGATCTCCCAAGAATACATACAATTTAAAAAGAACAGAAGGTTCAAAGTACATTAATGACTACAATCCAGTTATTTTGAAAATGTGCAATGCAAACATGGATATTCAGTATGTTGCAGATAATTCAATTGCTGTTGCTCGCTATGTTACATCATATATTACAAAATCTGAAAAGACAGAGATGAAAGAAATGTGGGAAGAAATTTCAGCAGAGAAGAGTCTTAGCAAGAAATTGTACAGCTACAGCTTGAAAATGCTTTCCCATAGAGAGATTGGATCCTATGAATGTTCGGATCGGTTGAGCTCAGCCAGTTCATATTCAAAGTCAAGCGGAATTATTTGGGTAAGTCCAGGTCTTGCCTCTACACGAAATAGAGTATTGAAATCTTTACAAGAAATTGAATACTTAGCGCAGTATGAGCCAGAAAGCACTGATATTGTTAAAAGTAATATGTTGGATGCACACTATCCCAAAAGGAGTCCACATCTTTAAACGTATGTCTGTATGAAAAACTTCAACATTACAGCTTTAAAAATAAAGTTAGTGAAAATATAAAAGATGAAAAATATAGGGACGCCCGTTTGCTGTTGCTGCTGCCATCGGGGGGCCGGACCTGGGACCAGGACCACGAGTCCCAGCACCACCTGCGGTTTGCCTGCCGCCGACGCTACTCTTTTGCACCAGAAGGCGCTTTGAAAATCAAAAAGGGCTCCCGCAGCGTGGGACCCCCATTTGCTATTGCTGCTGCCATCGGGGGGGCCGGACCCGGGACCAGGACCATGAGTCCCTGCACCACCTGCGGCTTGCCTGCCGACGACGCTACTCTTTCGAGCCAGGAGGCGCTTTCAAAATCAAACAGGGATTCCGCAGCGCAGGACTGGCGCGGGCGCGCCCGGGCAAAGC
Organism: Calotriton arnoldi; assembly: GCA_963921515.1. Classification (NCBI taxonomy): domain Eukaryota; kingdom Metazoa; phylum Chordata; class Amphibia; order Caudata; family Salamandridae; genus Calotriton; species Calotriton arnoldi. Next base: position 484,536 of record CAWUFW010012689.1, on the reverse strand, counting down.
CCTGGCCAAGGGCGGGCCCGTCTGCACCCGTCAGCATCAGGAAGAGGCAGGGCCACCCCCCCTGGTTTTCCAACAAGGGACATGGACTGCTACATTTCGTCTAAGAGCAGCAGGTACTGTGGCTTTAACTGCGATCCAAATGATCACATTGGACACTTGTATGCCTTTTTTGTATTCTTTTATTCATACTTTCTCTCTCCCTTGAGCTATTTATATATTGCCATGCGACTGTGTTAGCAATATGGGTAAGCGTAAGGCTATGGACGGGCTCCTAGGGCTCCGAAGGGGGAAAAAACTCCTACCAGGAAGATTGACGGTGATGTTCTCAATAGAATTGATTCGCTTTTGTTAGAATGTACTGACATTATTTCATCCAACTCCGGACTATCTAATCCAAGTTCAACGGCCCACTCTAGTCCACCATCAAAGCGAATCCATAAAATATTTGAAAAGCCATCTACAAAATCTCGTGTGCTAGCGCCAGAGGGGAACGATGGCCCGTCTAATCTTGTCTTTTGTGATAGCTTACCCCCAATCCATGAGACTCCAATGGTAGAATGCAGTAACAAATATTCTGTACTTGACAACACTGAGGCTGAACCAGAGAGCTGCGCTCTAATAGGGAGAGATTGTATGAATACTGAGACTCTGACTATGTTACGGACTATGATGGAAGTAATCTTGATATTGTTAGAAATCATGCTGGGCGGGATACTAAAAATCATATGTGCTGTTGCAGGGGTGTGGGAGTGGGTGTGGAAAGATCTGAGAAGTGCTGTGTCAAGACTAATCCTTCATCAAGTCCCCTAGATCAGTGCTGTCCGCCACCAGACACAGGTGCTCATCTCCACACAGCTACACCCATGACATCATATTATAAGGGAAAAACTGCCGAATGGATGTCTCCAAGGAGGCTGTATGGGGGGATTGTCTGGAGAGCTTGGGGATGTAAATAAGGAGCAGTGGAGGGGGGTCAGGGGTCCCGTGCTAACCCTTCGGCTAGGCAATGGTCATGGAATAATGAAGGGTCGAGGTGGGAAGGTAACGGGGTAGTTTTATATCTTACCCATGTTCCAAAATTGCCCATTGGGTCATGGGAAATAAGGAATCCCTGACAAACAAAGTTATCCATTGGTTCCGTGAAATCAGACACTGTTACTCGATAATCAGGAGTGACATTCTAGATGTGGAAATGCTCCCAACCCTAACTGGTATGCAAGATCTAATGCGGGTCTCCTTTGTGAGACACAACTTAGTGGAGGGTCTTATGGCGGTTGAAGCATGCACAATATCAAATGCACATACTGCCATCCAACTCAAATTTTGTGCTCCGCTAGACCTTTTGAGACCACGATGTGCTAAGACTGATAGGGTTCATGTGAAGAATTCAGTGTAGTTAGCAGGGACTGTAGGAAAGTAGGATCTGCTTCTTATGGTTACCCCCACTTTTTTGCTTGATGTCTCACTGTTTTTGACTAGTCTGACTGGGATCCTGCTAATCAGGACCCCAGTCTATCTGCTTTCTCCCTTAAATTGACATACATGTACTTTGGTACACTCCAGATTGGATACTGGGGTACCCTTATAAGTCCCTAGTATATGGTACCCATGTACCCAGGGCATAGGTACCCCAGAGGCCTCCCATGGGCTGAAGCATGTATTATGCCACCCATGAGAAGCCATGCAAAATGGAACTCTAGGTCTGCTACAGCAGCCTTTGTAAGATGGTGCTGGCACCACTTACTTTAGATATAGGTTCACTATATCTATAGGTCACTACACTTAAAACGTATAAGTCACCCCTATAGCAGGCCTTAACAATCCTGAAGGCAGGGTGCTGGGTTTTTAGTGAGAGGGTGCCCCTGCATGAGCAGAGCCCCTTTGCAGCCTTTGGAGACCATTCTCCCAGGTTGTCTGTGACTCAGGCAGACATATAGCTAGAAGTGCATTATAACCTTGCGGTAAATTCTATCTCGAAAACGGCTGTATAGAAACATATTGTGTTTGGTATCAAACACCTTGGAATCATACGTATGATTCCACCCTTCAGAAGCGAGCTTCGTGGGGTCACCGGTCTACCCGGTACCAGCCTTCTCGATCCGGGCAGCACAAAATGGATGCTGCCAGCCAGAGACACATTTCTGCCCTCCTGCTGCTGAGCCAAGCTCGAGCAGAGGAAGGCAGCAAAATAGGGATCCTGTCACAGGGAGGTGTGACCATCTCCCAGACAGGGTTTAGTGTATTGGGGCTGGGTGGGTGCCCTCTGAGAGTGCCAGAAAGTCTGCACAGGGGGCACATTTGGTGTCCCTGTGCATAGTCCAGCTCAAACCAGTTCTGAAAGCCGGTGGCTCCTGTTCTGGCACAAAACTGGACAAAGGACATGGGTGTAGCCACCCCTCTGTCCTGCCCCTCCCCTCGGAGGGTCCCCTGAATCTGTCCAAGCCTCTCCCGTGGGTATAAAATGGGTTATCTGGCTACAGGACATTGGATTTTATGTGGACAAGATTCTAAAAAGAAGAAACCACTAACCTTCGACCGTCTGGACACCTGGACTTTGCTGGACCGCGACTGGGCTCGACTCCGTCCCCCTTTCCGTCCAAAGCTTAGTTTGTGCCATGACTTCATACAGGCTCTGTGCAGGACCTGTGGAGCACTTAAGACAACAGAAGAATCTCCCTTGGAGTGAAGGAGTCACTCCCCTGCTTTGCAGGCACCTAAAGCGCAACTGACCAATAGCTGCTCCTGAGCTCCTGTGGACTCTGAAGATTTCAGCTACACAGGAGGTGGGTTCCTGAAGGTCCCTGAGGTCGATCTGCCCTCTCACCGAGTTGGAGGCCAGTATCCTTCGTGGGGGCAGCGTAACACGAACCCCTGTGCACCGCGTCCATTTGCAAGTGCATATGCTTGTTGGCGATTCCCGAGCTTGTGCATTAGACTCCGTGTAGTCCTGGCCCTGAGCAGTATTTGCACCAAAGATCTCTAGCCTCCTCACACCGAGTGCTCCATGGGCTGGTACCTTGCAATCTTGCTCGAGGTCCCTGCATGACTCCTGGTCATTAGGCCTGTGGGTCCTCCTGAGGGTCATCTTGATTGTTCTTGGGCTTTCCTGGTTGCTCCAGATGTGCCCTGACTCTCCATTGCTTGGAGAGTCCCCTGGACCTTGCTGGTCTACACCGTAACCTGTTTGACCTTCCTGCATGGGTTGCTGTTGCCAAGGCTTGTTGGTACTCCCACCAGACACCGACCCCTCAGCACTCAACATTCTTCGTGGGACAGCTCACCCCCAGCACCTGGTCATCCTCGACATCTCTTGGTCCTCGCGGCTGCAGAGTCAAGCATCCCTTCTTCGCACCTGAAGCACCCGACATCGGTGGGCATTCGTCTACCGAGCCCCTGGTCACTCTGAAGTGACCACGACTCTGTCCCCTCTGCTTTCAGGCTCCTTCCATCCAGAATCCATGCTTGGATTCCACCGGACCCTTTTCACCTTCACGGCAGCAGCACTTCTTCCTTTCCTTCCATAGAGAACGACGAGAGTTTCCGATGCCACTTCAGACCTATGCACCTGGCTTCCCTGGGATAGGTAACTCTGATACTACGGTATACACGGGTGGGGTGGCTCTTTAAACTCTTAATTTCCCAAGGGTTGGTTCAAAGTCCTCCTAGAAGGGTCCTTAAACTTTAACTTTGCAACCGCGACTTTCCCATAGAGTTGTACGGAACACGCAGTCGTGTTTCCTCACTGCACCTGTCCTCCGTGGGTCTCCTGTGTCATCACCTTGGGTAGTTCCTTGGGGTTCCAGCGATTCTACGTGCACTAGGCACTGTGTCTAGTCAAGTCATGATTGTTATACCACTATTTTAGTATATGGTCCGGGTCTCCCCCCTGGAGCCCGCTGTGTATTGTGCTACTTACAACTGTTCGATTGATCCAGTATTGTGTGCTTTGTGTTCTATCCTCGTGTGGAGAATAGTAGAGAGTGTTATATTAATAAATACATATTTTTATATAACTACTGTGTGGTTCGCCTTCATTTAGTCATTCAGCAGGTGATATTCTGGTAAAACAAGCTGCTTTACATTCCTTCAAGATTAAGCCTGAAGGCTGCTCTCCATAGCTACCACTAGGATAGCTTTTATAAAGGTGATCTTTGACCTCATACATCATAAGGGTCGTGTGGACTGGTACAAGGTGCCCACTTTAACTAGTGGACAGCATATACAAAGCCACCTTCTCACATTGGTGTGCAGCAGTTGGGATTCAAGCTTGCTATTGTTTTACCAGATAAATCTCATTGAGTGATTAACTGAAAACCACTAAAAGTATTAGGCACATATAATACAAGATTTGAATAAGTAAGTTCTACTGAACTTGGAGTTGGGTAAGTCAAGGGTCTAGCACACCCTTCCTCCAACTCAAGAGAGTTTAGTCTCCACTAGGTTAGGTAACACTAGTATGTCTTCTAGAGGAGAAGCCAGTGGCTCTCTGCCAAATAGGTACAATGGCCTCTCATTCCAGGAATTGAAAGCCATGTGTGTGTCTAGGAAGTTGAGGACAGGGAGAAATGCACACACCCAACGTCTCATTGAGGTGTCACTCTTGGATGATCTTAGAAAGACCCCAGGGTCTGATGAGGTAGAAAGAGTGGGTGGTGCAGGGAATGAAGAAAGGCCAGGGAGTGAAACCTTCTTTGACCTGGACTCAAACCCTGACCAGGGGGATCAAGATGATTCCAACATGTACAACATAGATCTTCCATTAGGTGGGGGAGAAGGCCCCAGTGGCCCTCTCTTTACTCCACCAGGAAGAGTACAGAGTTTACCTAGGAGATCCAGATCTCCGTCTGTAGAATCTCGACACTCAGGAAGTCCATATCCAATAAGAGGGACTCCTCTTATGATAGACAGTGCCAACTTCTAGAGCTTGAGAAAGTCAAGCTCAGGCTCAAGAAAGAGCAATTGGCCCTAGACAGGGAATCCCTAGAGCTCCAGAGAGCTACAAAGAGATTGGGACTAGAGTCCCATGGTGGCAGCAACAGTGTCCCTAGGGTTAAGGATTATACTTATGACCATAGGAACCTGAGCAAGATAGTCCCTCCCTACCATGGTGGGGATGACATCCACAAATGGATAACTGCTTTGGAGAGGGCCTGTAAAGTACAGAGGGTCCCTCAAGAGCAGTGGGCAGCTATCTTGTGGCTCTCCTTTGCTGACAAAGGTAGAGATAAGCTCCTCACTGTTAGAGAAGAGGATGCTGATAACTATTCAGTTCTGAAGAGTGCTCTCATTGATGGGTTTGGCTTAACCACTGAGCAATACAGGATTAAGTTCAGAGACACCCAGAAAGCACAGACTCAGGACTGGGATGACTTTGTAGATTGTGCTACTAAGGCTCTGGAAGGCTGGTTACTTGGCAGTAAAGTGAATGATTTCAAGGGATTCTACAATTTAATTATGAGGGAGCAGGTCCTGAATAATTGCCAAAATCAGTTGTTTCATCAACACCTGGTTGATCTGACTTCTCCCCAAGAATTGGGAAAGAAGGCAGATAGATGGGTCAGGCCCAGGGTGAAGCAGAAAAATCAGAACCATGGTGGTGACCAAAAGAAGTCTGATTCTAAACCAGCAGATAAGGGTGGGGAGAAGGGTAAAGACCAGAAGTCTTTTTCAGGGCCCCAAAAACCTACATCTGAGGGTGGTTCACAATCTAACAAGGGAAAAGGCAGAAAGAAGCCTTGGTGTTACCTGTGTAAGGAGAAGACACATTGGCCTAGGGATGCCAATTGTGCCAGAGCCAAGGATCCTCCTACCAACACCACAGCCCCTAAGGCAACTGTTCCCCCTAGTGCAGCTACAAGTGGTGGTACTGCAAACAAGGGTGTAGTAGGGTTGACCCTGGGAACTGAGATGGGTTCTGGCCTAGTCAGAACTACAGCTCAGGCTGTTCTAGTCTGTGATGGAGGCATGGATAGTGCCCCCTTATTTGTCAGTCCCAGTAACTTGGGCAAACAAAGGCAACAGCCTTTAATCAATGGACAGGAGGCCATGGCCTACAGGGACACAAGAGCCAGTGTCACAATGGTGACTAAGGATCTTGTGAGACCTGATCAGATCATACTTGGTGAGATGTACCAAGTGACCAATGCAAGCAATGTCAGGACAGACCATTCCTTGGCAGTTGTGAATTTCCCCTGGGGAGGGGTAACTGGCCCTAAGAAGGCTGTGGTTAGCTCAGACCTCCCTGTGGAATGCTTATTGGGCAATGATTTGGAAACTTCAGCCTGGGCTGAGGTGGAACTCAGGACACATGCAGCAATGTTGGGCATCACTGCATATGTGTTTGCTGTGACCAGGTCACAGGCAAAAATGGCTTCCACTGAACAGGCCCTGGATCCTGGAAGAATGGACCAGGTGCCTTCTAAGAGAAGGAGCAGTAGGGGTAAGGCAGTGTCTTCCCCCCAGACTCAGAGTGAGGATCAGTCTCCTGAGGAAGATGATCCCAGTCCCTGTGAAGGAACTGTCTCAGAGGAACTTGAACCTGATCAGGTTGAGTTCTTGGGGACAGGGGGCCCTTCCAGGGCAGATCTGAGTCTGGAGCAGCACAGCTGCCCCTCTCTTGAACCCCTCAGACAGCAAGCTGCTGCTGAGGCTGCTGGGAGTGCCAGTGGGTCCCACAGGATCTATTGGGAGGATGGACTCCTTTACTCAGAGGGTAGAGACCCCAAGCCTGATGCCACCAGGAAGTTGGTCATACCTCTGAAGTTTAGGGGTTTCCTATTATCACTGGCACATGATATCCCTTTAGCAGGACACTTAGGCCAAAGTAAGACCTGGGACAGGATTGTCCCTCACTTTCACTGGCCTCACATGTCAGAGGACACAAAGGAGTTTTGTCACGCCTGTGTCACCTGTCAAGCCAGTGGTAAGGCAGGTGGCACTACAAAGGCCCCCCTGATACCACTACCTGTGGTGGGGGTTCCCTTTGAGAGGGTTGGGATTGACATTGTTGGTCCCATGGATCCTCCAACTGCATCTGGGCACAGATTTATACTAGTGGTGGTGGACCATGCCACTAGGTATTCAGAGGCAATACCCCTTAGGACCACCACAGCTGCTGTGGTGGCCAGGGCCCTCCTGGGAATCTTTTCCAGAGTGGGTTTCCCTAAAGAGGTCTTAACTGACAGAGGTGCAAACTTCATGTAAAGTTACATAACTGCTATGTGGAAGGAGTGTGGAGTGAATTACAAATTCACCACACCCTATCACCCACAATGCAATGGGTTAGTTGAGAGATTCAACAAAACCCTGAAGGGCATGATCATGGGCCTCCCAGACAAGCTTAGGCGAAGATGGGATGTCCTGTTGCCCTGCCTTCTGTTTGCTTACAGAGAGGTTCCTCAGAAGGGGGTTGGTTACAGCCCTTTTGAACTTCTGTTTGGACATCCAGTTAGGGGTCCAGTGAAGGAGGGATGGGAGTTACCTCTCAAACCCCCTAAACAGGACATAGTGGACTATGTACTTGGTCTCCGCTCCAGGATGGCTGCGTACATGAAGAAGGCATCCAAAAACCTTGACGCTAGCCAAGAATTGCAGAAAGCTTGGCATGACCAAAAGGCTGTTTTGACTGTGTACCAGCCAGGCCAGAAGGTATGGGTGCTGGAGCCTGTGGCCCCAGCAGCTCTCCAAGATAAGTGGAGTGGGCCCCATACCATACTTGAGCAAAAGGGAGAGGTTATCTACCTGGTGGACCTTGGAACTCCTAGGAGCTCCCACAGGGTGCTCCATGTGAACAGGCTCAAGCCATATGTTGACAGGGCATACATGGGCTTGCTCATGGCTACTGATGAGGGACAGGGGGAAGAGAGTGACCCACTCCCTGACCTCCTCTCACAGAACCCTGATGATGGTTCAGTAGATGGTGTAGCCTTGGCATACAGCCTCACTGAGCAGCAACAGACTGATTGCAGGAAAGTCCTCAATCAGTACAGACACATGTTCTCACTGACTCCCAGTCAGACCACCTGGTGTACCCATGAAGTGGACACAGGGGAGAGCTTCCCTGTAAAGAACAAAATTCACAGACAACCTGCCCATGTCAGGGACTGCATCAGGACTGAGGTTCAAAAGATGTTAGAATTGGGAGTAATTGAACCCTCAGATAGCCCTTGGGCTAGTCCAGTGATCCTGGTACCCAAACCTCACACCCAGGGTGGTAAGAGGGAGATGGGGTTTTGTGTAGACTACAGGGGGCTCAATGCAGTCACTAGGACTGATGCTCATCCTATTCCCAGGGCAGATGAACTTATAGATACTTTGGCCTCAGCCAAGTTTCTCAGTACATTTGACCTCACAGCTGGCTACTGGCAAATCAGACTAGCTGAGGATGCTAAGCCCAAAACAGCATTTTCAACCCTTAGTGGGCACTATCAATTTGTGGTAATGCCCTTCGGCTTGAAAAATGCACCTGCCACTTTTCAAAGGTTGGTGAATAAAGTTCTCACAGGCCTGGAAGCCTATAGTGCAGCTTATCTTGATGATATTGCTGTCTTTAGCACCACCTGGGAGGATCCCCTGGTCCACCTGAGAAATGTTTTGGAGGCCCTGCAAAAAGCAGGCCTCACTATCAAGGCCACTAAGTGCCAGATAGGGCAGGGTAAGGTTGCATACCTGGGCCACCTTGTGGGTGGAGGTCAGGTTCAACCATTGCAGAGCAAAATCCAGACCATCATGGAATGGGTTGCTCCAACTACCCAGACTCAGGTCAGAGCTTTCTTGGGCCTGACTGGGTACTACAGGAGGTTTGTCAAAGGATATGGATCCATAGTGACCCCTTTGAAAGATTTGACTTCCAAAAGAATGCCTAACAAAGTTCAGTGGACAGTTAGCTGTCAAAAGGCATTTGATGACCTGAAGCAGGCCATGTGCACTGCTCCCATTCTGCAAAGTCATGACTATTCTAAACAATTCATTGTTCAGACTGATGCATCTGAGTTGGGGGTAGGGGCTGTGTTATCACAACTGAATGAAGAGGGTCAGGATCAGCCAGTAGCTTTTATAAGCAGAAGGCTGACCCCCAGAGAGAAACGTTGGTCAGCTATTGAGAGGGAAGCCTTTGCTGTGGTTTGGGTTCTGAAGAAGCTGAGGCCATACTTGTTTGGCACTCGCTTCATTGTTCAGACAGACCATAAGACCCTCTTATGGCTTAAACAGATGAAGGGTGAAAACCCCAAACTTTTGAGGTGGTCCATTTCCCTACAGTGGATAGACTATGCAGTGGAACATAGACCTGGGAGTAACCATGCCAATACAGATGGACTCTCCAGATATTTCCACTTAGAACATGAAGACTCAACTGGTCAAGGTTAGTTTAATGTCCTTTCGTTTGGGGGGGGGGGTTGTGTAGGAAAATAGGATCTGCTTCTTATGGTTACCCCCACTTTTTTTGCTTGATGTTTAACTGTTTTTGACTAGTCTGACTGGGATCCTGCTAATCAGGACCCCAGTCTATCTGCTTTCTCCCTTAAATTGACATACATGTCTTTGGTACACTCCAGATTGGATACTGGGGTACCCTTATAAGTCGCTAGTATATGGTACCCATGTATCCAGGGCATAGGTACCCCAGAGGACTCCCATGGGCTGAAGCATGTATTATGCCACCTATGAGAGGCCATGCAAAATGGAACTCTAGGTCTGCTACAGCACCCTGTGTAAGATGGTGCTGGCACCACTTACTTTAGATATAGGTTCACTATATCTATAGGTCACTACACTTAAAACTTATAAGTCACCCCTATAGCAGGCCTTAGCTATCCTGAAGGCAAGGTGCTGGGTTTTTAGTGAGAGGGTACCCCTGCATGAGCAGAGCCCCTTTGCAGCTTTCGGAGACCATTCTCCCAGATTGTCTGTGACTCAGCCGGACATATAGGTAGAGGTGGATTATAACCTCGCGGTAAATTCTATCTCGAAAACGGCTGCATAGAAACATATCGTGTTTGGTATCAAACACCTTGGAATCATACCTCCACAACAGTAACTGGTGTGGGAGGTATGATTCCACCCTTCAGAAACGAGCTCCGTGGGGTCACCGGTCTACCCGGTACCAGCCTTCTCGACCCGGACAGCACAAAATGGATGCTGCCAGCCAGAGACACATTTCTGCCCTCCTGCTGCTGAGCCAAGCTCGAGCAGAGGAAGGCAGCACAATAGGCATCCTGTCACAGGGAGGTGTGACCACCTCCCAGACAGGGTTTAGTGTATTGGGGCTGGGTGGGTGCACTCTGAGAGTGCCAGAAAGTCTGCACTGGGGGCACATTTGGTGTCCCTGTGCATAGTCCAGCTCAAACCAGTTCTGGGAGCCTGTGGCTCCTGCTCTGGCGCGAAACTGGACAAAGGACATGGGTGTAGCCACCCCTCTGTCCTGACCCTCCCCTAGGAGGGTCCCCTGAATCTGTCCAACCCTCTCCCGTGCGTATAAAATGGGTTACCTGGCTAGAGGACATTGGATTTTATGTGGACAAGATTCTAAAAAGAAGAAACCACTAACCTTCGACCTTCTGGACACCTGGACTTTGCTGGACCGCGACTGGGCTCGACTTCGTCCCCCTTTCCGTCCAAAGCTTAGTTTGTGCTGTGACTTCATACAGGCTCTGTGCAGGACCTGTGGAGCACTTAAGACAACAGAAGAATCTCCCTTGGAGTGAAGGAGTCACTCCCCTGCTTCGCAGGCACCTAAAGCGCAACTGACCGATAGCTGCTCCTGAGCTCCTGCGGACTCTGAAGATTTCAGCTACACAGGATTCCTGAAGGTCCCTGAGGTCGATCTACCCTCTCACTGAGTTGGAGGCCAGTATCCCTTTGTGGGGGCTGTGTAACCTGAACCCCTGTGCACCGTGTCCATTTGCAAGTGCATATGCTTGTTGGCGATTCCTGAGCTTGTGCATTGGACTCCGTATAGTCCTGACCCTGAGCATTATTTGCACCAAAGATCTCCGGCCTCCTCCCACCGAGTGCTCGGTGGGCTGGTACCTTGCAATCCTGCTTGAGGTCCCCTCGCGACTCCTGGTCATCCAGCCTGTGGGTCCTCCTGAGGGTCATCTTGATTGTTCTTGGGCTTTCCTGGTTGCTCCAGATGTGCCCTGACTTTCCATTGCTTGGAGAGTCCCCTGGACCTTGCTGGTCTGCACCGTAACCTGCTTGACCTTCCTGCGTGGGTTGCTGTTGCCAAGGCTTGTTGGTGCTCCCGCCAGACACCGACCCCTCAGCACTTGACATCCTTTGTGGGACAGCTCACCCCCAGCTCCTGGTTGTCCTCGACATCTCCTGGTCCTCGTGGCTGCAGAGTCAAGCATCCCTTCTTCGCACTTGAAGCACCCGACATCGGTGGGAATTCGTCTACCGAGCCCCTGGTCACTCTGAAGTGACCCAGACTCTGCCCTCTCTGCTTTCAGGTTCCTTCCATCCAGAATCCAGGCTTGGATTCCACCGGACCCTTTTCACCTTCACGGCAGCAGCACTTCTTCCTTTCCTTCCATAGAGAACGACAAGAGTTTCCGACGCCACTTCAGACCTATGCACCCGGCTTCCCTGGGATAGGTAACTCTGATACTATGATATCCACAGGTGGGATGGCTCTTTAAACTCTTAAGTTCCAAAGGGTTGGTTCGAAGTCCTCCTAGAAGGGTCCTTAGACTTTAACTTTGCAACCGCGACTTTCCCATAGAGTTGTACGGAACACGCGGTCGTGTTTCCTCACTGCACCCGTCCTCCGTCGGTCTCCTGTGTCATCACCTTGGGTGGTTCCTTGGGGTCCCAGCGATTCTACGTGCACTAGGCACTGTGTCTAGTCAAGTCGTGATTGTTATACCACTATTTTAGTATGTGGTCCGGTCTCCCCCTGGAGCCCAGTGTTTATTGTGCTACTTACAACTGTTCTATTGATCCAGTATTGTGTGCTTTGTGTTCTATCCTCGTGTAGAGGATAGTAGAGAGTGTTATATTAATAAACACATATTTTTATATAACTACTGTGTGGTTATCCTTCATTTAGTCATTTAGGAGGTGATATTCTGGTAAAACAAGCTGCTTTACATTCCTTCAAGATAAAGCCTGAAGGCTGCTCTCCATAGCTTACCACTAGGATAGCTTTCATAAAGGTTATCTTTGACCTCATACATCATAAGGGTTGTGTGGACTGGTACAAGGTGCCCACTTTAACTAGTGGACAGCATATACCAAGCCACCTTCTCACATGGGACCATCAGTGACTGGAGTGTATGAACCCTTGTATCCTAGAAGAAGGTGAATATAGGGGGGCTGAGAATTTGCTGCCTCTCCTCCTACAAGAAGAAGAACCTTCTATGGATAGGGAGTTAGATTCAGGGCAGTCTAGCAATTGTTTGCATAGACAAGAAGGGCTAATGTTAACATCAACTAACAATACGCCCATTGTTAGTAATTCAAAAGTTACCCCTACCCTACACGAGTCTGATTTAACCTTTGCACCCTCTGTAAGGATTGCTTTGTGGAATGTAGCAGACTTAGCCAAACTCTTGTCTGATGTTGAGTGGGAAGAATTTATTGACACCTATGACATATGTACATTCCAGGAAACTTAGTGTCTTACACCATTTTATAGGGATGGGTATACATCTTTTTGTGTGGAGGTGACTAAGAGTACCAAGGGAAAGCCCTCAGTGGGACTGGGTATTTGGATTAAGACCCACTTCGATGTACCATTAGTACCTTGCCCTGTGATTCCAAGGATATTTTAGCACTTAGACTCGTGTTCCCCTCTGGTCTATCCATAAAATTAATAAATGTTTATAATAGAGTAGAGGGTAGAAATAATGAAACCACTACTATTTACCAACCTGGACAATTGCTTCTGAATTCGGGGCAAGAGATCTTATATTGGTGGCAGGAGATCTCAATGCAACCTTTGAGCCAATAAATGCTGCCCCACATGACTTAACCTCTGAGTTGGATAACCAATGGGGCATACCCCAACTAGAATTGCACAAAGTAAGATGGACACCCAAAGCAGGCCAGTTGTTGGCTCTTACTCTTCAATATGATCTTAGAACCACTAATGGCAGGTGTATCTCAGACCACCAGGGTAAAGCCACTTTCAACAGACCGGGACACTGTAGCAGAATAGAATACTTCCTAGCCCAAGTTGAGTTATGGCCTGCCATCATGGATATGGAAGTGATTGAATGATCAGATAGTGATCATAATACCCATAGCTTGTTATTGAGCATCAAGAAAACCCCACATTATGGGAGCAGGGGCCACAGTGATATTGGATCACTCCAGCCCACTAATAACCTCAGATCTATTAAGTGGGAGTGGATCGTTAAAAACCCTGCAGCGCTAAATGTCCTCAAGGGGATTGTTAATGCTGATTTTGAACATCTGTCTAAACTCCCTAATAATATGAGAAATGAATTGATGATACAAACACATGAAAAGCTAGGGGGGATAATAAGGGATGTCTTGGGTAAACCGAGAAAGAAAAATAAATCCTGTCCTAAAACTGAGCCCTGGTATAATAAAGCCTGCAGAGTGGGAAAAGGTGAGCTCCTTGTTGCCATTAAATCTAAATCATAGGTAGAGATTACCAAATTTAGAGCGCATTATAGGGTAGAAATCACTAATGCAAAACAGGTGTGGGAAGATTTGCTATGGTCGGATTTGCATGATGCCTTGGTTAATAGGGACACCAAAGATTTGGGGAAAATTCCAGCCGTGGCTTCCAGGGGTAACAAACCTGCGCTTGACTTTTGTATTCAACCAGAAGAGTGGGTTGCACATTTTAGCCAACTGTACACAGACAAGCATAGGATGGAAAATGATAGAGACATCTTAGATGTGAGTGTGGCTGTACTTGAACCTAACAAACTGCAATTCTCACTCAGTGAGACTGAAAAAGCAATTAGCTCTTGTGTTTCTGGACGTGCTCCTGGACCCGACAGAATACCAAATGACCTATATAAAGAAAACATAGAAATTTGGGGTCCATATATTAACCTACTCTCTAATAGTATCCTCTCGGGCATGGAAATTTCCCAATCATGGAAGTTGGCAGAAATAGTTACCATTTTTAAGAAGGGGGACCGTGCGCTCACAGTGAACTATAGGCCTATTAGCCTTATAGATTCCCTACAAAAAAAATTCTGCAAAGAGGTCCTTGCCCATCTCCAAGATTAGATCAGTGAAGGGAATATTATTTCAGAGTGGCAGGCTGGTTGTAGGGCACAAGTGAGTACCCTAGACCAAATCTTCCGCTTTATGTGTATTTTCTGGAGGGAAATGACCATCCACAATGGCAAATTATATGTTGCCTTTGTTGACTTGCGAGCAGCTTTCGATATGGCACAGAGAGTGAAATTATAGGAAGTTCTTGAAGGCATGGGTGTGCCGGCTCCCCTCCTGAACATCTTAAAAAGACTTCATGCAAACACTCTGGCACAAGTGAGGTGGGGGGATAATGGGGCTCTAACGGAGGTGATTCACATTGATAAAGGAGTTAGACAGGGGTGTGTATTGGCGCCTACCCTGTTAACCCTGTTCATCAACGGTGTCATCATTTTTTTGAGCAGGGATGGTTGTGACACTCCAAAAATAGGAGGGCAACGGGTCCCTGCCCTCCTTTTGCGGATGACACCTTACTCATATCAAAGTCACCGCAGGGGCTCCAACAGCTGTTAAATGATTTTCAGGCATTCTGCCTGGAACAGGGGTTGGAGCTAAATAGCTCCAAAACAAAATGTATACTTTTTTCAGCAAGCCTGAAGACCAAATGCAAGAAGCATCTGTATGTGGATGGCGCCCCTCTAGAACTAGTGACAGAGTTCGTTTATCTTGGTATCAAACTCACACAGAACATGAGTTGGGTCCCACAACTGGAAAGAGTGCGGTTACCCTGATTCATCAAACAGTGAATATAGTGAAAAATCATGGGAAAACCATATCTAGAAAGATGGCACCGGCGCTAGAGATCTATAATGCAGCTTTGTATGGTGCGGAGTTGTGGGGCTGTTCAAATTGCAGCGATCTCTCAATAACTGAACAAAAATTTTTTAGATCCCTGTTAAATCTTCCGGTGTCCACCCCGCTGATCCCACTTTATTTAGATTTAGGCCAGAAAAGAATTTCGCATAAAATTGCTCTTAGAATACTGTGGCGTTTTCGCGGTCTTTTGCCCTTCCGACCGCGTAGCTGCCTCCCCTTACCGGAACTACTGATTGGGCCCCGAGTCGACGTCCTGTGACAAAGCAGCAAGTTACAATCGAGACACTACTGCCGAATGCTTTTCCTGATAACTTGAGTGAGATCAGTGATTTTTTCCCGTTTTTTCACCCCTTCGATCCCGTGGCTGCCTCCCCCTTCCAGTCTAGCTCCCAGAGGTGGATTTCTTAACTGACTTTGGGATTGGATGTTTGTTGATCTGCAATCCCTCCATTTTGTGCAGGAGGTTTTTTGGGTCCGTATCCTGATCCCCCATCTTGACGGCCTCGACCGGCTATTAAGATCGCTCCGAGCTGCCGGTCCTCGTCTTGGTGTCGCCAGCTTGTATATTGCATCAAGTCGACCACCCCCTTCGGGACACCTACCCCCCCTTCCGATAAGGATGTCCTCAGCGAGATTCCCTCTTCGCCCCTTCCTTTGGGCCCCTTCCACTACCTTTGGTGCTTGGGCACAGAGAGCGAGTCTGGCCCTGGTCGATAAGATTCCGTGACCCACAACGGACTATGGGCGCGTGGACTTTGACTTTGAGGGTCCCTTGATATTCTTTATTCCATTGTCGGAATGCCTGACTTTGTCCGTCTTTCCAGCTTCCTGTCTCTATCCCCCTCCCCCACTCACCTTCTATGCTCCAAGTGACTCGTAGTTGTGTGATTTTTGCTCTGGTAACTGATGTAATTCTGTACAACTGTTCTCATCTAAAGCGCTCTGATACCTCCGGGTCTAGCCAGCGCTATATAAAACTCTGCAAACAAACAAACAAACAAACAAATACTCATATTTTGGCACCGGCTATGGTCCACTGCAGCACTTGAGTCCTACAGGCTGGGTCTTTGTGAATTAATGACACTAACCTGTGTGGACAAGATTCCCTGGTTGCGTACAGCTAAGGAATTGTTACAAAAATGAGGATTAGATGTTTATTGGAGTCAACCAGAAACTCTTAGTCAGATTAGTAAACTCAGTCTTAAAGCTGCATACTGGGGCTTTGTTGATAATGATTTAATAATGAATTGTAAGGGATCACTTTCGATTGCTTTTATGAATTTGAAACAAATATTGTCGTTTGAGGCCACGATAGATGAAATTGAACCCCCAAGCAAGGAAACTATACCTGCAGTTTAGGTATGGAAGCCTACCAGTAAATAATTTTAAAGGAAAATGGGATAAAGCAGGAGACAGGGTTGAAGGAAATTGCCCATGTTGCCAAGGGGTATCTGAGTCACTCAAGCATGTTTTATTCTTCTGCCCCTTGTACTGTCAATCCCGATCCAAATGGATAGCCCCATTATGCAGAAACCAGGGAGTAAGAAAGTACAAGGAGGTTTATAGAATATTGCAGACCAATACAATGCATATGTTTGTATGTTGTACAGCCAAGTTCCTAATGGCTATGTGGATCAGGCGTACCAAGTACTCCCCTGATAGTTTTTAGGTTGTACCATACTGTATGGCTCCTGCTAAAGTCGTATCGTGGGCCCTGTGTTATCTTAATTGAACATTCTTATTTTACATTTTTTAAGTTCTTTTAGTATATTTTATTTCTGTTTTTAGAGTATTTTATGATGTGCTTAAGTACAAATAATGATGTCATTTTGATTGCTTTACCATGCTGCTACTGTAATGAATTTTTCTCGTACAAATAATGATGCATTCTGATCACTCTATTGTGCTGCTACTGTAAATAGATTGTGATCGATTGTTTATAATGTTATGTCTTATTTGTATCTGTGTTTGTAAGTGTCTTGTTTTATGGTGTACTTTTATGAACTACAATGATCGAAATAAAGTTCTTTGATTAATTGATTGAAAAATATGCGGTAATTGGATGTGATGGATGTTTAGTGAAACATGCAAAAGGAAATCTTATTAACCACAGCAAGCTCAGTTGCGAAACTCCAGATAAGAGAGAATATTTCTATTAAGCACTTTTGCAACTTTTCAAGCCTTGACGCAGTGAAGCAGAATTACTTGGAGATTTTGACTGCTATGAAGATTCTTTTAATGCAACTAACGATACTATTCAGTGCACAATTTTTCCAACTTATCTATAAATGTTAAATGATGAGATTGAACAAGAAAGAACTATTGCAGCTGAAATAGCTAGAGAAAGTTCACAAAGTTCCGGTCCATTGAGTCAAGATCCACTTGGACAACCAATTATTGAAAATGAAGCAGGAATATCCATGAATGAAGTAGAAACTGCAATGCAACAAGCACAACAGGGTGTTACTCAGCTGGAAAAGTTAGAAGAACAACTACATTTTGAACAAAAAGAAATATACCTACAAGTCAAACAGCAAGTACAACATGGTTTGCTGCATGGAAAAAAGAATGTCAATGTTCATCATTTAAACCTATTCTATTGTACATCAGTGGTCAAGCTGGAACAGGAAAACGTTTCTTAATTAGAGTTTTGACCAGTTATCTACACAAAACTAAAGGATCAAATTTATCTTGTGTCGTACCAGCTCCAACTGGATTAGCAGCACACAACATCAAAGGTATTACTTTACATCGATTACTTGCTACCTGTTGAACATGATAATAAATTGGAATATCAGAAGCTCTCTGGAGAAGCTTGTTATGAAGTCTCAAGAGTACTGAAGAAAATTAAGCTTTTAATCATTGATGAGGTGAGCATGGTCTCAAACTTAATGCTTACCTTTGTACACTTGAGAATGCAACAGGTTTTAAAAACAGATTATGATGTTCTGTTTGGAGGAAAACATTTAATTGTATTTGGAGACTTACTACAACTTACTCCTGTAAAGGGACAACCTGTTTTTAAACTTTTTTCCATGATGACTGAAGAACATCTTTGGGAGGTATTGGGAATGTAAATATTTTGTTACACTTTGAATACAAAGAACTTGTTAAGAATATGCAACAGGCAAGTAATGAAGATTATGGAAATATTCTTAAAGACATAAGAATTGGTGTCTTGACAGATCATGGAAAACAAGCTTTAGAAAGTCGACTACTAAGGAACTTGTTTACAACTGGAGAAACAGCAGCTGAAGTAATGTGCAATATGCTTGCTGAAAACAAGTCTATACTTTGTCTAATACCTACACTGCAAGAGTGTTCTACATTTAATCAACAACTTCTGAAACTGGAAAAACAAGAAATTGTGGAAATTAAAGCTTTTGCCAAAATTGAACACCAGGGAGTAACAATTGTTCTTACCGAGAAACTACAGGCTAAAGTGGATTCTTTGGAAAAGTCTGTATGTAAAACTGCAGTATTAGAAAAGATTTTACATGTATGTAAAAACTGTTGAGTAAGTTTGCGGCGTAATTTGAATGTTGAAGAAGGATTCGTTAATGGAGCAATGGGAAAAATTGTTGATTTTGTAAATTTTCAAAATAGACGGAATAGCATTTTTGATTATAAAATTTGATCAGATAAATGAGGTAAGACAGATTGGGCGTTGTGTTGTACGTTTTTTGCTTTTTAAAAGACTTGTATGTTCGTAGATAACAGTTTTTCTCTGTCTCTAGCATATGCAGTAACCATTCATGAATCTCAAGGTTTGAGTATAGACAGAGATTTTGTAAATATTGGAAGTAGAGTGTTCAAAGAGGGAATGGCATACGTTGTATTGTCTCGAGTAAGAACATTGTCTGGTTTGTATTTGATAGATTTTGATGAGAAAAATGTTAGTGCTGATGCAAATTGTGTAAGAAAATACAACCGTTTAAGAAAACTTTATGCTCCTGATTTAGGTGAATATCCCATATATGAGAAACATGTAGTGTGTCCAAAACGGAAATACGTCAAACATTCAACTGAGGTTCAAAAAAAGAAAACAATTGAAGAGAAACATAAAGGCGTAAAGAAACAAAAAAATGGAAAGTGTTGATGACATTGTAAGATATCAGTTGGAAAATACTTGAGGTATCAACTGTTATGCTAATGTAATTCTGAATGTTGTGTTTCATCTACCACATCGTCATCATGAAATCATGGCAAATTGTGAAAAAAGATTCTGTTCTGCACTACATCATGTATTTCAACAGTTGGTTAGTAACAGAAGTGAAATGCATACTGCTTCTAGCATTCAGCATCTTTTAGATATATGTACTGGTTCATTAACATTTACTCTCAACATATGACAAGATGCACAAGAATTTCTAATGGTTATGCTTGGAGTATTAGAACATGAAGGAATACACATTGAAAACTTATTTGGACTAAGTTACAAATGGGACCATAAGTGTGAAGAGTGTTCATTTACTTCTACCACTGAAATACAAACAGAACGATTCCTATACTTGACAATACCAGACTGCAAATCAGTACCTTTAAAAATTGATAAAAACATCCAATCAGGATATGGAATGTTCGCATTGTAGATCAGAGATGTTGTCTACATTACATATAGAAAGATTTGGAAAATATCTCATTTTAATGCTAATGATAATTATTTGCGCTAATTGATATTACGTTTGGAAAATTGTGTTTAAAAGCAAATAGTTTATATATTTGTTGTATATATTGTACCAGATGTAATGAGAGTATACATTTTGGCAAATGTATTTGAGATAAATAATAGAGTTAATGTAGATGAAGGAAGTAATTAACAAAGTGTAGATATGAAAACGCATAGCTACACATATTGATAATGATGTTCTATGCTGATTTGTTTTTTTTTCTACAATCAATTTGATTGTTTTTTTCCCCGCTGGTCAATGATGATACTACATTGAAATCACTGTGTATGGTGAAGTTAAATGGAATCTGAGAACAGCAAAAAGGGAAACTGAAAATGTTATGTAACTGTAAATTTATGTTGTGTTCTCAAAAATATAATATTATAATTTCTGTAATATATTGTCATTAAATAACCGTTTTTGTTTTTCTTCTTTATAGTAGCTACTGTTGAAGTTTGAAAACAGTTTTAATGCTGTTTAGGATAATACTACTCTAAAATAGTGCTACTGAGTAATGTATCTAAACTACTTGAAATGTAAGAATACATAATATAATATGCATGATAACCTGGAAAAATGTTTAAAATTTAATTAGATGTTATTTGTTTCTAATATCAACAATGTTCAATCTTTAGACTATTTGAAAAGTATCTTGAGGAGCAGTATCACAGTTACATTTTTAGAAAAGTGCATAGACCAATAAAAGTGATTTAATTGCAAGTTATTTACTCCTCATTATACAGGACAGGAGTGTATTGAACTCCCTATCCAAGGACTTCTCACATGCATACATAGAAAAGATAAGCACTAATGGAATTACCCAGGGACTACCCATGCACTCATTGAATGAAAGAGACACTATGAATGCACTAATGCAATCACAAAGGGGCTACCCATTCTCTCATTCATTACTATCTATGCACTCATAGAATCAGCCAGACACTGCTGTTGCACTCACCTATTCATCTAGCATCTAGCCATGCACTCATCCATTTACTCACGCACTGCCCATGCACTCATCCAATAACCCAGGCCGTACTCCTGCACTCATGCAATCACCCAGGCACTACCCATGCAATCATGCAATCATGCAATCACTCAGGCGCTATTCTTGCACTCAACCATTCACACAGGCATTACCCATGCACTCATCCATTCTCTCAGGCACTACCCATGCACTCATCCAGTGACCCAGGCACTACCCTTGCACTGATCCTTTCACTCATGCACTACCCAAGCACTCATCTAAGCACCCAGGCATTACCCTTGCACTCATGAAGTCACTGGGGTACTACACATGCACTCATCCAATCACCCAGGCAGTACCTCTACACTCATGCAATCACCCAGGCACTACTGATGCACTCATACAATCACTTAGGCACTACTCTTGCACTCAACCATTCACTCAGGCACTACCCATGCACTCATCTTTTCTCTTAGGCACTACCCATGCACTCATCCAATGACCCAGGCAGTACCCTTGCACTCATCCTTTCATGCAGGCACTACCTATGCACTCATCCAATCACCCAGGCACTACACCTGCACTAATACAATCACCCAGGCACTACCCATGCACTCATGCAATCACTCAGGCACTATTCTTGTACTCAACCATTCACTCAGGCACTACCCATGCACTCATCCATTCTCTCAGGCACAACCCATGCACTTATCCAATCACACAGGCAGCACCTCTGCACTCATGCAATCACTCAGGCACTACTCTTGCACTCATCCTTTCACTCAAGCACTACCCATGCACTTATCCAATCACCCAGGCAGTACCTCTGCACTCATGCAATCACCCAGGCACTACCCATGCACTCATCCTTTCACTCAGGCTGTACCTCTGCACTCATACAATCACTCAAGCACTACTCTTGCACTCAATAATTCACTCAGGCACTACCCATGCACTCATCTTTTCTCTTAGGCACTACCCGTGCACTCATACAATGACCCAGGCACTACACCTGCACTCATACAATCATCCAGGCACTACCCATGCATTCATGCAATCACTCAGACACTATTCTTGCACTCAACCGTTTACTCAGGCACTACCCATTCACTCATCCATTCTCTCAGGCACAACCCATGCACTAATGCAATAACCCAGGCAGTACCTCTGCACTCATGTAATCACTCAGGCACTACTCTTGCACTCACCCTTTTACTCAGACACTACCCATGCACTTATCCAATCACCCAGGCAGTACCTTTGCACTAATGAAATCACCCAGGCACTTCCCATGCACTCATCCAATCACCCAGGCGGTACCTCTGCACTGATGCAATCACTCAGGCACTACTCTTGCACTCATCCTTTCACTCAGGCACTACCCATGCACTTATTCAATCACCCAGGCAGTACCTCTGCACTCATGCAATGACCCAGGCACTACCCTTTCACGCATCCATTCAGTCAGGCATTACGCATACCCTCATCCATTCACTCAGGCACTACTCATGCACATATCAAATCACCCAAGCACTACTCTTTCACTCATTCATTTACTCATGTATTATGCATGTGCTCATCCATTCACTGAGGCACTACTCATGCACAATTCCTACATTCATCACATACAGATTTATACAAGCAATCACTTTTACTACATACAATTTTTCTAATTTTAACCAGTATAGGCGGTTCCATGAGAACCTTTACTTATGTCTTAAAACAATTTTGAGTTTTTTTGTATTTTCTGAATTTTTATATTTTTTTGGGTGTTTTTGAATTTTTTAAACTAAAAAATACAAGTTAACCAGTCCAACTATGGTGTTTCATAAGAACAAAGAAACACAAGGTAGAACCCCCAAAATAAAAATTAGCACTTATGTGCTTTCAAAAGATTATTAATAGCTTCAATAGACAGTTCTCCAACGCAAAGAGTTGTTAGACATTTGTGACTGTGAATTCCTGCATCTGCAAGTTCAAGTTCAATCCAGAGTTGTGGAGTGGTGAGTACAACACCAGCTGAGGTAGATGGTTGACTACCATGATCAGCTGCAGCTTGCCCCTCTTTTCTCGTTGCAATATCTCTCGTGCAAGACGAGTTGGATGCATGGTTTCTAAGTGTTTCTTCATTGAAGAAGTGCCACATGAATATTTTTCTTCAGATCCTCTGGAGAGGACTTTGTGGCAGAGGCTGCAGGTCACCTTTCTTGCATTCACCTTCTTCTCCCTTCTGGCACAGTGAAGAAAGCCCATACAATGCTTTCTTTCCTTTTTTTACCGGTTCTTCCACCTCCTCCATCTCCTCCTGCTGCTCCTCTTCAGGAAAAGCTGATGCCATTGTTGAATGCAAAAAGTTTGAACACCAAATAAAATAAAGAATTTACAGAGCCTACAAAAACGTAGTCTAACAAGCAGACACACCCAAAATGAAAGGACTAGAGCAGATATTGGATCCACCCTCTAAGAGAATGAAAAGCTTTTTAACCAATAAAAGCTTTCTTTCCATGTCACATGGATTCGCGTATGGGACGCGCATCCATTGCGTATACGTCGCGCACCCATAGAATGTGCTAAACTTAATTAAAAAGTCTAAATAGCTATTTATAAATTGTGTTTTAAAGTATTTTTGTGAAAGTCTTTAAGCAAAACTGATATTTAAAGTTTCCACAGTGATATTTTTAATTTTTTTAATTACGCTGAAGTTGGGACCCCTGCGCGATCCCGGAAATACTTGCTGGCAGGTTTCGCAACTTCTACACGACCGCTGCGCAATCGTGCCGCGTACATAAAAATGTGCTCTAAATCTTTTCAAAATATGTTACAACTACACTAATACTATTTTTTACACTCAGTAACAAAATATATATTATTTCGCTGTAAACATGTATTTTACACTTACATTCGTGTATTGATTCGCGCACCGAGCGCATCTGTTCGCGAACAGTGCGCGACCCTTTTAAATAAAAAAAGGAGATATTTATTATAATGATACAGCAATACATATTTAATACTATTAAAAGTTATAATACAAAACTTAATTAGTAAAAAAATTAATCAAATTACTTTAAAATGTTAAAAACAATATTTGTTTTTCTATTCAAAATTCTCGCATATAATAACATACACTACAAAATTTGGAACAATAGAGCAATACTTCAATTTATTTAAAATGCAAATAAAATCTTGGAAAGAAACCTGAAAAAAATAGTGAGTAACATTTTTTAATAAATTCAACTGTTTAAAAAACCTTAGAAAATCTCTAACAAAAAAAGAGGTTTGAGGGCCATTATATATAGAAATTAGCATATAAAAAACTTTAGAAATTTACTGAAAAAAACCACAGGTTTCAGAGACGTTATAGTTAGGAATTAGCATTTAAAAAACCTTAGAAATTCACTGAAAAAACCACAGGTTTCAAGGACGTTATAGTTAGTTTGACATTTCACTCGTATAAAACCCAAGAAATTCAGCCGTTATAGTTAGCTGTGCTCTCACAATCACTCACTCTCACATATAGTCACTTATATACTCCAACACTCACATA
Organism: Calotriton arnoldi; assembly: GCA_963921515.1. NCBI lineage: Eukaryota > Metazoa > Chordata > Amphibia > Caudata > Salamandridae > Calotriton > Calotriton arnoldi. Next base: position 460,340 of record CAWUFW010012689.1, on the reverse strand, counting down.
TACTGTCTTACACATATGCAGTTACTCACCCATATACCACTGAGACATCCATTCACTCAATGATAGAGCCATATGTACACTCACTCACCCATACAGCCCCTTGCAGATGCAGTCATGAACCCATACAGCTAGTGAATCACCCACTCACACATCTGTGCAGGGAGTCACACACACCCTCACCCACCCACACAGACACTCAGGCACCCATACAGGTACTCAGACAACCAATCATTAACTCATATAGACACTCATGTAGCTACTCACCGACCCATTCAGCCACTTACACACCAACTGACAGACTGATAGAGACATTCACACAGATTAGTCAGTCACCCATACATTCACTGAGATACATATAATCACTCACTTACACAGTCAGTCATGCACTCACTGAATCATCCATACAGACACTCATACACCCATTCATTCTTCAATACACCTTAGCGAATATATATATATATATATATATATATGTATATATATATATATATATATATATAAAACATTTTAAAACTTTTTAGAAACACTCACACTCCCTGGATGATGTCATAAGTAATGTCATCAGTGATGTCATTTGAGATGTCATCAGTGATGTCACTGACCATGTCATGAGTGATGTAATATGTGAGGTCATCAGCAGTGCATTGCAGGGCGCGAGTTATAGTTAGCTCAGCTAACTATAACGGCTGAATTTCTTGGGTTTTATACGAGTGAAATGTCACACTAACTATAACGTCCCTAACTCCTCTCCCAAGGAGAGTGCTGCGAATTTTTCAAATTGTTGATTAATGTTTCTGCAAGGCTGGTCCTACCTTGCCACATGCACCAGTTGTTTAGTGCGCCCCCCGCTGAAGGACTGCTTTGTTGAACTATATATATATATATAACCGCTGAAAACTTACCTTGTGCTGTGTGGCTCTCATCAAGGGGACAACTCTTTGTTGTGGATTAGTTGCGGCCAGTCCTGCCACGGTGGAAGCCCTGCCGTGTTTCACGGCCCGTGTGCTGGCGCCAACCGACGTCGGCATTTGGAAGCAGAAGGTGCGGGAAGAGAGTCATACGGTGCCGCTGCCCTGATGCAAGCTCTCATCAACCCACTCGGGATTTATATTATGTTATTGGTGATTACCGGCAAGAAATCCACTGTGATAACACTGCCAGGCACTACAGCGACCATCAGGCAGTTGGACTGTCACCGCCCACATGGGCGAGCGTCGTAATGAAATACAGGTGTCCTGAATTGGCTTGCCGTTCTCACTCTGTCAGCCCATGAAGAAGTGCGCGCAGCGCACGAAACGCGTCGGCGAATTGACTTTGAATTTTGATGTTTGTCTTCACTTTGCAGCTGCAGCTCTCCCCAATAAACCGCTGAAAACTTACCTTGTGCTGTGTGGCTCTCACCAAGGGGACAACTCTTTGTTGTGGATTAGTTGCGGCCAGTCCTGCCGCGGTGGAAGCCCTGCCATGTTTCATGGCCCGTGTGCTGGCGCCAACCGACGTCGGCATTTGGGAGCAGAAGGTGCGGGAAGAGAGTCATACGGTGCCGCTGCCCTGATGCAAGCTCTCATCAACCCACTCGGGATTTATATTGTGATATTGGTGATTACCGGCAAGAAATCCACTGTGATAACACTGCCAGGCATAACAGCGACCATCAGGCAGTTGGACTGTCACCGCCCACATGGGCGAGCGTCGTAATGAAATACAGGTGTCCTGAATTGGCTTGCCGTTCTCACTCTGTCAGCCCATGAAGAAGTGCGCGCAGCGCACGAAACGCGTCGGCGAATTGACTTTGAATTTTGATGTTTGTCTTCACTTTGCAGCTGCAGCTCTCCCCAATAAACCGCTGAAAACTTACCTTGTGCTGTGTGGCTCTCACCAAGGGGACAACTCTTTGTTGTGGATTAGTTGCGGCCAGGCCTGCCGCGGTGGAAGCCCTGCCGTGTTTCACGGCCCGTGTGCTGGCGCCAACCGTCGTCGGCATTTGGAAGCAGAAGGTGCGGGAAGAGAGTCATACGGTGCTGCTGCCCTGATGCAAGCTCTCATCAACCCACTCGGGATTTATATTGTGTTATTGGTGATTACCGGCAAGAAATCCACTGTGATAACACTGCCAGGCACAACAGCGACCATCAGGCAGTTGGACTGTCACCGCCCACATGGGCGAGCGTCGTAATGAAATACAGGTGTCCTGAATTGGCTTGCCGTTCTCACTCTGTCAGCCCATGAAGAAGTGCGCGCAGCGCACGAAACGCGTCGGCGAATTGACTTTGAATTTTGATGTTTGTCTTCACTTTGCAGCTGCAGCTCTCCCCAATAAACCGCTGAAAACTTACCTTGTGCTGTGTGGCTCTCACCAAGGGGACAACTCTTTGTTGTGGATTAGTTGCGGCCAGTCCTGCCGCGGTGGAAGCCCTGCCATGTTTCACGGCCCGTGTGCTGGCGCCAACCGACGTCGGCATTTGGGAGCAGAAGGTGCGGGAAGAGAGTCATACGGTGCCGCTGCCCTGATGCAAGCTCTCATCAACCCACTCGGGATTTATATTGTGTTATTGGTGATTACCGGCAAGAAATCCACTGTGATAACACTGCCAGGCATAACAGCGACCATCAGGCAGTTGGACTGTCACCGCCCACATGGGCGAGCGTCGTAATGAAATACAGGTGTCCTGAATTGGCTTGCCGTTCTCACTCTGTCAGCCCATGAAGAAGTGCGCGCAGCGCACGAAACGCGTCGGCGAATTGACTTTGAATTTTGATGTTTGTCTTCACTTTGCAGCTGCAGCTCTCCCCAATAAACCGCTGAAAACTTACCTTGTGCTGTGTGGCTCTCAGCAAGGGGACAACTCTTTGTTGTGGATTAGTTGCGGCCAGGCCTGCCGCGGTGGAAGCCCTGCCGTGTTTCACGGCCCATGTGCTGGCGCCAACCGTCGTCGGCATTTGGAAGCAGAAGGTGCGGGAAGAGAGTCATACGGTGCTGCTGCCCTGATGCAAGCTCTCATCAACCCACTCGGGATTTATATTGTGTTATTGGTGATTACCGGCAAGAAATCCACTGTGATAACACTGCCAGGCACAACAGCGACCATCAGGCAGTTGGACTGTCACCGCCCACATGGGCGAGCGTCGTAATGAAATACAGGTGTCCTGAATTGGCTTGCCGTTCTCACTCTGTCAGCCCATGAAGAAGTGCGCGCAGCGCACGAAACGCGTCGGCGAATTGACTTTGAATTTTGATGTTTGTCTTCACTTTGCAGCTGCAGCTCTCCCCAATAAACCGCTGAAAACTTACCTTGTGCTGTGTGGCTCTCACCAAGGGGACAACTCTTTGTTGTGGATTAGTTGCGGCCAGTCCTGCCACGGTGGAAGCCCTGCCGTGTTTCACGGCCCGTGTGCTGGCGCCAACCGACGTCGGCATTTGGAAGCAGAAGGTGCGGGAAGAGAGTCATACGGTGCTGCTGCCCTGATGCAAGCTCTCATCAACCCACTCGGGATTCATATTGTGTTATTGGTGATTACCGGCAAGAAATCCACTGTGATAACACTGCCAGGCACTACAGCGACCATCAGGCAGTTGGACTGTCACCGCCCACATGGGCGAGCGTCGTAATGAAATACAGGTGTCCTGAATTGGCTTGCCGTTCTCACTCTGTCAGCCCATGAAGAAGTGCGCGCAGCGCACGAAATGCGTCGGCGAATTGACTTTGAATTTTGATGTTTGTCTTCACTTTGCAGCTGCAGCTCTCCCCAATAAACCGCTGAAAACTTACCTTGTGCTGTGTGGCTCTCACCAAGGGGACAACTCTTTGTTGTGGATTAGTTGCGGCCAGTCCTGGCGCGGTGGAAGCCCTGCCGTGTTTCACGGCCCGTGTGCTGGCGCCAACCGACGTCGGCATTTGGAAGCAGAAGGTGCGGGAAGAGAGTCATACGGTGCTGCTGCCCTGATGCAAGCTCTCATCAACCCACTCGGGATTTATATTGTGTTATTGGTGATTACCGGCAAGAAATCCACTGTGATAACACTGCCAGGCACAACAGCGACCATCAGGCAGTTGGACTGTCACCGCCCACATGGGCGAGCGTCGTAATGAAATACAGGTGTCCTGAATTGGCTTGCCGTTCTCACTCTGTCAGCCCATGAAGAAGTGCGCGCAGCGCACGAAACGCGTCGGCGAATTGACTTTGAATTTTGATGTTTGTCTTCACTTTGCAGCTGCAGCTCTCCCCAATAAACCGCTGAAAACTTACCTTGTGCTGTGTGGCTCTCACCAAGGGGACAACTCTTTGTTGTGGATTAGTTGCGGCCAGTTCTGCCGCGGTGGAAGCCCTGCCGTGTTTCACGGCCCGTGTGCTGGCGCCAACCGACTTCGGCATTTGGAAGCAGAAGGTGCGGGAAGAGAGTCATACGGTGCCGCTGCCCTGATGCAAGCTCTCATCAACTCACTCGGGATTCATATTGTGTTATTGGTGATTACCGGCAAGAAATCCACTGTGATAACACTGCCAGGCACTACAGCGACCATCAGGCAGTTGGACTGTCACCGCCCACATGGGCGAGCGTTGTAATGAAATACAGGTGTCCTGAATTGGCTTGCCGGTCTCACTCTGTCAGCCCATGAAGAAGTGCGCGCAGTGCACGAAACGCGTCGGCGAATTGACTTTGAATTTTGATGTTTGTCTTCACTTTGCAGCTGCAGCTCTCCCCAATAAACCGCTGAAAACTTACCTTGTGCTGTGTGGCTCTCACCAAGGGGACAACTCTTTGTTGTGGATATATATATATATATATATATATATATATACATATATGGGCATGTGCGGAGCACGGCCGGGGGCCGCCCAACCGCGCACGCATCAGATTTCTCAGCAACGCGGGGGAATACCAGCCGCATCAAAGCGGATATATATATACAAATACATATATATTTCAATTTTCACTGAAAAAAACAAAGATTACAGGGATGTTATAGTTAGGCACAAATTTCCCACGTACAAAACCAGTGAAATTCACCAGTTATAGTTACCTGAGCTAACTATAACTTATGCTCCCGCAATGCACTGCTTATGACCTCATATATTACATCACTCATGACAGTCAGTGACATCACTGATGACATCACCGATGACATCTCAAATGATATCACTGATGACAATCCACAGAACCACTCACATACCAACTCATACCCTATATAACCTTTCATATGCCCACTCACACACCGATACAACCACTCACATACCCATTCACAGACTCATACCAGTACTCACATACCCATTCACTCCTCCACAGTGGCACTCACACACCCACTCACTCACTCACTCACTCACTCGTACAGCCACTCACACAGCCATTCACTCACCCATACAGCCACTCAGACAACCAGTCACTCACCTGTACAGCCACTCACATAGCCACACACTCACTCATACAGCTACTCACATACCCCCTTATTTACCTAAACAGTCACTCACACACCCACTCACTCACCAATGCAGCCTTTAAACACAACCACTCACTCACCCATACAATCACTCACACACTCACACACCCACATAACCACTTGCATACCCACTTACACACCCATTCACACATCCATACAAACATGCACACATCTGCTCACTCTCTAATACAGCCACTCATACACCAACTCACTTAACCAAACACCCACTCAAACACCCACTCACTCACCCATACAGCCACTTACACATCGAGTCACTCACTCATACATCCATTCAGATACCCACTCAGTCACCAATACAGCCTCTCACACAGCATTTCACTCACCCACACAGCTACTCATACATCCAATCTAATCCAAAGACTTTATTCCGATAACAATGTATCCATAAAAGTGAAACACATACAAGAAATAAAATCACAGTGGGGCGATTAAATAACATGTCAAATTCATAATATAGCAGGCAGTCAGTAAATAAGTTACATAGTAAAAACAACACAAGAGCATAGTCAAAATACATATTAAGAAGTAGCAAAATTATAATATACTTTACGGGTCACACATCGATTTACGGGCCCCTGTAGCTAATCGCAAGAAAGTACCAACACGCAGAATCAGTTCGTCATTTTCCATTTGAAGTATGCGGTTAAGGGCGTCAGTTAACTTGATAGGTGACAGTTTTAAAAAAAAAAGGGATTAGCAGCCATTGAGCATATTTCATATAATATTTGCAGAAAAATAAAAAATGTAAAAGTGTTTGTCCACTGCGATCATTACATGGACATGACAGGGAATCAAGTTTAGCATTATACCCAAGGGGAAAGCAGAGCAAATATCTTATGGTCCCGGCTCTTAAATGAAAGAGGAGACCTATCTCCCAGCGCGACATTGGTAATACGATGTAGCTGGGTAAACAATGTTCGGTTTGCTCGATGAGTATAAATTTAGCAACAGTTTGTTTCTTTGATTCCCTCTCTAATCGTTCCGCGCTATAAAGTGCATACAGTGCTGACCTTAGACCTTTTTTGTCAACTGACACAGCTGTGTTTGGATTGAAAAACAATGCTCTAAGATTGACACTTTGCAAACTCTTAATGACCCCGGCAAGCCAAGGAATTGCCATCCCCTTCTCACAGCAAATGCAGTCATCTATTATGTTCCTTGTGAGGGATGCCTCAGGGTTTTCCATTATGGCTGGCCAGAACAAAGCAGGGCGTGCCCTTATAAAATCTTCGATGTGCCCCAGTTTTAGTTCCCTATGGCATATGTACTGAGGGGTGGAGATTGGAGCGCCCGAGAGTTTTCTACAAAATCTATTTTCCTCTAATTGGATGTTATGGCTTTTGGCAAAACCCCAGACCTCTGCGCCATAAGTAGCTATTGGTATGCACTGTGACTTAAAAAAGATCTTTAGGATAGCTGGAATTGTCCCTGATCTTTTAGGGCGAGGAAGGCAAAGGATTGAGTTAAAGGCCTTCGAGAACTTGTTTTTTCAATGCACAATGTGTTCATTCCAGGTGCCGTTCACAGCGAAGACCATCCCCAAGTAGGGAACAGTGGTAGTGCAAGTTAGATTTTGATCTCCCGCAAAAATTGAATATAGGGGATATTTCCTAGGCCCGCAAGACATTATAAAAGATTTCTTGAAGTTTGTACATAGATCGAGGCCAGTCATAAAGTCAGTGAATCCTCGTACGAAAGTGCGTAGTGCATTTGGCGTACAACCAATTAAAACCACATCATCTGCGTATAAAAGTACCGGAAGGATTTTGCCTTTAGTTCTGGGGACGTCATTGGTGAGTGTGATCAGTGATTTGTGTAAATTATTTATGTAGATAATAAAAAGGAGGGGAGCTAGGACACAGCCTTCCCTACCCCCCTACCAACACTGATATCATTAGACACCTCACCCCTGTCGCCAATCCTGACCCGAGCTTTCAGGTTCGTGTGAAGGAAGGCCAAAAAATTAACAAGGGCCTCATCCAAGCCATAAGCTAGGAGAATAGACCACAAACGAGACCTGTTAACAAAATCGAAAGCTGAGGTCAGGTCCATAAAAGCTAAATAAAGTGGCGAGTGCTGTGCAATGGTATACTTCCCTATAATCAGGTTAAGATTTAGACACTGCTCATTTGTGCCGATTTTACTCCTAAAGCCTAGTTGGCATTGTTCTAAAATGTGGTTGTCCTCTGTCCAAGTTAAAATTTTATTATATAAAACTCTGCCTAAAATTTTAAGGGTGTTATCTATCAAAGAAATCGGCCTATAGCAGCTAGGTTGGGAGCGGTCACCCTTTTTAAAGATTGGGACAATAATGCTAGTGGTCCAAATCTCTGGCAGTGGGGCGTTGGTTAAGTTATTAAAAACCTTTAGCAGCAGTGGGGCCCAAAAATCAGGGTTATATTTAATGAGGTCGATGGGCAACCCATCAGGGCCAGGGGCTTTGTTGCCCACGCTCTGGCGTATGGCCTCCTCGATCTCTATTAGCGATATAGCGACCCCTGGTAGTGCCCTACAGTTAAAAGGGTCTGGTTCAGGGGCCGGAGCTGAGTAAATTAGGGAGAAGTGACTTTCCCAGGTTGCGCTCATTATGTTGCAGCTTATGGATGTTAACGTCTGCCTCATACATCCACTTATACACCCATACAGCCACTTCCACACCCATACACATCAGGATACAGTCACACAGCCACTCACATAATATATGTTAGAAGTAGTATCACTCAGTAGTAGTACACCTAGCATGCTAATTTAACTTTTGTAGTAGGTACTCTTTATGTTTAACTACCATAAACTCTTAAAAACACTTACACTCACTTGATGATGTCATCAGTGATGTCACTGACCATATCTTGAGTGATGTAATAAGTGAGGTCATAAGCCATGCATTTCTGGGGCAAAAGTTATATTTAGCTCAGGTAACTATACTGCTGAATTTCACTGGTTTTGTATGAGGGAAATCTGAGACAAACTATAACGTCCTTGTACCCTTTGTTTTTTCCAGGGAATATATATAAATATATAAACATGCATATATATATATGTATGTGTATATATATATATGTATGCGTGTATATATATATCTATCTATCTATCTATCTATCTATCTATCTATATATATATATATATATAGATATACAAAAGAAAATTGTTTTGCCAAAGGGTCCCGAGAAAAGAACCAGCCACTTCGGAATTGTTGCAAAAGTAGCGATTTATTTAGTGGTAGATATAAGATAACGGGTTTCAACTCACCAGAGTCTTGGTCACATGACCACAACAGTTCCTCAGGAATCTAAATACTACGTCAGTGCGATGAAACACTTCATGAAAATTCAAAACCAATGCCGGTACAGGCTTTATGAGTGTGCCACCAGTACATAAAATGAGAAAGTAAGTGCACAGGGTGAGAAATAATCAATTACATATACAATGCATCCATCAAAAAAGCATATATTAAACATCAGTACAAAACAAGATAATATACTGCCCTCCTCTATAATTCTTGCACAAATGAAAAACTCAATTTGCCATAATGCCTTCTAATATTAAATGAAAATAAGTCTATACTGTACATTAGGTCTAGGTTCATGGTTTTACCAAATGATTAGGTGGACTATGAAGTGTAAGAAATATTATTCAAAACGCCAATTCATGTGGCGATAGATGAAGGTATGTTCTGGTTATTGAAGGGATTTGAAAAGGGCCAAGTACCCTTGCACATTATTCGATATCGCCCTCATGTAGGGATGAGCAATAAGTGTAAATCCGTTACATGGATCATCAAGAAGTAATAAAAATCTATATCAAAGGAACAGACCAACGTATATAAGTATATATATATATATCGCCTCAGTGCACCTTTTGCCAGAGCTGAGGTGAGAAAGGGAGCAGGAGGAGATGTGTCTCCTCTTGCCATTTCTGAGAACTGTTGTTTGACCATTATAATACGGATGTGAGTCCTGCAGCATGATATCGAGCGAGAATGCAAATACAAAATGAAGCCTTTTTCTAATGCGTGACTTTTATAATTGAACATTATGTGCACTTGGACTACACGATAACTTGATGTTTTGAATGCTATTAAGCAAAAGAAAAGTGATAGTGTACTCACACAGAATATATTTACGTTTCAGGTGCAATATGGGAGTTGTATTTTCTGAAAATGAGGTCCCATGTTTAATGGGATTTAAGGCCTACATCACTCTGCAGTATTGCTCGGCTCACCTGTGAACAAGGCTGATCGTACAGCCAAAATGCGTCAGAGAAAGAAATGCTGCGAGTATGATAGAATAAAACACCGATATTCCTCAGATTGGGGCTTCGAGAAGTAATCTTCGTTGTGTGGTGATTTGAATGACAGGTCACTCCTTACCTGTCTTGAAGCCGCCCTGCAGGGATGGGGGCTCCCAGCAAAAGGAGATGTTTGTTTAGATATATATATTTATACATATATATAGCAGTCACCAGTAGGTAGTTACAGTTAGGACCATGTTTCCATAGGAAAAGCCTTTTTTGACTTGCCTATAACTTTAGCGTTGTTTGACCAATCTTCAGGAAAGTTTCGCAAAAAAGTGTCAACGTAGGTCCTGGTTCTCATAGAAAGTTTGGGGGTGATCTGTGCAGTGGGGACCGAGAATTCGGGCACAAGATAAGGGTGCGTTTGTAATGTTAATTCCCATAGGAACCTTTAGCCACACCTACAGCCTGAACTGCTGAACGGACTTACACCAAATTTGGCAGGGAGGTAGATATTGGTTCAAGGAAGTGCCTTTTGCCTATTTGGTGTAAATCTGTTCAGTAGCAAAATTTAAGCCAATAATTATAGTGATATCTCTGGCTGCGGATATTTTGCGGTGGCCCCGAAATTACTCGCTAATGCATGTGCCACGGGGAATGCTCTGATTAACTGGATGGAACGTGAACAGAAAGTTGTGCCCGCCATTTTATCTTTCGGGAACAGTTCCTGGGGCTGAAAATTTCTGAAAAGCTAACATAAGGGGTCAGAGTAGAGGTACTCTGACCCCATGTTTGAGAAATGGGGTGTTAGTGACACAAGTTATGTATCCAAAATTGATTTTTTAATCACACGCGATATTTGCGACGACACCGCGACCATCTGCGCAACCCTCCCATGTATCATCTTCGGGACATCGTGACTATCAACGGCATCGCGAATATTGGGGAAATATAAAAAAATATATATCAGTGAATCATTAATACGCATTGTTATAGAGATATTGAGATTTTGATAAATGTTTTTATAGAGTTATTTATATATTGAGTTATTTACTGTGATGGTTAGAATAATTTTACAGTTATAATTTTTGAATGTGGTGGTGGCTATTGCATTCCTGCTTTTGCTTTCCTCTTTCGCGACATAACCGCTGGGTTCGTGACGATCAATGTCATCATGATCGCAAAATGGAAAATAGGTATTAGAGATGGTTCTAGAAATGTACTATAAAAACATGATTTTGAAGTGTACAGTAATAAATCCCTAGTGTGTAAAATACTGTAATATGTGTGCATATGTGTTTTCACTTTATGGAAAAGGCACGACCGTCCACGGTTAACTGTGACGTTGCGACGTCCCAAATACCCGCAAAAACAGAAAATATGTCTAAAAGATGGTTTTTAAAGAAACTTAGTACACAAATATGAGTTTAAACATGCTTTGAATGAAGTATGTATATAATAATATTTGTAGTGCAATGTTCAGAATGGATTTTTTTACATATTATTTTTTGGATGTGTTGGTGGCCATTGAATGTCTGCTTTTGTTTTCTGTTTTTGTGACATGTCCACGTGGAAAAAAATCTTTAGAAAAAAACTTTACAATATTTTGGGTACTAGGGTGGCTCTGACAAGAGCCATTGTGTTGGTTGTGTGTATATGGCTGCTATATATCAGACCAGATGCAGAGTTAAACGTTACTTAGAACCACCCTGTTGCCTTCACCTGTAAAGTGCACTCCATCAATTCTATAAATTCCATGCATGTCTAAACGCAGATTGTTGTTATAGATAGAGGTCATGCGATTGTCTCTGAGGAATGCAGAAACAGTTTTATTAACATGCTTCCTGGCTTTGTCAATCTGTGGACAGAATTGATTTGACCACTTCCATTTCTGTCTTTAGCATATATTAGAGTACACCAAGACAGTGTGAGGGAAAAGCGACATCAGTTCAGCAAAGTTTTCTTTCATTAGGATTTCCAGCCCTACCCCAGCCAATGTGCCTAGGTCATTGCCACCACAGTGCACAATCATGAGGTGAGGAGCTTAGGAATCCACAATGGATTTAACCAAAGCCAGCAACTGATGAAACTTTAACCCTCTCTAGCCAAACCAAGTAATCTGCACATTTGGCACACCCAAGTCCCTGTCAATAACTCTCTTTTTCGCAGCCTCTTTAGCCCAATAGGTGTAGCTGTGGCCCTCAATTCATACTCTAAGTAAATCCGTATTTGTAAAGCGCGAACTACTCACCCTTACGGGTCTCAAGGCGCTGGGGGCCGTCGTTGAAATTAAGTGAGCTATTGCCCAGAGTCACATGGTGCTGAGCTGAGCTGCCGCCGGAGCCAGGGATTGAACCGTGAGCCCTGTGCTCCGACGTCAGCTGCCCTGGCTGCTGCACCACACCTCTCCCTAAGCATTTTGAAGCAAAGGAACAATAGTAGTCAGGAGAACGCTGGAGCTGAATGAAAGGAAAAGCAGTTAAAATTGAGTTTATTTTTTTAAAATATATATTTCATTGGATGCTGTCAGCATGAAAGTAAATAAAATTAGGTAGTGTGTTGGATGCCTTAGCAAGAAGTCTTATTATTGGCTGTTGTTTCAAAAAATAAATGTAATACAGACATGGAAATGCTTTTGAATCTGTGGAGTAAAGCACACCTGCTGTATCTTATTTGGAAGCTGCATGTTCCTCCTAGAATGTGCTGTGAACTTGTGACCTACTGGTTCCACTGGGTTGCTAGGTACACTGAGCTAAGAGTGTTTTGGGGGAAGGGTGTTAAAGAGACAGAACATTTTTAAAACGTTGAGGAGTGATGACACAATTTAAGTAATGGCAAGTTTTAATTTCCAACTCAGGACTATGTAATAAACTGTTGTGTAATATTTAAATTTGAGAAAAATGAACCTAGATATAGGTTTGAACTCCCATTTTCTTTTCACGATTACTCCGCGATGATTGTGAAGACATTGCGAAAGCGTGCCGACGGGAACCTTGTTTTGAAAGAGAGGGAAAGGGTTAACATGTGCTGACCATTCACAAGTGGAGATGCAGTAGTCTAAAATGAAAGTCGTGATTTCATTTGCTGCCTTTCTCATGATGATAGAGTGGAAAGTTGAAGAGGTTGCCATTTTAGAGTTGCTTTTATGAGAGTAGTGTACCATTCTTGTGCTTAGTTTTTACAAATTTTAACAGTGTCAAAAGTATCTACAGAGAGCTAAAACAACAATATAGTCTACAAACTGATTTCACTGGTATGTACTTAACTTTTTAATCCTTTAAAAATACTACATTAGAAATGAAGATGTATATGGGCGTTTGATAATAAAAAAAAAGAGTTTCACAGTGATGTGAAAGATATATGAGATAAACTGTATCTATTAGAGGGTATGTGTTGAAGAGGTTAGTGGTGAATGTTTTGGGAAGTAAGAGAAAAGTGAATTAGTGCATCTTTATTACATTGTGTATTTTATTGAAAAATAACAGTATAGTATTGTGGAAAGTTGCAATGAGGACCTAAGAAAGTTTTATCATGTGCAGAATAGATACAGCTGTTATTTGCTTTCTGGAAGTTGCAGTACTTTTAGTAGCATTATTAAGAAGGAATAGTGTAGTGAAAAATAAAAGATGAGAACATGTTGTCAGCCTGTATATGAATTAGAAAGAAGTAATACTTGTTAGGCATGTATTGGAAAGTGTTTGTCAATGTGAATTTTAACTTATATGACCGCTTTGCATATGCTTAGATGGTGAAATATGGTTTTTGTGCTTGCACATAGCTATATATATGGTGGGACTTTTGAGTTTACTTAAAGGTTCAGAGAGGTATATATTTTTGGAAAGATGGCTTGAAGGTGTACATCTATTAAGAAATCGCATATATGTTTTCATGGTGATCTATGTTCAGTAAGGCTGATGAAAATGTCATGTATATGGTGAGGGCAGTGTTTTTTCTTTAAACATGGTTTGTTTAAAATTGAAGAGGATTAATAGTGCGGAACGCCTCGAGAGTTCTTGCGCTAGCTTCATTTTGAGTGTAACTTTTGTTTGTGATATGCTGAATATATGTTTTAGAAGCAGAAGTATTTGAGAAATGATGTAGGTATGCCATTCACAGAAAGTTTTGTGCTTTGAAAAATTTCAAAATGTTTTTTTCCATTTTCGAAACTTGCTGACGCATGTTTCTAGAGAGCCATGTATGCAATTATATATTAAGTGTGATACCTAGACTTCACTCACACAAAGCTCAAAGAAAAGCATGGATACAGTAAAACAGGTAGTTTGATACTGACAGAAGGAGGTAGCCACTGAGTCAGAGATATAGTGACAACTGATATGTATCTAACAGCAATGAAGGTACTTTCACAGTCAGTCAGGCAGTATTCAGGCACTCATGCAATCACCCAGCCACTAGTCAGGCAGTCATCAAATCAGTGATTCACTATCCATGGAGTTTTCAATTACCCAGACACTACACATGTACTCTTGCAATCGGGCAGGCAGAAATTATGTAGTCATTGAACTATGCAGGCACTACCTATACATTCATCTAATCACTCAGGTGCTAAGGGCCCTATTTATGAGAAACTAACACAGTGCGGTGCCGCAAGTCATTTTGCTGCGTTGCGTTAGTTTCGAAGCACAGGGATGAGACATATTTACAACAATATGTCGCAGCTCTGTGCTTTTCCCTGCGCTGGTGCACAAACTGCTGCCATGCACCGGTGCAGGCACCCTTGCACCATGGTGCAAGGGTGCCTGCGTCGTGGGGAGATTGTTTTTGTACAGGAAGGGGCACCTTCCTGCACAAAAACAATCAATTGAGGTGATTTCCCCTTCCAATGCATGCTGTGGAATGCAGCACACATTGAAAGAGGAAAAAAACGAGGAGAAATGGAAACATTTCTCCCCGTCGCGCCTCGCTACGCCACTCTATAAATCACCTATATACTATGTATGCACTGTTGCAATCATCAGGGCACTAGATTTGCACTCATTTAATCATCCCACCAGTACCTATGCATGTATTGTATTATTGAAGCATTAGTCAAGCACTTGTCTAATCATTCAAGCTCTACTCATGCACTCATCCAGACAGCCAGATACCAGTGGTATACTCATGCAAACATGCAGGCAGTAAGTATGCCGATATGGAATGACCCATGGAGTTATGACATTGGGAATCATCTAGGCACTACTTGTAATCTCAGGGAATCACCTAGGCACTACCTATGCACTCATTCAATCATCTAGGAAGTATTGATGTATTCAACCACAAACCCATGTATTTACAAGTTTTACTGAGGAATATGTAGTCTTTTAGAACCATGTGGGGAATGATATAAGCTACCTGTTACACACTCTTTGCAAGTCCTCGGAAGAATTAGTAAGCTATCTGGTTGGATAAAGGTCAATATGCAGATTTTTATATGCAATGTTTCCCAAAATTGAAATCTGATACCTTAAAGTAGAAAAGTACTGATATACTAAATAAACCAGTGACACAGTGGTAGAGAGGCATGCAATTAGCTCTTATGGTGTGCTTTTGGATTTACAGTGTTGAGACACTGTGGGGCAGATTACGATGTGGCACCAACTGCAGGGCCACATCATAATGGGCCGCTCGTTTTCCTTTCCGACCGCCTCATTCTGTTGGAGGCAGTTGGAAAGGAAACCAGCCAGTCATTCTGGCTGGCTTCCAACGGGCTTGGAGAGCCCGTCCGCTAGTCGGAAGCTGGCTAGTAATCTCAAGGGCGGGCCTTTCCAGCCTTGAGATTACAATGCAAGGTTTCAAACATGGTAACCATGTTGAAAAGCGTGTTTGGGGGCCCACAGCAGGGCCCCTTTGGTCACGGTTGTGGCAGGCACCTTGAGGTGTCTGTCACGGGGTGCTGGGATGAACCGCACCTCCCATTTCACAATGGGAGCATGCATTATGCCAGTTTACGGCAGTAATGCATGCTCCCATAGTGAAATATAGGAATGCGACTGAAAAGTGTTCAGTCGCATCCTAATGAGGTGGTTGGGACTGCCGACCGTGTGTTGGTCTGTCCCAGGACCGAGTCGGTGTTGGGCAGAAGGAATTCCGGCCGACATCGAAATCAGGCCCTGTATGTACTTCTACACTTGGGTAATGCGGCGCAGAGCCGCAAGCCATTTGGCTGTGCTGTGCTGCATTATTTGAAAGCACAGGGATGCCTTATATTTACAACAAAATGATGGATCCCTGTGCTGGCACACAACTGGCTGTCATGCTCGATGGAGGTACCCTTGCACCATGGTGCAAGGGTGCCTGTGTTGTGGGGATGATAGTGTTTGTGCAGGAAGGCACACCTTCTTGCACAAAAACAATCATGAGAGGTGTTTTCCTCTTTCTAAGTGTGCAGCAGAATGCAGCATGCATAGAAAGAGGAAACAAATGAGGAGAAAAAAAAGTTTTCTCCTTGTTGTGCCTCCCTACACCTCCCCAGGGAAGGCGTAGAATTCTGATGCATTCCCAGGTGTACGAATCTTTGTAAATCTGGGATTATGGCAAAATGCATGGGTGTTACGTGGGATCACCCACAGCAACACCCATGGCATGCTCCTTTCACGCAAAGTTCTGCGTGAAAAGGGCCCATATTTACAAGGCCACGAAAAGCCACTGAAAGTTCAGGTCTCCGATGAGTATGTAGTCTTTGTTGGCGATGGCGTGGGGTGAGATGAGGTCGGTGATGGTGTTGGCGAAAAGTGCTCGGGGGCCGGGGGGTCTGTAGAACCCTTACTAGAAGATTTAAACACATACTGTTTATATTTAAAAAGTGAAAAGTAAATAATGATAACTGGCAAAAGTTAGCTGTGTATTTATTTGTAGCGGGACGGTTTGACTTGTCTATATGGCAAGTTATATATAAGTAGTGTTACAATAAATTAGAAGATAATAAAATTACAACACTTAGGGGCCCATTACGATGGCGGGCGGAAGCACAACCGCCGTGCTGGCGGATGCAAAAACCACCAGTTACTGCCGGCACGCAGCAGTCCACACGCCCGCACAATTACGATGCGAAAAGTAGGCCAAACACCGCCGGCAAGCCAGCAACACCGTCCGCCATCAAAGTGTGCCCGTACACGTAGCGGCGCAGCTCAACTGACACACACCGTCCGACGAAACACGTCCCGCCCGGCGCATAAATTACGATGCCGCAAACAAACGGCTCCCACGGCTAAGAGACACCGCACGTGAAAGAGAGGCGGTAACACGGACGCAGAGCACGGACAACGAAGAAGCGGCACCCCGGGCATGAATCCAGCACTGCAGGCCCTTCCCATGCTTCTGCTGATGCACCACCAAGGACGCAACGTACCGCGGAGACGCAGGTAGGCACACACACAACAAGTGCACGCAAACAGCGCACACAGTGCAAGGGCGGAAAAAGCGGACAACCCCCCACCAGCGCGTGTACACTACACATCCACCATTGCATCCACATATGACACACAGGCCAAATCCTAACATCGCGGAACACATGTGTACACACCACCTGGGACTAGGAACCAACCACCCCGTCACGGCCACAAAGCGCCGATGACGCCGCCACACATGCGCACAACGCAGAGGCCAACCGCAGCGCCATGCATGCGTCGCACACAGACACAGGGACACAACCAAGCAGCACACACATCAGCCTGTCAGGACCAATGTCTTTCCTCTATTGAACCGCACAGGAGCAGAACGACGTTAGTTCCAATGCCCTTCTCAGAACCTTCCCTGCTAGGCCTTCTAGCATTCCATCGCAGGTAAGTTCTAAGGGGGAAAGGGGTTGGGGACAGAGAAGAGACAGCTTCCTGCGCTCTGCCTGTTCTGCAAGGTCTTCTTTTCTTCTTACTTCTTGCAGACCTGTACACAATTCAACTTTAGCATTTACTCAGCACTTACTTGTGACCAACTTCTCTTTTATATTAGATAACTTATCTTACCAGGGAAACTTGGGAAGCTTGCTACTCTTCTTACTTCTCGTGTTGTTTGTCTGGTTGAGATGAGAAGTTTTTACTTAGCTTGTTTATTTTCTTTTTCTATTTCAGGAACGTCCTGCCGCAGATTCTGGCTTGTGGCTATGATGCAAGAAAGATTGTGGTAAATGTTTGCTTTTTATTCTTTTCTTTTTGAATTGGTTATATTTATTATGCCCTTCATCTACTGTACTCACTGTGTATTACGCTCCTTTATCTTATCAGTTTTATTCTTATTAGGCTGCTTTAATTCTTCTTTTCTTCTGAATTAATAAAAGAGCTCTTCACAAGTTTTTAGTATAGCAGAAATGATAGGGTTCTCTTGAGCTCCCTTTCAGTAGTTAATTAAATGAATTGTAGGCAACTGTGCTAATTTAATTTGTCTGTGCAAGCTTGTGCTTCCATCTTATTTGATTTATTTAGGAGCTGGAGATTTCTTTAACAGAAACGAATTTCAACTACAGAGTTAGTTGACCCTTTTAACCTTGCTGACAAGTGGATGACTAATCTCTTTCACATGCATTTAACAAATGCGGTAAAAAGGAAAATGACTAAGTTACTTTAATTCATCACGGTCTTTAACCTTCTCAACCAAGCGTGACAAGAGTCTTTTTAAATATAAGCACTGGGAATTCTTTGAAGAGTGCTATTATTTGAACGTTCAGCTTAAGCAGAAAAATGCATTTGGTTCTTTTAAATATACACTGACCTTATTTCATAGTGCAAGAGAATTCCGACGAAACTAAAACCCGATATTTAAACGCAACTACCCTAACTAACTTTCGCGACGCCTCAGGAACAGGTGCTCTCTCAGGAATTTCTTCAGTGAAGTGCACTGTGGAATGTTGAAGCGCACTTCACCTGACCTTCATTATTTAAGAAGACTAGACTGCTAAACAGCACTATGCTGTAGCAGTGCTGGAATTTTGGCAGCCATATTACAATTTCTGCGATGCCAGCTAGCACTCCAGCTAAGGGGATAACCTGCCTTCAGTTTAGTCTGTAAGGGAGAGATAGTCATCAGTGTAGAGATGGAAGGAGGAAACCTACCGTGAACCCTGACAGTACCCCCTCCCAACGGGGTTTCCTCCAGTCGAGGTTTGGCTGGGAATTTGGCATGAAAGGCTTTAATTAATCGGGGGCATGAACATCAGTACTTTTTTCCCAAGAACGCTCATCAGGTCCATAACCCTTCCAATCAATGAGGTAGAAAAGTTCATTACGAATGATGCGTGAATCTAAGATGCGTTTAACCTCATACTCCACCTCACCATTAAGAATTAAAGGATCCGGAGGAGAACTTTTACGCAAATCTGGTTGAATGGGTTTGAGGAGAGAAATATGAAACACTGGGTGAATTTTAGTAGTGCCTGGGAGAGATAATTGATAAGTGACAGGATTGATAACCTTCTCAATAGGATAGGGACCCATAAAACGGGGCTGGAATTTACGGGAACCCTTGAGTCTAAGATTTTTAGTGCTCAACCAAACCAAGTCTCCTGCCTGAAGATCAGGTTCTTTTTACGTTTGCGATCAGCGAAGTGTTTATAACGATCCTTCGCAATCGACAAGTTCTGGATTACAGAGTGGTGGATTTTAGTCATTTGTTGAGCAATGTCTTGAACAGCTGGAACATCTATCTTATCAAAATTAGCATGAGAATTAGGATGTCTGCCTGCGTTTACAAAGAAAGGGGAATGACCAGTAGATACATTTTGAGCATTATTGTAGGAGTATTCAGCTGTCCATAAATGGTCAGGCCAATCACCCTCTTCATCTAACAAATAAAGCCGTAAGTATTGTTCTAGTTCTTGATTAATGCGTTCAGTCTGCCCATCAGTTTCTGGGTGAAAACTGGTAGAATAACGATGGTCTATATTAAGACCTTTGATGTAGGCCTTCCAAAATTTTGATAGAAACTGGGAGCCTCTGTCTGAAATGAGTACCTTTGGAATGCCATGAAGGCGAATGATATGTTGATTAAAAAGTTGGGAAAGTTGTTTAGCAGTAGGTGTTCCCATGAAAGGTACAAAGTGTGCCATCTTGCTAAAGGTGTCCACTACCACAAGAATGGTATCATAACCATGGGAAGAGGGCAGATCTACAATTAAATCTAGGGAGACTGTGTGCCAAGGATGTGGGGGGTTGGCATGGGTTGTAGAAGACCTTTGGAGCCTGCCTGTCCGATTTCCCCGTGCACAAATCTCACAGCCCAGAACGTATTGACGAATGTCTCTGCACATGTATGGCCACCAGAAACTACGTCTAAGTAACTCTTCAGTTTTGGAGACGCCCTTATGGCCCGCCAAAGGGTTATCGTGACATTCTTGCATTGCCTTCAACTGGAGTTCCTTAGTAGGTAAATACAGATTGGTGCCATGATATGGAAGACCGTTGTGGACGAGACGTTGAGGATCTTCTGTGGCCCAATTCTCCATTTCCAGGTCAGACATGGTATTCCGAACGTGATTTTCGAAGGGCTCGAGAGAGATAACTCCAATGATTTTATCTTCAGGTATGATTTGTTGGTTAGTAATGACAGGAGTTTGATTTTCGGTGTCCAATCGAGAAAGAACATCAGCCTTTCCATTCTTAGATCCTGGACGAAAGGTAATTACAAAATCGAAATCTGCGAAATACAGAGACCAACGTAGTTGTCGTGGTGTGAGAGTACGAGCAGATCGCAGGAATTTCAGATTGCGGTGATCCGTAAACACCGTCACGGTGTGCTTAGCTCCCATTAAGTAGTGCCTCCAATCTTTAAAGGCATCTTTGATTGCCAAAAGTTCTTTCTCGGTAATTGTATAATTACATTCCGCAGGGTTGAGCTTACGGGAGCGGTAAGCCACCGGGTGTAATTGTCCCGTATCCTTATGCCTTTGTGAAAGTATTCCTCCGATGGCCAGGTCCGAAGCATCTGTCTCCAAATAGAAAGGCTCAGAGGGATCTGCATGAAGTAAAACAGGTGCCGTGGTAAAGCTGTCTTTCATCAATCTAAAGGCCTCTTCAGCTTCTTCAGACCATTTAAATGGAACTCCTTTCTTTAGAAGACGAGTTAAGGGAGAATTTTCTGGGAGAATCCGTGAATGAATCGGCGGTAAAAGTTGGAAAATCCAATAAAGCTTTGAACCTCTTTGACACTGGTAGGGGCTTTCCACTCCGTTATAGCTTTCACCTTCTGCTCGTCCATTCTCACTCCTGCAGGTGATAATACAAAGCCCAGGAATTCCACTGTATCAGTATTGAATAGGCATTTTTCCAGTTTTACGTATAGTGAATTTTCTCGTAATCGTTGTAAAACAGCTCGGACCTGGTTTGGGTGGTCTTCAACTGAGTCTGAATAAATCAATATGTCGTCTATATAAACTATGACGCATCGATCAATAAATTCACTTAGGACATCATTGATGAAGTACTGGAAGGCCGCTGGAGCGTTGCAAAGACCATACGGCATGACCAGATACTCGTAAAGGCCATATTTAGTCCTGAACGCAGTCTTCCACTCATCGCCTTCCCGGAGCCTGATCAAATGGTATGCTCCTCGTAGATCTAGACGAGTGTAAATCTTTGCTTCCTTCACCTGATCAATCAATACGGAAATTAGGGGTAGCGGGTAACGGTTTTTAATTGTTATCCTGTTAATTGCCCTAAAGTCAATACAAGTCCTGAGATCCCCCTCTTTCTTTGGTACGAAAAAGAGGGGAGGAGACCGGAGACTGGGATGGTCTGATAAATCCATTCTCTAAATTTTTGGCAAGGTATTCCTTCAAATGAATGTTTTCTTTCTCCGTCAAAGCGTAGATCCGGCTGCATGGCAAGTTAGCCCCAGGTTCAAGGTCGATTTTACAATCGTAGGGTCTGTGGGGCGGTAGCTTCTCAGCCTTCACTTCATCAAAAACATCCACAAAGTCTTGATACTCTTCGGGTACAACAGTAGTTTGTATGACACACACCGAACCTCCATTTTCACACAACTGGGCGACTGCACTGGGCTGAGAAGGATTTGTTGGACAATTGAAACAATTTCTTGTACAATATTCGAATTTAGTTGAATAGTTCGTGCTGCCCAATTGATCTGTGGGTTGTGCTCTGTCAACCACGGCAAACCTAGAATCAATTGGAATTGAGGGGCGTCTATTAGATTGAACTGCAATTTTTCTTGATGGCCTTCGACTGTAATCATGTGCACCAATTCTGTGTGACTGGTTATGGGCCCTGAAGTTAGATCCGTACCATCCACCGCTCTAACCTTCTCATTTTTCTCTTTTTAATTGCTTGTAGTCCAATTTGGCTAGCGAATTTGTGATCGCAGAAATTTCCAGTTGCTCCAGAATCTACCATAACCGTAATTCCCGCCAAAGCTTCATTCCTGAATCTTAACGTCACTGTCATAACCAAATGGGGTGAGGAGACTTGTAGAGTGTTTGCCAACTGATGATTATGTGGAGTTGTTCCTTCATTCGCATCCACCAGTCCAACTCCGCTGACCGGTGGTGCCGCTTAGTTTTCCTTCTCCTTTGCGGGCAATTTAGGTCTTTTTATACAATTTTTGACAAAATGTCCACCTCCACCGCAGTACAGGCACAACTTATTCAGTCTTCTCCTGTCTTTCTCCTCCTTCGTCAGTGGACCTCTGACCACACCGATCTGCATGGGTTCTACTCCAGAAGAACTCTCTACAGCCCGCGTAGACTCGACCTTTACCCGATCAAAACGGGGAACACTGGACCTGAACTCCTCCTTCGTTCTCCTTTCCGTTCGCTTTGTCGATAATCGATTTCTAGAGTTAAGTCTACTAATTCTGAGATGTCAGAAGGGCGATTGGGAATTTGGGACAACACGTCTTTGAGTTCCTCTCGCAGTCCTCTGTAGAATACAGCTGCTCTTTTATCTTCGGGCCAGTTGGTCTCGACCACTAGTTTGTTAAATTGGGCCAAATACGACACTAGCTCTCGATTTCCCTGTTTCAACTCTAACAGCTCGTTGTCTGAAGCCTGTGATGCAGTTCTTCTATCAAAAATTCGGAGAAATTCTTTTTGAAGTTGTCTAGATTGTACAAAATTGGGTCATCTTTGGTAACAAGAGGCATCGACCAAGAAGCGGCATCTCCACTAAGATAGGAGAGGATAAAGGCTACCCGGGATTGAGCATCGGGGAAAATCGTTGGGCGGCACATGAAATGCAGAGAGCACTGTGTCAAAAAAATTTGTGCTTTGTGCGGGTCTCCATTAAACCTCTCCGGAGGAGCAAGAGGGATTACTGGGGACAATGAGTGGATAACTTGTGTGGGGGCTATGGATATAGGACTTGTGTTTGGTCCTTGGGTTTCTAAGAATGTGGTTCCTTGACTGGTCCCTGAAACTGTATCTCCCATTTTAAAGGTAATTATTTCTTGTCTAAGGATTTTATTTTCCTCCCTAACTGCCTCCAAATCTCTTTGAATGTTACTTAAAATCTCACCTAGATTTTTAAAATCAAACCCCTCCGCCATTCTGCTCGGGTGCTTGTACCAACGTGGGCACTTCACTCTGTCAGGACCAATGTCTTTCCTCTATTGAACCGCACAGGAGCAGAACGACGTTAGTTCCAATGCCCTTCTCAGAACCTTCCCTGCTAGGCCTTCTAGCATTCCATCGCAGGTAAGTTCTAAGGGGGGAAAGGGGTTGGGGACAGAGAAGAGACAGCTTCCTGCGCTCTGCCTGTTCTGCAAGGTCTTCTTTTCTTCTTACTTCTTGCAGACCTGTACACAATTCAACTTTAGCATTTACTCAGCACTTACTTGTGACCAACTTCTCTTTTTATATTAGATAACTTATCTTACCAGGGAAACTTGGGAAGCTTGCTACTCTTCTTACTTCTCGTGTTGTTTGTCTGGTTGAGATGAGAAGTTTTTACTTAGCTTGTTTATTTTCTTTTTCTATTTCAGGAACGTCCTGCCGCAGATTCTGGCTTGTGGCTATGATGCAAGAAAGATTGTGGTAAATGTTTGCTTTTTATTCTTTTCTTTTTGAATTGGTTATATTTATTATGCCCTTCATCTACTGTACTCACTGTGTATTACGCTCCTTTATCTTATCAGTTTTATTCTTATTAGGCTGCTTTAATTCTTCTTTTCTTCTGAATTAATAAAAGAGCTCTTCACAAGTTTTTAGTATAGCAGAAATGATAGGGTTCTCTTGAGCTCCCTTTCAGTAGTTAATTAAATGAATTGTAGGCAACTGTGCTAATTTAATTTGTCTGTGCAAGCTTGTGCTTCCATCTTATTTGATTTATTTAGGAGCTGGAGATTTCTTTAACAGAAACGAATTTCAACTACAGAGTTAGTTGACCCTTTTAACCTTGCTGACAAGTGGATGACTAATCTCTTTCACATGCATTTAACAAATGCGGTAAAAAGGAAAATGACTAAGTTACTTTAATTCATCACGGTCTTTAACCTTCTCAACCAAGCGTGACAAGAGTCTTTTTAAATATAAGCACTGGGAATTCTTTGAAGAGTGCTATTATTTGAACGTTCAGCTTAAGCAGAAAAATGCATTTGGTTCTTTTAAATATACACTGACCTTATTTCATAGTGCAAGAGAATTCGACGAAACTAAAACCCGATATTTAAACGCAACTACCCTAACTAACTTTCGCGACGCCTCAGGAACAGGTGCTCTCTCAGGAATTTCTTCAGTGAAGTGCACTGTGGAATGTTGAAGCGCACTTCACCTGACCTTCATTATTTAAGAAGACTAGACTGCTAAACAGCACTATGCTGTAGCAGTGCTGGAATTTTGGCAGCCATATTACAATTTCTGCGATGCCAGCTAGCACTCCAGCTAAGGGGATAACCTGCCTTCAGTTTAGTCTGTAAGGGAGAGATAGTCATCAGTGTAGAGATGGAAGGAGGAAACCTACCGTGAACCCTGACACAGCCCCACCCCGAACGCACATGACACGTGACAGGCCTGCCACAGACATGTCCCCAACGCCCAATTCACGGACAACACCCAACGCCACACAACCGACGCACACATGTCAGTGAAGTCACGCAACAGCAGGACACACCCCAGTGTAACAAACATGGCGAAGCACACAGCGGCGGCAACACCAACTAGGAGAAGCAGGGCCCCTTCGGGAAGAGGAACGCCAGTACCACACTGAAAAACCCATACCACCCTGCACATATGAACAAGACACATGAAACGGAACACCAAAGAGCCCGGGGACCGACAACAGGTGGCCCAAGAATAACATCCACACACAAGGCCCAACGCAGAGCGGAAAGGCAGGCTGCCGCCCACACAAGGGAGAGCAGACAGCACTGAATGACCTTCCATTCCAACTCCGAAACCACAGCCCTACGACAGAAGCCGGTGAATACAGCCATTGTCCAAGAATAGACCAACACAGGCATGCCGAGGAGACCGACCACAGGGCAGATAGCGCATATCACAGAAGCACACAACGGACGGGGAAGAAAGAAGAAAACACTCCCCCATGTCGGCCACATGCAAGTTAATTGGAAGGAGTCACACAGCACTGACCTTGAACTGTCTGAGAAGCATGTGGGAAGAGGGCCCGTGTCCTCCAAACAAGCCAACAGAACACAAGTCCTGTCTCCCTACGACTACACAGAGCTCACAGCAACCCGGAGCGTGCACATTGCAGACTGCACACACAGCCGGAGCACGCCACCTCAACGAACCGCTGCGAAATGGCAACCGCAACACACCTACCCAACTACGCCGAACAGCTCAAGCTGTACAAAACCAACACGATACATACATTGGGATGCGATCTCCTGTCCCTGCTGAACGTAAGTTACCGACTGACTTACCGCATCACATTGTTCAGCTGCGTCATGCCCGTCTTCTACTGTCGGAGGTGTCCCTACCAGCATCCCGTCGAGATATGCCTCTCCAACCCGGCATGTCTGAAGGCGGACCTGCTACCACTACTCCTCCCTCTGGACGCACACGACAGGGCCTGCTCTGCCTATGGGGGCATGGCGTATGTGGCCAACATCGCACCCGCACTGAAATGGGACCACTGTGCCTCCACACGACGGATCATCGAGAACAGCTACATCGAATGTCACCCAGCATGCCCCATCATGGTCCTCCAAGGGACAACTTACGAACAACACCTTGACAGCCACCATCCGCTTCATTGGCTGGCAAACATGTACACCACCAATGACATGGAAGCCCTGCTGGACGGCATCGCATACCTGACAACCTGTAAATACGTCGGACCACAACGCAGGTTCCCGAGTGACCTATGAAGTCCAACCCCGCACCCATGCTCAGCTTCCGCACGGACTGGCCAGTCACCACCACAACAGCCATACCAAACGACCGGCAACTGTAACCACACCATCAACGACATCGCCATGACATCGGATATGACCGGGACATGCACACTGTTCCCCATCACATCCAGGAACACCGCATGCATCGTGGGAGGCAGTGGCATGGGCTCTGTGTATCGCACCCACATGGACGGAACTGCACGAACAACCAGGACACGACATGGATCCAGCGCACATGGACACACACACCGCTCAGTGGACATGAATAGGTCGCCTGGAGTCTGTGGGTGCTGCACCCCTCCCACCCCCGCCCGGGAATCCCATACCAGGACCTTTGCATGGACGACAAGTGCATACAACAACAACACGACCCCAGTGACTGTGACATGTCCAGTAACCACCACAGTGCAACAACAAGTGGCACGCCGCTGCATGCACGCAAGCACATGCCCTGATGTCATCTCACATGCACGCGTGCATGAGGAACAACCGCAGCAAACCTGTCACATGGAACTGAGATGGACTGTGCCCATGATGCCGAGCGGTCTGGTAGGCTACATGTATACCGTCTGTGTCAAAGTCCGCAGCTCCGCAGCTATACGTAAATGTACATTAGCACAGCCTTGGCCAAGCAGATGTAACCCCACACCCTATCCCATTTGTAATCATGCTCAGTATATCCTCAACATGTATTCCGCTGCCAGTAGTGTCCACTATACTGCATCACAGAGGACAGAAGACACAATATAATGTTTGAAACCAAAACTGTCTCCGCTGACTCATTTCACAAGTACGAATGAGAGAGGATGAGAGTATGTGAAGTACACGGCAGTCGTGACATGACCATGTAGTCCACTGGTATTGGATGTCAACGCAAATGAGTAGCACTACTGTGGAAGACACACATGTGTCGTGTGAAGTCGTATGGACGCAGTGCTCAGGTGGGTGGGTGCGACGGGTAGATGCGCACATGCCAAGTTGGAGCACGCCGTGTTGGGAGGGGTCATGAACAGTACACCACCGCTTCCCTGGGCATTGTGAGAGGACACCTGTCGGGGGAGTGAACACGTGTGTGCACAGCAGCCGGGCACACGTACAAAGCGGTACCAGGCGCACCTCAGCCCACCCTCTGTGGACAAGCTGGATCCTGTTGTGCGCCCGCCATGCCCCTTGACAAGGCACACACAGCCCCAGTCGACCAGGTGTAACCCCAACATAGTCAATCCGCACAGGCGATACAGGGCACGGGATGGCAGTGGAGCATGGTGTGTGAGAGGTCTCCTCGCGCTCCTCCTGGTCATATCACGCAGGCAATAGAACCTCAACGTCTAGCATGGCACAAGTCAGATGGAAGTGTAGGGGGACGCACCACAGCACGAGCAGCACTGACGTCACGGGAGGTGGCTCGCACCATCCCATCCATTGCCCATCATACCAACCACGCCACATGCCATTGCGACTAAGTGCAAGCGCGTGCGCCACCACCCCGAGCCCTCCCCAGAGAGGCCAAAGAGTGAATGTGTGGGCCATCAGCCACAGACGGACGCGGCCTGGCCGCAAGGGCAGCCACAGCCACTGGGTGTCGCAGGTGGCGGATCCGGAAGGCGAAGACTGTGATGCATAGTCCATGCAGGCCGGGTCTCCATTTGGGGCACCACGCAGGTGGACGGCGTCCCGCCACACATCATACCCTGAGACAGCCCACTCGTGCAACTGGACCCACACATACACTCCTTGCCCTCTCTGGTGCGAGCTTGGGGCTGCCTGTGCAAGCGCTAGCCTCGCAGGTGAGCATGCATATTGGGGGCGAGGGGAGGACATGAGGGCTGGGGCGAAGATGACTGTATCACTGTCAGTTAGTACAAGGGATGACCCAGATGTGGAAAGGAAGAGACGTGTCCCGTGTGTACTGCAACTAGTCGCCAATCCAACTACCCCCATGTCCGGAATGTAAGCCCGCACCTAGGCCCGCCCATCCGCCACATCGAACATACCACCAGCACGACAACCTTCCCATTCGAAACACTGACTGGGGGTGGCGACCAGTGAACAATCATGTGTAGCCTACCCACGCGTACATGTGGGCCCTCCATGATCCATGTCACCTGCGGCAAAGACATGACATGCGCAATGAGGGAAGTGAGGAGAGCTGTCCGCCCCACGCGCAGAAGGTGCATCAGCTCCACAGACCCAGCAGCGAGTCCAGCAGGGGTCACATGTGCAGGGGCAGCTGTGCCTGGTGTGAAGGCACATGCATATAGACAGCACATCGACCAATGTGTAGTCTGCCCACATCCACAGTCCATCATCATGCGGACATAGGAATTGAACACAGGGCAACACATCTTAGTTGGTGCACCCACCGTGACCAACAATGCGCAATCATCGACGTACCCGCCCTGTGCATGGCCCCCCACCCAACGGAGGCACATCCAGTGCCACCATCCCACACACACAAGCCTTCCACGGAACATGCTGTGTCCAATGGTCAGTACAGAGTCAGCGCCCATCTGGTGGATCCTGAACAGGAGACACATGCACACACATGCCAGCTCCCACTATGTACGTCTGCCACCTGGCACGTGCAATGTAACCTCTCACCTGTGACGTGTGACTGCAAGCACACAGCCGTCTTGGCATGGGGCTGTCAATGTGGACACCAGTCAATGTTTCGGGAGCTGTGATCCGTACAGTGCTGTACATAGGGTGCAGTGCTGACACCTACTACTGTCTCATATCCCCTCGTGCCACAGGTCCCACTTGTATTGGCCGCTCAGCCCGTGCCCACATCGTCGTCGTCGTGTGCCATACTCATCCAGCCTCGGAAGCAGTTCCATGCTCAGCAGACACTCATGTTGCCGTGGCGTTGCCGCTTGACGAATATGCAGTCAGTCCCCATCAGCACGCCCACGCAAGTCATTGGGGCCTAGATCCCCATGTGCATGCACATGGCAGTGAGTATGTCTCACTTGCCATTGCCATTGTTGGGAGACCTGTGTAAGTGTATTGTGGCCGTGCCGTCCCAGCTTGACAGCTGGGCTGTGGCTCATGTGCTTGCTCAGTCATGTCAGTGATGTGTATGCGAAATTGCTATGTGCCGTGTTGCTTTGACATGTGTCCTCTGCCATTTAACCCAGGCGGAGACCGAACATTGACCGCCCATACCAATTGCTGGCGGACATGGACGATACAGAGGTAATCAGGAAGTTTCGGCTGGACAGGCCAACCCTGCATCGACTGTGTGCCATGTTAGAGCCCCATCTCCGTCCCCGCAGGGTGTATCCGACTGCTGTCACCCCCACGGCTAAGGTGATGGCCGCCATGCATTTCTTCGCCACTGGGTCATTCCAGCACACAGTGGGCAGTGGAGGAGGGATGTCCCAGCCCATGTTCAGCAAGGTGCTGAGGGATGTACTGGCAGCCATGATGCTGTGCCGGAACAGGTACATCAGATTCCCCAGGGCTCGTGAATTGGCGGCAGTGAAGGGTGCATTCTATGCCCTTGGCAGAATCCCACACGTCGTGGGAGCCATTGACTGCACACATGTTGGCCTTGTTCCACCACAGGCCACTGAGCACCTGTACCGCAACAGGAAGCACACGCACTCCCTGAATGTGCAAGTGGTGTGCCTTGCGGACATGGTGATCACCCACGTGTGTGCCAAGTTTCCAGGCTCGGCACATGACGCACACATAATGCGCAACAGCATCTTGCCACGACTGATGGCCAATCTGCAACAGGATCGTGGCTGTATTGTCGGTGAGTATGTGGAGTGGTGTAGCGTGCTGGTTGTGCGATGCTGTCCCCTGTCCAGTTGGAATAGCAACGGTTCTCTGTGTCCCTCACACCCAGGTGACTCTGCGTATCCGAATGGGGCATGGCTGCTCAGTCCATTGAGGAATCCTCGCACCCCAGCAGACGATCGATACAATGAGGCACATGGGAGGACCAGACGTGTGGTCGAGCGTACCTTTGGCCTCCTCAAGTCCAGGTTCAGGTGCCTGGACCGCACCGAGGGTGCACTGGCGTACTCCCCACAGAAGGTGTGCCAGATAGTGGTGGCGTGCTGCATGCTGCACAATCTGGCCATTCGGAAGCAGATCCCCCTCATTGTGGATGACGGAGATCAACCAGGGCCCCAGCCCGCAGACCAGGACAGCTCGAGTGAGGTGGACAGCGGAGAGGAGGAAGCTGGGAATGTGCGCCAGCAGCTCATCGCCCGCTACTTCACTTGACGGTGAGTGTCCATGTACGACGGATGATGTGTCTGTATCTGTGCAGGTGTGTGTGTGCTGTGTCAGGGTGGCCGTATGTTCACTGCGTGCAGTGTGTCAACGCTCCATGGCCAGGGTAGTATGCCACTGTTGGTGACTGTGGCATTGTGCCCTATTGCTCTGTGCGATGTGTGTACATTGCTTGTAGTTGTTGACATGTACTGTGTGATGGGTGTGTGACACACTCATTGAATGTGCTCCTGTTCTGTCTCCCACCCCTAGGTCCCTACAGGTCCTCCGGATTCCATTGCCATGCCACGCATCAGGTGCCTTTCCGCCCAAGGTGGCCGTTGTATTCCGTACAAATAAAACACAGGGCACAAACAGCAGTTAGTGAAAAAGGTGCATTTATTACAAACTGTGACATGTGATTGTGTGTAAGGTGATGACAAAAGTGGTGCGTGCAGTGACAATGAGCTGTCGGTCATGGCTGCGTGAAGCTCAGGGTGTACCCACTGGTTCTATGTCCATAGTCCAACACACACATGCCATCCAGCTGGCTGTGTGGAGTGGGATCGTAGAGCAAGTCAATGCAGTGGCTGGTCAAGGAAGGCTGGCGGAAGGCTGGCTGGCTGCCTCACTTGCGACTGGAGCGTGCGAAGTCCTCCCGGGAGATCTGTTTCCTCTTCGGACGGCCCCTTCCACGTTTGGGAGGGGGTGTGTGGTGGCGACCTGCTGGTGGTGGGTGAGGTGTGCTCACTGGCTGTGGACGCAGGGAAGTGGACACTGCTGCCCGACCCTGCGCCCTAGCAGGTGGTGGCGGAGGTGGTGTTGCTGGCCTTGCCTGTGACCCCACCGCCACCACCAGCTGGCCCATGAGGTCCACGAGTTGGTCCATACGGGACACGAATTGGCCCATATGGGCGTCCATGGACCTCAGCACCCCCAGCACCTCCCGCGTGTCTGTAGCAGACCTGGCCCATTGTCCTTGGGCCTCTTCATAGGCCCCAAGGACTCTGGCCATTTGAGGCAGGGCATGGCTCCCAGGGGAGGCTGGCGTTTCCCTGACCCTGCTCCTCCTACCAGTCCTGCTGCCACCGGCCCTGCCCACTAGCCACATTGCACACCACGGTCCTCGCTGTGGCTCCCAGGGTGGATCCAGTCGGCCGGGCCACCACCTGCGCTGGGGCTGGTGCCAGCGAAGACGTGGTGGTGGTGGTGGCGGTGGTGGTCGGTGCGGCGATGGTGGCGGTTGCGGCAGTGGTAGTGGCCGCAATGACCGTGGGTGTGGCCGCAACGACAGTGGCAGCAGGGGGCTGGGACTGTTCAGCATCCCTGGATGATGGGTTGGTGGGTAGGAGGGGTCCTGGGGAGCGGCTGGGCCCTGCCACGCCAGATGGGCCTGCTTGGTGGTCCGTGTCCGAAGAGGAGGACAGATCCTCCAGATCCGTGTGTCCTCGTTGGGGGCTTGTGGGCTGGCTGTGCTGGCTGCTGTCTCCATCCCCAGCATCCGGCAGTTCGTCACCTGTGGAGAGAATGAGATTTGTTATTGTGTTGCACCTGGCGAAGTATGTATTTGTCGTCTGACATTGGCAGTTCGTGCAATCTCGTACATGGGTTTCCCGGAGGCGAGTGTGTGGCTGTGGCATCTGTAGTTGTGTGTGCTAGGCAATGGGACTGTGTGCTGTGCACATGTGGCATGGGACGGATTGGCCATGCCGATGGGTGTGTTGCTGTGCCCCTACTCATTGTGACTCTGGTGTATGCGGGCTCCTGGCCCATCCTGGGTCTGGTTTGTACTTTGCTTTTGGGGTTCACATGGAACGCTTAGGAACGCATATGGCAACATGGGGGCCATGCCCCAGATTCGCATTTGGGAGGGGATATGCTTTTGGGGTTCAAATGGAATGCTTAGGAACGCATATGGCAACATGGGGGCCATTCCCCAGATTCGCATTTGGGAGGGATATGCTTTTGGGGTTCAAATGGAACAGCTTAGGAACGCATATGGCAACATGGGGGCCATGCCCCAGATTCGCATTTGGGAGGGGATATGCTTTTGGGGTTCAAATGGAACGCTTAGGAACGCATATGGCAACATGGGGGCCATGCCCCAGATTCGCATTTGGGAGGGATATGCTTTTGGGGTTCAAATGGAGCAGCTTAGGAACGCATATGGCAACATGGGGGCCATGCCCCAGATTCGCATTTGGGAGTGGATATGCTTTTGGGGTACATGCTGTGAGCCATGGGTGCCGAACGTGACATGTGTTGTGGCAGCATGACAGTGCATGGTTTGAGGTGTGTGCATGCTTGACATGGCCTGCATATTTGCTGTCTGTTGTGATTACTGGACATGGCATTGGACGCATCGTTATGAGTGAGTGATAGTTGTGTGCCAGCCAACGTATTGCAGTTGTCCCATCTCCTTGGTGTGCGTGCTGCCCTGTGCCATGTGCATCACTGCAGTGCTCGGGGGGGTGTGGCCCATGTTGTGTGTTGTTGCTCACAGTGTGTCGTGCGCTTAATTGACTTCTGGCACATGGTTGGTCATGGGCATGTGTCTTAGCGTGACTGCTGTATGTGTGGCAGCTGTGCGGATGACATGCCTTTCATGAGACTGGGGCTGACGGATGGGATGGATGGTATGTTGTATGTGCATGGTGTGTCTGTGAGTTTGATGGGTTCAGTGGTGTTCGTGTGCATTTATGTTGTTCCGCTCTGTTGCGTCTAGTGTTGTTTGTCTTACATAGGCGTAGTTGTGGGGTGTGTGGTTGACAGGCAGTAGGGGCTACATGGACAGGACTTCAATGGTGTTTCGGTTGTGTGTGATGAGTTGCACAGTGGCTGCCGTGTGGGACTATATTCAGTGTGGCTTGTGCATGCAGACGTGGCTCCTTGGGTGTTGCTATGTCTGTGATGGGTC
This sequence comes from Calotriton arnoldi, assembly GCA_963921515.1. Lineage (NCBI taxonomy): Eukaryota > Metazoa > Chordata > Amphibia > Caudata > Salamandridae > Calotriton > Calotriton arnoldi. The sequence continues at coordinate 427,217 of CAWUFW010012689.1, read as the reverse complement.
ATGTGGGGTGTGAGTCTGTTGTTCATGTCCGTGTGCACATTGTTCACTTGTTCGTGACGGTGGGCGGTGCTGCGTGTTCGTCTGCTACGTGACATGTCCCATGTGTTGGTCGTGTTATGGTCCTCATGCCTCCAGTAATCCAGCCCTGTCCAGTTTCCCACCTGCAAGTTGTTCGTGCGTGCACTGTACTGGATGCCACATGGCTCTAAGCGGGGGTGCTCCATGTTGCAGGTCTGTGGGGGTGGGGGGGTGTTGTGGGTCGTGGGGGTGGCTGGACACCCACTGACACCGATTGCTGTGGACCGTGATGTCTGCCTTTCGGCTGTCGTTGTGCACTGCGGTGGCTGACACGTGGCTGTGGGGTGTGGGGGATGCTCCTCCTTGCTGTGCTGTGGGACTGGGGCCTGGTGTGTGTTGTACTTGGGCTGTCCACCCTCCCACCCACTGCACTTTGTGTTCCTGCCACTTACCTGTTACTTGTCGGTTAGTGCAGCTGTGGCGGACACATGGGTGTGGTGGGTGCTCGTTGTGGCGCTTCTGGCATATTTGGGGACCTGTTGGTGGTTACGTGGCTGGCTTAGTGTACACATGTCCCCACGCATCTTACAGTTGTTCGGTTTGGGCTGTGTGTGGTAGTGTCTGTTGCATGTGTGTGTGATGTGTTGTGTATTGTGTGCTGGACATGGGGGTGTTTGTCCCTGGGAGCTGTGGCATGGTAGTTGCGCATGTGAGTACATAGCGGTGTGCTGGTATACATTAGTTTGTACTTACCAGCCTCCACTCCCCCTGCTAATCCGGCGAGGATCTCCGGATGGATTACGACTCGCACCTTCTCCTCCCACGCTTTGAAGGTCTTAAAGAGCGCGGGATTCCCTCCGCCAGTGACGGCAGCCAGCTCTCTGTTTTTGCCCTCCTTCTTCTTGACCAGGCTCTTTACGTCATTCCAACGTTTGTTAATCTCGACTCTGTTCCTGGGCAGGGTCCCGACTGCATTGACCTGGTCTACGATCCGGTTCCACATTCTGTTTCTGGTGGCTAGTGGTGTGTGCTGGACCATGTTCCCATAGATTTGTGGGTACACCTTGATGATCTCGTCGACCATGACCGTCAGCTCCATGGGCGTGAACTTGGGCATTCTTTGTGGTGCCATGGTGTTTGTGGTGCTGGTGCGGTGTGTGTTGTGTAATGTGCAGGGGTTTGTGGTGCCGGTGTTTGGTGGTGGTGGTGGTGGTGTTTGGTGGTGGTGGTGGTGGTGGTGGTGGTAGTGATGTGTGCGTTTCTGTGGTGTGCTGCTGTCCTTGCTGTGTCACTGTGTCCTCTCCTCTCCTCTCTGGTTTGCAATGTAGCAAGGGGTTGTGGTCTGTGGGAGTGCTGCTTTTGTACTCACCTATGTGGGTGTGTCCTCATGGTCTGTTGTTTTCAGGTGTGTTGTGTCTGGGGTTCTGGCCTTTGTATTTTTTGTTTGTCCGGGGGGTGTTTTCGGGATGTGTACTGTGCTTGTGTATTTGTGCGTGCCTTGCTGTGTGGACTTGTTGGCCATGTTGTGTGCTATTGGTTTTGTGTGCGGATGGTTTCTGTGCAGGTACGTTGGCGCCATGGCTTCTGCCGTGTCGATTCTCATCGGCGTTGTTTGCGCTGGCGGGCGGTATATTTGTGGTTTTTCCGCGCTCATGGCGGTGCGATCGTAATTTCACGTGCGGTGTGTCGGCCGTGTGGGCGGGCGGTTTTGTGTTGTCGTGCGTGTTTCCGTCCGTGGCGGCGGTTTGACTCCGACTCGGACGATGGCGGGCGGTATTTTGTGTGATTTTTCCGCCGATGGCGGTTTTCGGTTTGTGTAATCGTAATGGCGTGGTCGGTGTTCAGGCGGTGTGTGCGGGCGGATTTTTGCCGCTTCCATGCCTGGCGGATTTATTTACGCCGGGTATCGTAATGGGCCCCTTAGATATTAGATACCCATTTTGTAAGATAATAAAATGCCTGCTAATGTAGAAAAACTATGAAAGCCCCCCCAAAAAATAATAACATTTAGTATTCTTTGCAGCATTGCAAAGGGCCATTATGGACTGCTCTCCAGCACTCTCTACAACTCCACAATCTATGCAGTATGATGCCAACGGGGAAAATTTTGGAGCCAAATCTTGAAGTTGAGATTGGAGTTTTGAATGGACTCTCTGCTTCGGTGTTGTTGTGGCTGCTATTGAAGTCGAAGGTCCTTCAGCTTTGAGTTGCCTTCTTGCTGCTCACTATGAACTCTTCTTAAAGTATGCTCTAGATAGATAAATGGGCGTGTTATTCATATTCATTTTGTTGAAAAGTGTTCATCCAATGATATTCCTTTATTTCCTAGTGACATCATTTTCTGTTTTGTTTTTGAATTTTTTTTCTAGTGGTTTTGTAAAGTTTAAAACATTTTTTGTTCTTTTTTAGGGTAACAAAAATGGCAACTGAGATAGGAGGAATTAGATAAATGTGCACTGAGAAATGTGTAAAAAATATAAAAGGGGATAAAAATTAGCATGTATGATTTTTGGCAGTATTGCGAATAGCTGTAACACATTGCTCACCAGCTCTTATAACAACACTACAGTCCATGCAATACGTGGTCATTCTAGAAAACTCTGGAGCCATATCTGTTGAAGTAGTCTGTACCTCTGAAGGGACTTTCTGGCCAGGAATTGTTACTGCTGCCACTGATGTAGATGGTCCTCCAGCTTCCCTCTGCTTGATTGGCAGTTGGAAATATTTTCTATGATAGGTTTTAGGATGATATAACATGAACGTCAGTCCCACATGAGTACATAAAAGTCTCCAGCCAAATTCTACTACCTGCTCACATTAAAGTTCTGGAAAAGAAGATTCAAGAAGGAGGAGTGGGTGTATACTTCCTATTCATTTTACTGAAAAGCATTATTCTCCAACGATATTCCCTACTTTCCCAGTCATGTGATGTTTGCAGATTGTGCATTGCACTAGTATTGCAGCAGTTTTTAATTCCACATGAGTTTGGGTAACAATGGGTAGCTTGATGGGTGTTTGGTAGTTATGTTCTATCCATGAGTTCAGATGTTGACTTATTTTTTGAAACTGTTGTTTTTTATAAATGTGTTGTTAAAATAAAGTTAAACCAATATGTTACTAAACAGCTAGACTCAAACATTGTGTAAACTATGTCTATATATCTGGTTTACACTTTGTCATTTGTACTCATGACTACTGATGTCGTTACGACCTCCGGTGTTGCTGTGAAGAAGGAAAATGCATTTTTGATTTAGTTATTTCGACCAAATGAATACAAAGAGTAAAGTTAAATTAGTATCTTACTAAATAGCTACACTGAAACCTTATGTACCATATGTATATATATATATATATATATATATATGTGTTTACACTTTGTTAAAAACACCTGGTATTCACAGTGCGTCCTTGGCAATGGCACTCATAGAATCATACAGGCACTACCTGTGCAATCATCAAGGATGTCCTTTCTCCACCACTCTGCAAATTCACCTCTTTGCATAGTACTATTTGGGGGATGAAATCCACTTGGCTATTGAGGGTATTTGGGGGCCAACTATCCCTCCTGTTACCCCCAGCAAGTCCCACACAGTCAGTTTGCTAAGAGATCTTTGGAGGCCATGCCCCCTTTTTGCACCACTCTGCAAACGTGTCTCCTGGCACACTACTGGTTGGGGAATAAACTTCTCTTGGATGCTAAAGGACCTTGGGGACCAAGAAGCCCTCCTGGTACTTTCTGTAAGTCCTATCACAGCGAGATTCTGAGGGCTGTCAGAGACCGCCTTTCCACACCATTCTGCAAACACCATTGCTACTTAAAGTAACATGGAAATTCGCAAAAAGTCCAAAGGTTACAGGTAAGTTTTAGTTAGGAATTAACATTTATAAAACCTTAGAAATTCACTGAAAAAAACAAAGGTTACAGGGACGTTATAGATAGGAAATAGGATAAAAAAACCTGAGATATTCATTAAAAGAATGAAGAAAAAAATGAAGGTTACAGGGACGTTATAGTTCACATGCACAAAACCAGAGAAATTCAGCTGTTATAGTTAGCTGAGCTAACTATAACTCACGCCCCACAATACACTGCTTATGACCTCACATATTACATCACTCCTTGACATGGTCAGTGACATCACTGATGACATCTCAAATGACATCACTGATGACATCATCCACAGAATCTCTGATGCACCCACTCACACCCCAATGTAACCTTTCATACACCTACTCCAACTTCCACATGAGCATTCTCAAAACTATTGACACACCCGTACTTACACACACACTCACTCACTGATTTATAGGACTACACACACATCCACTCAGTCACCCATACAGCCACACATACACCAACACACTCACTAATACAGCCACTGATATATCCACTCATACACCCATACAGCCACTCACACACAGTCAGTCACTCATGGAGCTACTCACACACCTACTCGCTCATCTATACAGACAATCACACAGGCATTTACGTACCTATACAGTTATACACACACCACTCACTTATTCATACAGATACTAACACATTCTCACTCACCTATACAGTCACTGACACAAGCACACACTCACCCATATGACCACTATTGCAATCACTCAGTTACACATACACTCACTCATATACTCCAACACTACACTCACTCACATACTTCCACACTCACCTATCTTGCCTTTAACATATGTAGTTACTCACTCAATATACCACTCACACGTCCATTCACTTGCCGACACAGCCATACACACTCACTTACCCATACAGCCCCTTACACACATACTCAGTAACCCATAGAGCCACTGACTCACCTACTCACTCATCCATACAGGCAGTACTCACCCCCTCACCCACCCATACAGACATTGGGACACCCATATACGTACTCAGACAACCAATCACTCACCCATACAGAAACTCACGTACCCACTCACACACCTATACAACCACTTAGACACCACCGGTCAGACCGATACAGACATTCACACAACAAGTTACTTAGCCATACATTCACTGAGACATCTAATCACTCACTTATATAGTCAGTCACGAACCCACTAAATCATATATACAGGCACTTATACACCCACTGAGTCATCAATACACCTTGGTGTATATATATTTAACACTCATAAACCTTTTAGAAACACTCACAGTCACCGGATGATGTTATCAGTGATGTAATTTGAGATGTAATCAGTGATGTCACTGACAATGTCATGAGTGATGTAATATGTGACGTCATCAGCAGTGCATTGCTGGGGTGCGAGTTATAGTTAGCTCAACTAACTATAACTGCTGTATTTCTTTGGTTTTGTGCGTGTGAAATCTGAGCCTATGTATAACGTCCCTGTAACCTTTAGTTTTTCCAGTGAATATCTAAGGTATATATATATATATATATATTATCTACTGGCGGTCGCCAGTAGATAGTTGTAGTTAGAACCTATTTTCCATAGGAAATCCGCGACATTCTATTTAAAATAACTCTCTTGCCGGTTGACGTATCTTCGCAAAATTTTCAAACTTTGTGGGGCGATCCGGTCCGCTCCTACCCTGAAAGTCTCGGGGTGATTCGTCAAGCGGGGCCGAGAAAAAGGGGGTCCCAAAACGCGTTTTCCCATTCATTTTTCCATAGGAAACTTTAGACACGGCTACAGCCCGAACTGCTGAACGGAATTACACCAAATTTGGCAAAGAGGTAGTTCTTGGTTCAGAAAGAACCCTTTTTGTTAAATGGTGTAAATCCGTTCAGTAGTTGCTGAGAAAATCAAAAGTAAAAGTACATATATATCTATGGCCGCGTCGGATTCGCGCACCCTCCCGATCACGAGCTGCATGCTAATTGGCTGTCAACACTCCAAATCAGGAAGTGTTGGCAGCCATTTTGTCCCTCGGTAGAACCGAGGGACAGAAACAAGTGCGCAAAACGCACAAAGGGGCAGGGTAGAAACACCCTGACCCCTAGGTCTACTCAGGGGGTCCCACAAGGACCCCCTGGGCAAAACTATTATTTTTTTTTTTAAATCGGCAGGATGCGCTCAGGGAGCGCGGATCCTGCCGGAAAAAAAATCGAGCGCGGTCTCCCGCGCTTCGATGTTAATTGGCCCCCGGGTGGCCCAAGTCCCGGGGGCATGGTGGGGGGTTTTAATTTATGTAGGGGGCCTCTAAGGCCCCCAAGCCCAGGGACCGCCACCCCGCGGGGCTTTATTTAAAAATGATGGCGGGAGGGCTCTGAGCCCTCCCGCAGCCCCGAGGACCGCCACCTCCCCGGGGCTTCTTTTTTTTTTTTTTAAACCTGTGTGGGGGCTCCAGCCCCCCACATGCCCCGGGACCGCCACCTCCCCGGGGCACTAAACATTTAAATATGGGGGTCCGTTACGGACCCCAAGCCCCGAGGACCACCACCTCCCCGGGGCTGTGCACTGAATGGGAGGGGGCCGCGCGGCCCCCTCCTGGAGCCCTTGATGGCCCTGGGGACCACCACCCCCCAGGGCCGGCTCCTGCAGTGTCCCGGAGTGCCTACCCCGGGTCACTGCTGTTTGCTATGACAGGACGGGAGCCTCGCGGCTCCCGTCCTGTCATAGCAAACTTGGTTTGCATTTTGAAAGAGAGAGCAGGAAACCTGTCTCTCTTTCAAAATGCAAACCAACTGCTTTCCACATGGGGAGCAGCATGTTAGCTGCTCCCCATGTGGAAAGCAATGCCGGCTTCCGCAGGAGGCGGGGAGCCGGCTGGGACTGTGGGGGATTGGGGACCCCCCACAGTCTCCAACGTGAGGCCAGGCCCCGGGGGATGGGGTCCCCGGGGCCATAAGTGGCCCGGGAGGGGGCCACGCAGCCCCCTCCCCAAAGTTCAAATTTTTATTTTTATAAAATAAGGGAAAGGCCGGCCCCGGGGATGGGGTCCCCGGGGCCTTAAATGGCCTGAGGAGGGGGCCACGCAGCCCCCTCCAAAGAAAAAAATAAAAAATCGAGGCCATGCCCCGGGGATGGGGTCCCCGGGGCCAATACAGGCCCAGGGAAGGGGGCCACGCGGCCCTCTTCCCATTTTTTTTAAAATTAAAAAAAAAAAAAATGCTCAGGCCCCGGGGGATGGGGTCCCCGGGGCCAAAAGTGGGCAGGGAAGGGGGCCACGCAGCCCCCTCCCATTAAAAAAAAAAAAAGAAAAAAAAAAACGACCGGCATCGTGCCGGAGGCCCCGCCCCCTCCCTGCAGTACTCTGCAAACGCGCCCCCTGGCGCGTTTGCAGAGGGGAACGAATTCCCCTTGAATACTGGGGGTCCCTGGGAGCCAACTAGCCCACCAGGAACCTCCAGTATGCGCCAGGGGGCTGCCTTGCAGAGACGTGTACATAGGCCACGCCCCTTTTACACCTCTCTGCAACGCAGCTCTGTGGCGCTTTTTGGAGGTATATGGTGGGCTAGTTGGACTCCAGGGACCCTCAGGATTCAAGGGGACTTAATCCCCCAACTTAAAACGCGCCACAGGGCGCGTTTGCACAGTGGTGAAGGGAGGGGGCGGGGCTTCATGTGACATGTGTGCAAACAGGCCCCGTGGCGCGTTTTAAGATGGGGGATTAAATCCCCTTCAATCCTGAGGGTCCCTGGGGGCCAACTAGCCCAACAGGTACATCCAGAAAGCGCCACAGAGCTGCGTTGCAGAGAGGTGTAAAAAGGGGTGTGGCCTCTCTACACGTCTCTGCAACGCAGCCCCCTGGCGCATACTGGAGGTTCATGGTGGGCTAGTTGGCCCCTAGGGAACCTCATGATTCAAGGGGACTTAATCCCCCAACTTAAAACGCGCCACGGGGCGCGTTTGCACAGATGTCACCTCAGGCCCCGCCCCCTCCCTTCACCATTGTGCAAATATTCCTCTAAAATCTGCCTTACTACGAATTCCGATTTACTCACCTGTTATCAGGAGAGACCTCAGTGCTGCATCTTTCAGCCCAGTACTGGTCCTGAAAAGTAATTTTAACCGTACTTACCGGTAACTTGAATTTCCTTCATAGGCTAACATTGACTGGTTTCACTTGGAAATTCTTCTAAGTGTGGAGTTTTGGAACTTTAAAATATTCCTCTAAAATCAGCCGAAATACGAATTCCGATTTACTCACCTGTTATCAGGAGAGACCTCAGTGCTGTATCTTTCAGCCCAGTACTGGTCCTGAAAAGTAATTTTAACCGTACTTACCAGTAACTTGAATTTCCTTCCATAGGCTAACATTGACTGGTTTCACTTGGAAATTCTTCTAAGTGTGGAGTTTTGGAACTTTAAAATATTCCTCTAAAATCAGCCGAAATACGAATTCCGATTTACTCACCTGTTATCAGGAGAGACCTCAGTGCTGTATCTTTCAGCCCAGTACTGATCCTCAAAAGTAATTTTAACCGTACTTACCAGTAACTTGAATTTCCTTCCATAGGATATCATTGCCTGCTTTTTGCTGAAAAAGTTTCTAAGTGTTGATTTTTGAAACATACAAATATTCCTCTAAAATCAGCCGAAATCCGAATTCTGATTTACTCACCTGTTATCAGGAGAGACCTCAGTGCTGCATCTTTCAGCCCAGTACTGGTCCTGAAAAGTAATTTTAACTGTACTTACCGGTAACTTGAATTTCCTTCATAGGCTAACATTGACTGGTTTCACTTGGAAATTCTTCTAAGTGTGGAGTTTTGGAACTTTAAAATATTCCTCTAAAATCAGCCGAAATACGAATTCCGATTTACTCACCTGTTATCAGGAGAGACCTCAGTGCTGTATCTTTCAGCCCAGTACTGGTCCTGAAAAGTAATTTTAACCGTACTTACCAGTAACTTGAATTTCCTTCCATAGGCTAACATTGACTGGTTTCACTTGGAAATTCTTCTAAGTGTGGAGTTTTGGAACTTTAAAATATTCCTCTAAAATCAGCCGAAATACGAATTCCGATTTACTCACCTGTTATCAGGAGAGACCTCAGTGCTGCATCTTTCAGCCCAGTACTGATCCTCAAAAGTAATTTTAACCGTACTTACCAGTAACTTGAATTTCCTTCCATAGGATATCATTGCCTGCTTTTTGCTGAAAAAGTTTCTAAGTGTTGATTTTTGAAACATACAAATATTCCTCTAAAATCAGCCGAAATACGAATTCCGATTTACTCACCTGTTATAAGGAGAGACCTCAGTGCTGTATCTTTCAGCCCAGTACTGGTCCTGAAAAGTAATTTTAACCGTACTTACCAGTAACTTGAATTTCCTTCCATAGGCTAACATTGACTGGTTTCACTTGGAAATTCTTCTAAGTGTGGAGTTTTGGAACTTTAAAATATTCCTCTAAAATCAGCCGAAATACGAATTCCGATTTACTCACCTGTTATCAGGAGAGACCTCAGTGCTGCATCTTTCAGCCCAGTACTGATCCTCAAAAGTAATTTTAACCGTACTTACCAGTAACTTGAATTTCCTTCCATAGGATATCATTGCCTGCTTTTTGCTGAAAAAGATTCTAAGTGTTGATTTTTGAAACATACAAATATTCCTCTAAAATCAGCCGAAATCCGAATTCTGATTTACTCACCTGTTATCAGGAGAGACCTCAGTGCTGCATCTTTCAGCCCAGTACTGGTCCTGAAAAGTAATTTTAACTGTACTTACCGGTAACTTGAATTTCCTTCATAGGCTAACATTGACTGGTTTCACTTGGAAATTCTTCTAAGTGTGGAGTTTTGGAACTTTAAAATATTCCTCTAAAATCAGCCGAAATACGAATTCCGATTTACTCACCTGTTATCAGGAGAGACCTCAGTGCTGTATCTTTCAGCCCAGTACTGGTCCTGAAAAGTAATTTTAACCGTACTTACCAGTAACTTGAATTTCCTTCCATAGGCTAACATTGACTGGTTTCACTTGGAAATTCTTCTGTGTGTGGAGTTTTGGAACTTTAAAATATTCCTCTAAAATCAGCCGAAATACGAATTCCGATTTACTCACCTGTTATCAGGAGAGACCTCAGTGCTGCATCTTTCAGCCCAGTACTGATCCTCAAAAGTAATTTTAACCGTACTTACCAGTAACTTGAATTTCCTTCCATAGGATATCATTGCCTGCTTTTTGCTGAAAAAGTTTCTAAGTGTTGATTTTGAAACATACAAATATTCCTCTAAAATCAGCCGAAATACGAATTCCGATTTACTCACCTGTTATAAGGAGAGACCTCAGTGCTGTATCTTTCAGCCCAGTACTGGTCCTGAAAAGTAATTTTAACCGTACTTACCAGTAACTTGAATTTCCTTCCATAGGCTAACATTGACTGGTTTCACTTGGAAATTCTTCTAAGTGTGGAGTTTTGGAACTTTAAAATATTCCTCTAAAATCAGCCGAAATACGAATTCCGATTTACTCACCTGTTATCAGGAGAGACCTCAGTGCTGCATCTTTCAGCCCAGTACTGATCCTCAAAAGTAATTTTAACCGTACTTACCAGTAACTTGAATTTCCTTCCATAGGATATCATTGCCTGCTTTTTGCTGAAAAAGTATTGTGTTGATTTTTGAAACATACAAATATTCCTCTAAAATCAGCCGAAATCCGAATTCTGATTTACTCACCTGTTATCAGGAGAGACCTCAGTGCTGCATCTTTCAGCCCAGTACTGGTCCTGAAAAGTAATTTTAACCGTACTTACCGGTAACTTGAATTTCCTTCATAGGCTAACATTGACTGGTTTCACTTGGAAATTCTTCTAAGTGTGGAGTTTTGGAACTTTAAAATATTCCTCTAAAATCAGCCGAAATACGAATTCCGATTTACTCACCTGTTATCAGGAGAGACCTCAGTGCTGCATCTTTCAGCCCAGTACTGATCCTCAAAAGTAATTTTAACCGTACTTACCAGTAACTTGAATTTCCTTCCATAGGATATCATTGCCTGCTTTTTGCTGAAAAAGTTTCTAAGTGTTGATTTTGTAAACATACAAATATTCCTCTAAAATCAGCCGAAATCCGAATTCTGATTTACTCACCTGTTATCAGGAGAGACCTCAGTGCTGCATCTTTCAGCCCAGTACTGGTCCTGAAAAGTAATTTTAACCGTACTTACCAGTAACTTGAATTTCCTTCATAGGCTAACATTGACTGGTTTCACTTGGAAATTCTTCTAAGTGTGGAGTTTTGGAACTTTATAATATTCCTCTAAAATCAACCAGAAGTACGAATTCCAATTTACTCACCTGTTATCAGGAGAGAACCCAGTGCTGCATCTTTTAGCCCAGCACTGACCCTGAAAAGTAATTTTAACCGTACTTACCAGTAACTTATATTTTCTTCCATAGGAATCCATTGTCTGGTTTTCAGCAGAAAAGTTTCAGTGTCGATTTTCACAAACTACAAATATTCCTTAAAAATCGCCTGTATGACTTAAACGCATTCTTTCAACTGTTTACAGGAGATGCACCAGTGCTGGATCCAGGATCCAACACTGAGTAAGAAAAAGTAACGATAACAGTTTTTACCTGCTAAGTGAATTTCCTTCCATAGGATAACATTGGTGATTCTATGAGAAAAAGTTTCTAAGTGTCAACTTTTAAAATACAATAATATTCCTTAAAAATCACGACTGTAACCAAAACGCTTTTACTCAACTGTTTACAGGAGATGTACCAGGACTGAATCTAGGATCCAGTCCTGTGGTTAGAAAAAGTAATCCATAAAGTAACTAATTGCATTTAACTAGAAATTCACATTGAGCTGAATGTTGCATTGTGTTTGAAAATGTGTTGCCCATTGCAACAACTGTAACTACTGTACTTAAAAGTCTATTGCCTATGTGCAAAGTATTTAAACTAAAGTAATTCATTCTGAGAAAGTATTTTTGTAATGTAATGTATAATGTAATTACAATGTAATTTAAAAAATAAAATATGTAAAAAAAATTGTTTCTAAAAATGTAGTAAATCAGTATGAAAAAAATTAATATAACAATTAATACATTTAAAAATTGTCATTTACAAAACCTTTGAAATTCACTGAAAAAACCGTAGGTTTCAGACATGTTATAGTTAGGAATTAGCATTTAAAAACCTTTGAAATTCACTGAAAAAACCATAGGTTTCAGATATGTTATAGTTAGAAATTAGCATTTAAAAAACCTTTGAAATTCACTGAAAAAACCATAGGTTTTAGGGACAGTTATAGTTAGTTGGACATTTTACTGCGTACAAAACCCGTGAAATTCCCCCGTTATAGTTAGTTCAGCTAACTATAACTCGCGCCCGCAATGCACTGCTGATGACGTCACATATTACATCACTCATGACATGGTCAGTGACATCACTGATGACATCACTGATGACATCTCAAAACGTGTTTTCCCAATTCATTTTCCCATAGGAAACTTTAGCCACGGCTACAGCCCGAACTGCTGAACGGAATTACACCAAATTTGGCAAAGAGGTAGTTCTTGGTTCAGAAAGAACCCTTTTTGTTAAATGGTGTAAATCCGTTCAGTAGTTCCTGTGAAAATCAAAATGAAAATCACATATATATCTATGGCCGCGTCGGATTCGCGCTCCCTCCCGATCACGAGCTGCATGCTAATTGGCTGTCAACACTCCAAATCAGGAAGTGTTGGCAGCCATTTTGTCCCTCGGTAGAACCGAGGGACAGAAACAAGTGCGAGATGAGCCCCGGGGACCGCCACCCCCCGGGGCTTCTTTTTAAAATTTTAAATAACGTGTGGGGGGCTCCAGCCCCCACACGCCCGAGACCACCACCTCCCCGGGGCACATAGAAAATAAATGTGGGAGTCCGTTATGGACCCCCAGAGCCCGGGGACCACCACCTCCCCGGGGCTGTGCAATTCAAGGGAGGGGGGCGCGCGGCCCCACTCCTGGAAGCCTGTAATGGCCCTGGGGACCACCACCCCCCAGGGCCGGCTCCTGCAGTGTCCCGGGGTGCCTACCCCGGGACACTGTAGTTTGCTATGACAGGACGGGAGCCTCGCGGCTCCCATCCTGTCATAGCAAACTGCTTGGATATTGGAAGGAGAGCAGGGAAACCTGCTCTCGCTTCCAATATCCAAAGCAAATTGCTTTCCACACGGGGAGCTGCATGTTAGCAGCTCCCCATGTGGAAAAGCAATGCCGGCTCCCAAGGGACGCGGGGAGCCGGCGGGACTGTTGTGGGATTGGGGACCCCCACAGTCCCCAACGGAGAGGAGCCAGCCCCGGGGATGGGGTCCCCGGGGCAAGTAGTGGCCCGGGAGGGGGCTACCGTGGCCCCCCTCCCCAAAAACAAAAAACAAAATTTTGAAAAAAAAAAAGGAAAGGCCGGCCCCGGGGGCGCGGGTCCCGGGGCCTTAAATGGCCTGAGGAGAGGGGCCACGCAGCCCCCTCCAAATATTTAAAAATTAAAAAAATAAGGCATGCCCCGGGGGATGGGGTCCCCGGGCCAATATAGGCCCAGGGAAGGGGGACCACGCGGCCCCCTTCCCGTTTTATTTTAAATTAAAAAAAAAAAATGAAAATCCTCATGCCCCGGGGGATGGGGGCGATACCAAAGGGGATGATGGACGGAGCGCTTGAGCTAATCAAACACTCACCCCCAGTCAACTGATCTGGGTATAATCCATCATCATTCTTTAGCTCACTCCACCACCCAAGTTCAGACATGGCCATTTGCAAATCAGTCTGACCCTGTGCCTCATGGGAACAGTCCAGCCCGAACTGCCAAACCATGTCTTCCCTGGACCGGAAACAAGCATCCTGGGACCGGTTTCTGGCTATTCAGCCGTCATCAGCCAGGCTAGCTTGAATCCAGTGGCAAAGTGAGCAAGGGACCCACGTCTGGGCATACCCTGCCAACTTAGGGTCGAACAAGCGATACCACAAGGGGATGATGGACGGAGCGCTTGCAGCTAATCAAACACTCACCCCCAGTCAACTGATCTGGGTATAATCCATCATCATTCTTTAGCTTCACTCCACCACCCCAGTTCAGACATGGCCATATGCAAATCAGTCTTGACCCTGTGCCTCATGGGAACAGTCCAGCCCGAACTGCCAAGCCATGTCTTCCCTGGACCGGAAACAAGCATCCTGGGACCGGTTTCTGGCTATTCAGCCGTCATCAGCCAGGCTAGCTTGACTCCAGTGGCAAAGTGAGCAAGGGACCCACGTCTGGGCATACCCTGCCAACTTAGGGCGAACAAAGCGATACCACAAGGGGATGATGGACGGAGCGCTGCAGCATAATCAAACACTCACCCCCAGTCAACTGATCTGGGTATAATCCATCATCATTCTTTAGCTCACTCCACCACCCCAGTTCAGACATGGCCATATGCAAATCAGTCTTGACCCTGTGCCTCATGGGAACAGTCCAGCCCGAACTGCCAAACCATGTCTTCCCTGGACCGGAAACAAGCATCCTGGGACCGGTTTCTGGCTATTCAGCCGTCATCAGCCAGGCTAGCTTGAATCCAGTGGCAAAGTGAGCAAGGGACCCACGTCTGGGCATACCCTGCCAACTTAGGGCGAACAAAGCGATACACACAAGGGATGATGGACGGAGCGCTTGCAGCATAATCAAACACTCACCCCCAGTCAACAGATCTGGGTATAATCCATCATCATTCTTTAGCTCACTCACACCACCCCAGTTCAGACATGGCCATATGCAAATCAGTCTTGACCCTGTGCCTCATGGGAACAGTCCAGCCCGAACTGCCAAGCCATGTCTTCCCTGGACCGGAAACAAGCATCCTGGGACCGGTTTCTGGCTATTCAGCCGTCATCAGCCAGGCTAGCTTGACTCCAGTGGCAAAGTGAGCAAGGGACCCACGTCTGGGCATACCCTGCCAACTTAGGGCGAACAATGCGATACACACAAGGGGATGATGGACGGAGCGCTTGCAGCTAATGGCAAACACTCACCCCCAGTCAACTGATCTGGGTATAATCCATCATCATTCTTTAGCTCACTCACACCACCCCAGTTCAGACATGGCCATATGCAAATCAGTCTGACCCTGTGCCTCATGGGAACAGTCCAGCCCGAACTGCCAAGCCATGTCTTCCCTGGACCGGAAACAAGCATCCTGGGACCGGTTTCTGGCTATTCAGCCGTCATCAGCCAGGCTAGCTTGAATCCAGTGGCAAAGTGAGCAAGGGACCCACGTCTGGGCATACCCTGCCAACTTAGGGCGAACAAAGCGATACACACAAGGGGATGATGGACGGAGCGCTTGCAGCTAATGCAAACACTCACCCCCAGTCAACTGATCTGGGTATAATCCATCATCATTCTTTAGCTCACTCCACCACCCCAGTTCAGACATGGCCATATGCAAATCAGTCTTGACCCTGTGCCTCATGGGAACAGTCCAGACCGAACTGCCAAGCCATGTCTTCCCTGGACCGGAATCAAGCATCCTAGGACCGGTTTCTGGCTATTCAGCCGTCATCAGCCAGGCTAGCTTGAATCCAGTGGCAAAGTGAGCAAGGGACCCACGTCTGGGCATACCCTGCCAACTTAGGGCGAACAAGCGATACACACAAGGGATGATGGACGGAGCGCTTGCAGCATAATCAAACACTCACCCCCAGTCAACAGATCTGGGTATAATCCATCATCATTCTTTAGCTCACTCCACCACCCCAGTTCAGACATGGCCATATGCAAATCAGTCTGACCCTGTGCCTCATGGGAACAGTCCAGCCCGAACTGCCAAACCATGTCTTCCCTGGACCGGAAACAAGCATCCTGGGACCGGTTTCTGGCTATTCAGCCGTCATCAGCCAGGCTAGCTTGAATCCAGTGGCAAAGTGAGCAAGGGACCCACGTCTGGGCATACCCTGCCAACTTAGGGCGAACAATGCGATACACACAAGGGGATGATGGACGGAGCGCTTGAGCATAATCAAACACTCACCCCCAGTCAACTGATCTGGGTATAATCCATCATCATTCTTTAGCTCACTCCACCACCCCAGTTCAGACATGGCCATATGCAAATCAGTCTGACCCTGTGCCTCATGGGAACAGTCCAGCCCGAACTGCCAAGCCATGTCTTCCCTGGACCGGAAACAAGCATCCTGGGACCGGTTTCTGGCTATTCAGCCGTCATCAGCCAGGCTAGCTTGAATCCAGTGGCAAAAGTGAGCAAGGGACCCACGTCTGGGCATACCCTGCCAACTTAGGGCGAACAAGCGATACCAAAGGGGATGATGGACGGAGCGCTTGCAGCTAATCAAACACTCACCCCCAGTCAACTGATCTGGGTATAATCCATCATCATTCTTTAGCTCACTCCACCACCCCAGTTCAGACATGGCCATATGCAAATCAGTCTTGACCCTGTGCCTCATGGGAACAGTCCAGCCCGAACTGCCAAACCATGTCTTCCCTGGACCGGAAACAAGCATCCTGGGACCGGTTTCTGGCTATTCAGCCGTCATCAGCCAGGCTAGCTTGAATCCAGTGGCAAAGTGAGCAAGGGACCCACGTCTGGGCATACCCTGCCAACTTAGGGCGAACAAGCGATACACAAAGGGGATGATGGACGGAGCGCTGCAGCTAATGGCAAACACTCACCCCCAGTCAACTGATCTGGGTATAATCCATCATCATTCTTTAGCTCACTCCACCACCCCAGTTCAGACATGGCCATATGCAAATCAGTCTGACCCTGTGCCTCATGGGAACAGTCCAGCCCGAACTGCCAAGCCATGTCTTCCCTGGACCGGAATCAAGCATCCTGGGACCGGTTTCTGGCTATTCAGCCGTCATCAGCCAGGCTAGCTTGAATCCAGTGGCAAAGTGAGCAAGGGACCCACGTCTGGGCATACCCTGCCAACTTAGGGCGAAATGCAAAGCGATACCAAAGGGATGATGGACGGAGCGCTTGCAGCATAATCAAACACTCACCCCAGTCAACTGATCTGGGTATAATCCATCATCATTCTTTAGCTCACTCCACCACCCCAGTTCAGACATGGCCATATGCAAATCAGTCTTGACCCTGTGCCTCATGGGAACAGTCCAGCCCGAACTGCCAAACCATGTCTTCCCTGGACCGGAAACAAGCATCCTGGGACCGGTTTCTGGCTATTCAGCCGTCATCAGCCAGGCTAGCTTGAATCCAGTGGCAAAGTGAGCAAGGGACCCACGTCTGGGCATACCCTGCCAACTTAGGGCGAACAAGCGATACCACAAGGGGATGATGGACGGAGCGCTTGCAGCATAATCAAACACTCACCCCCAGTCAACTGATCTGGGTATAATCCATCATCATTCTTTAGCTCACTCCACCACCCCAGTTCAGACATGGCCATATGCAAATCAGTCTGACCCTGTGCCTCATGGGAACAGTCCAGCCCGAACTGCCAAGCCATGTCTTCCCTGGACCGGAATCAAGCATCCTGGGACCGGTTTCTGGCTATTCAGCCGTCATCAGCCAGGCTAGCTTGAATCCAGTGGCAAAGTGAGCAAGGGACCCACGTCTGGGCATACCCTGCCAACTTAGGGCGAACAAGCGATACACACAAGGGATGATGGACGGAGCGCTTGCAGCATAGTCAAACACTCACCCCCAGTCAACTGATCTGGGTATAATCCATCATCATTCTTTAGCTCACTCCACCACCCCAGTTCAGACATGGCCATATGCAAATCAGTCTGACCCTGTGCCTCATGGGAACAGTCCAGCCCGAACTGCCAAACCATGTCTTCCCTGGACCGGAAACAAGCATCCTGGGACCGGTTTCTGGCTATTCAGCCATCATCAGCCAGGTTAGCTTGAATCCAGTGGCAAAGTGAGCAAGGGACCCACGTCTGGGCATACCCTGCCAACTTAGGGCGAACAAGCGATACACACAAGGGGATGATGGACGGAGCGCTTGAGCTAATCAAACACTCACCCCCAGTCAACTGATCTGGGTATAATCCATCATCATTCTTTAGCTCACTCCACCACCCCAGTTCAGACATGGCCATATGCAAATCAGTCTGACCCTGTGCCTCATGGGAACAGTCCAGCCCGAACTGCCAAACCATGTCTTCCCTGGACCGGAAACAAGCATCCTGGGACCGGTTTCTGGCTATTCAGCCGTCATCAGCCAGGCTAGCTTGAATCCAGTGGCAAAGTGAGCAAGGGACCCACGTCTGGGCATACCCTGCCAACTTAGGGCGAACAAAGCGATACACACAAGGGGATGATGGACGGAGCGCTTGCAGCTAATGCAAACACTCACCCCCAGTCAACTGATCTGGGTATAATCCATCATCATTCTTTAGCTCACTCCACCACCCCAGTTCAGACATGGCCATATGCAAATCAGTCTGACCCTGTGCCTCATGGGAACAGTCCAGCCCGAACTGCCAAGCCATGTCTTCCCTGGACCGGAAACAAGCATCCTGGGACCGGTTTCTGGCTATTCAGCTGTCATCAGCCAGGCTAGCTTGAATCCAGTGGCAAAGTGAGCAAGGGACCCACGTCTGGGCATACCCTGCCAACTTAGGGCGAACAAGCGATACACACAAGGGATGATGGACGGAGCGCTTGAGCATAATCAAACACTCACCCCCAGTCAACTGATCTGGGTATAATCCATCATCATTCTTTAGCTCACTCACACCACCCCAGTTCAGACATGGCCATATGCAAATCAGTCTTGACCCTGTGCCTCATGGGAACAGTCCAGCCCGAACTGCCAAGCCATGTCTTCCCTGGACCGGAAACAAGCATCCTGGGACCGGTTTCTGGCTATTCAGCCGTCATCAGCCAGGCTAGCTTGAATCCAGTGGCAAAGTGAGCAAGGGACCCACGTCTGGGCATACCCTGCCAACTTAGGGCGAACATAGCGATACACACAAGGGGATGATGGACGGAGCGCTTGCAGCTAATGCAAACACTCACCCCCAGTCAACTGATCTGGGTATAATCCATCATCATTCTTTAGCTCACTCCACCACCCCAGTTCAGACATGGCCATATGCAAATCAGTCTGACCCTGTGCCTCATGGGAACAGTCCAGCCCGAACTGCCAAGCCATGTCTTCCCTGGACCGGAAACAAGCATCCTGGGACCGGTTTCTGGCTATTCAGCCGTCATCAGCCAGGCTAGCTTGAATCCAGTGGCAAAGTGAGCAAGGGACCCACGTCTGGGCATACCCTGCCAACTTAGGGCGAACATAGCGATACACAAAGGGATGATGGACGGAGCGCTTGCAGCATAATCAAACACTCACCCCCAGTCAACTGATCTGGGTATAATCCATCATCATTCTTTAGCTCACTCCACCACCCCAGTTCAGACATGGCCATATGCAAATCAGTCTGACCCTGTGCCTCATGGGAACAGTCCAGCCCGAACTGCCAAGCCATGTCTTCCCTGGACCGGAAACAAGCATCCTGGGACTGGTTTCTGGCTATTCAGCCGTCATCAGCCAGGCTAGCTTGAATCCAGTGGCAAAGTGAGCAAGGGACCCACGTCTGGGCATACCCTGCCAACTTAGGGCGAACAAGCGATACACACAAGGGATGATGGACGGAGCGCTTGACATTAATCAAACACTCACCCCCAGTCAACTGATCTGGGTATAATCCATCATCATTCTTTAGCTCACTCCACCACCCCAGTTCAGACATGGCCATATGCAAATCAGTCTTGACCCTGTGCCTCATGGGAACAGTCCAGCCAAACTGCCAAACCATGTCTTCCCTGGACCGGAAACAAGCATCCTGGGACCGGTTTCTGGCTATTCAGCCGTCATCAGCCAGGCTAACTTGAATCCAGTGGCAAAGTGAGCAAGGGACCCACGTCGGGGATGTGGTCCCCGGGGCCAAAAGAGGCCAAGGGAAGGGGGGCCACGCAGCCGCCCTCCCATTGAAAAAAAAAAAAAACGGCATCGTGCCGGAGGCAACGCCCCCACCCTGCAGCAGTCTGCAAACGCGTCCCCTGGCGTGTTTGCAGATGAGAACGATTGCCCCTTGAATACTGGGGGTCCCTGAGGGCCAACTAGCCCACCAGGAACCTCCAGTATGTGCCAGGGAGCTGCGTTGCAGAGAGGTGTACAGAGGCCACGCCCTTTTACACCTCTCTGCAACGCAGCTCTGTGGCGCTTTTGGAGGTACATGGTGGGCTAGTTGGACTCCAGGGACCCTCAGGATTCAAGGGGACTTAATCCCCCAACTTAAAATGTGCCACGGGCGCGTTTGCACAGTGGTGAATGGAGGGGCGGGGCATAAGGTGACATGTGTGCAAACAGGCCCGTGGCGCATTTTAAGATGGGGAATTAAATCCTCTTCAATCCTGAGGGTCCCTGGGGGCCAACTAGCCCACCAGGTACCTCCAGTAAGCGCCACGGAGCTGCGTTGCAGAGTGTTGTAAAAGGGCGTGGCCTCTGTACACCTCTCTGCAACGCAGCCCCCTGGCGCATACTGGAGGTTCCTGGTGGGCTAGTTGGCCCCTAGGGACCCTCAGGATTGAGGAGGAATTAATTCTCCAACTTAAAACGCGCCACAGGGCGTGTTTGCAGACATGTCACCTCAGGCTCCACCCCTTCCTTCACCATTGTGCAAATATTCCTCTAAAATCAACCGAACTACGAATTCCGATTTACTCACCTGTTATCAGGAGAGACCTCAGTGCTGCATCTTTGAGCCCAGTACTGATCCTGAAAAGTAATTTTAACTGTACTTACCAGTAACTTGAATTTCCTTCCATAGGCTAACATTGACTGGTTTCACTTGGAA
The DNA here is from genome assembly GCA_963921515.1 of Calotriton arnoldi. Lineage (NCBI taxonomy): Eukaryota > Metazoa > Chordata > Amphibia > Caudata > Salamandridae > Calotriton > Calotriton arnoldi. Next base: position 406,453 of record CAWUFW010012689.1, on the reverse strand, counting down.
ATTCTTCTAAGTGTGGAGTTTTGGAACTTTATAATATTTCTCTAAAATCAGCCGAACTATGAATTCCGATTTACTCACCTGTTATCAGGAGAGAACCCAGTGCTGCATCTTTTAGCCCAGCACTGACCCTGAAAAGTAATTCTAACCGTACTTACCAGTAACTTGAATTTCCTTCCATAGGCTAACATTGACTGGTTTCACTTGGAAATTCTTCTAAGTGTGGTGTTTTGGAACTTTATAATATTTCTCTAAAATCAGCCGAACTATGAATTCCGATTTACTCACCTGTTATCAGGAGAGAACCCAGTGCTGCATCTTTTAGCCCAGCACTGACCCTGAAAAGTAATTCTAACCGTACTTACCAGTAACTTGTATTTCCTTCCATAGGAATCCATTGTCTGGTTTTCAGCAGAAAAGTTTCAAAGTGTCGATTTTCACAAACTACAAATATTCCTTAAAAATCGCCTGTATGACTTAAACACATTCTTTCAACTGTTTACAGGAGATGCACCAGTGCTGGATCCAGGATCCACCACTGAGTAAGAAAAAGTAACGATAACACTACTTACCTGCTAAGTGAATTTCCTACCATAGGATAACATTGGTGATTCTATGTGAAAAAGTTACCAAGTGTCAACTTTTAAAATACAATAATATTCCTTAAAAATCACTACTTTAACCAAAACGCTTTTACTCAACTGTTTACAGGAGATGTCCCAGGACTGAATCTAGGATCCAGTCCTGTGGTTAGAAAAGTAATCCATAAAGTAACTAATTGCATTTAAATAGAAATTCACATTGAGCTCAATGTTGCATTGTGTTTGAAATTGTGTTGCCCATTGCAACAACTGTAACTACTGTACTTAAAAGTCTATTGCCTATTTGCAAAGTATTTAAACTAAAGTAATTCATTCTGAGAAAGTATGTTTTGTAATGTAATGTATAATGTAATTACATTGTAATTTAAAAAATAAAATATCTAAAAATAAATAGTTGAAAAAAATGTTGTAAATCAGTATCAAAAAAATAAATATAACAATTAATACAATTAAAAAATTGTCATTTACAAAACCTTTGAAATTCACTGAAAAAAACCATAGGTTTCAGGCACGTTATAGTTAGAAATTAGCATTTAAAAAACCTTACAAATTCACTGAGAAAACCATAGGTTTCAGGCACGTTATAGTTAGAAATTAGCATTTAAAAAACCTTTGAAATTCACTGAAAAAACCATAGGTTTTAGGGACAGTTATAGTTAGTTGGACATTGCACTCGTACAAAACCCGTGAAATTCCCCCGTTATAGTTAGTTCAGCTAACTATAACTCGCGCCCTGCAATTCACTGCTGATGACGTCACATATTACATCACTCATGACATGGTCAGTGACATCACTGATGACATCACTGATGACATCTCAAATGACATCACTGATGACATCATCCATGTGATAATTTCATGCATCTTCTCACACCCTAATATAACTTTTGATACACCCACTCTTATTTACAGACTGCCATTCGCAAAACCATACACACTCCAATACCAATAACTATATACCCACTCACTGATTCTTAGGTCTACACACACACATCTACTCACTCACCCGTCCAGTCACTCATACTTACAGTCACTCAGTACAGGACTATCATATGCACTCATACACCTATATAAACACTCACACACCGCCACTCATCCATAGAGGTACTCACACACCTAGTGAGTCATGCAAAAAATTAATCACACACCCATTTACTCACCTATAGAGTTAAACACACACCAGCTCACTTAGTCATACAAATACTAGCACATTCTTACGCTCTTATACAATAACTGATACAAGCACACACGCATCCATACAGCCACTCTCACAATCACACACTCTCACTTATAGCCTTTTAAATACTCTAACACACATATATACTGCCTTTTACATATGTAGTTACTCGCACATGTACCACTGAGATATACATTCACTCACTAACACACCCATACACACACTCACCCACCCAAGCAGTCCATCACAGACGCACTCTTCAAATCATGCACCCAGTGAATCACCCACTCACACATCTATGTACAGAGTCGCACACAACCCACCCACACAAACACTCAGGCACCCATACAGATACTCAGACAACAAATCAATAACTCATATAGACACTCGTGTAGCTATTCACAAACCCATGCAGCCACTTATACAGCAACAGACAGACGGATACAGACATTCACCCAGTTTAGTCACTAACCCATGCATTCAGTAAGATACGTTTAATCACTCACTTATACAGTTAGTCACGCACCTACTAAATCATCCATACAGACACTTATACACCCACTCATTCTTCAATACGCCTTTCCCTATATACATTAAAAATATTTAAACTTTACAGAAACACAGTCACTAGATGATGTCATCAGTGATGTAATTTGAGATGTCATCAGTGATGTCATCAGTGATGTCACTGACCATGTCATGAGTGATGTAATATGTGACGTCATCAGCAGTGAATTGCGGGGCGCGAGTTATAGTTAGCTGAACTAACTATAACGCGGGAATTTCACGGGTTTTGTACGAGTGCAATGTCCAACTAACTATAACTGTCCCTAAAACCTATGGTTTTTCAGTGAATTTCAAGGTTTTAAATGCTAATTTCTAACTATAACGTGCCTGAAACCTATGGTTTTTCAGTGAATATATATATATATATATATATATATATATATATATATATATATATATATTACCTACTGGCGGTCGCCAGTAGGTAGTTATAGTTAGGACCACGTTTCCATAGGACAGGCATTTTTTGATGTGCTTATAACTTTGGCGTCGTTTGACGAATCTTTATGAAATTTTCCAAAAAGTTCCTCTTTTCAGGTCAGCTCCTATCCTAAATGTTTGGGGGGATTCGTCAAGGGGGGCTAAGAAAAAAGGGGGTCCCAAAACGTGTTTTCTCCATGCAATTTCCATAGGAAACTTTAGACAAGGCTACAGGTCAAACTGCTGAACGGAATTACGCCAAATTTGGCACAGAGAAAGGTCTTGGTCCAGAAAGCACGCTTTTGTTTAAATCGGGTAAATCCGTTCTGTAGTTTTAGAGAAATATTAAATTTTCCAGATATCGATATTTAAGAATTCTGACATCTGATTAGCTGAAGCGTTACGAGCACGAGCTTGCGGCTCATTGGCTGCAAACTGTTGAAACTAGGAAGTGTTGGCAGCCATTTTGTGATTCAGTCCTTCAGCTCACAACTCTCCCTCTACAAGGCATCAGGTCCGTAGTTTTACCTCTGCGAGGCAACACTAAAAGTATACCGCAGCTCTGTCTGTGCGAGATACCCCTTTCACGGTCCCTCTCCCCACATCACCAGCTCGTGGCTATGCCTTTAGAAGCCAGTCCGTCGGCTCGCAGCTCTGCAACTGCGAGCTGTGAGCCATTTTGTGACTCAGTCCGTCAGCTCACATCTCTCCCTCTAAAAGGCATCGCATCCGTAATTCTACCTCTGAGAGGCAATACTGAAAATATCCTGCAGGTCTGTCTGTGTGAGATACTCTTTTTACGCTCCCTCTCCCCACATCATCACGGCTCATTGGCTGCGAACTGTTGAAACTAGGAAGTGTTGGCAGCCATTTTGTGATTCAGTCCGTCAGCTCACAACTCTCCCTCTACAAGGCATCAGGTCCGTAGTTCTACCTCTGCGAGGCAACACTAAAAATATACCGCAGCTCTGTCTGTGCGAGATACCCCTTTCACGGTCCCTCTCCCCACATCACCAGCTCACGGCTATGCCTTTAGAAGCCAGTCCGTCGGCTCGCAGCTCTGCGACTGCGAGCTGTGAGCCATTTTGTGACTCAGTCCGTCAGCTCGCATCTCTCCCTCTAAAAGGCATCGCATCCGTAATTCTACCTCTGTGAGGCAATACTGAAAATATCCCGCAGGTCTGTCTGTGAGAGATACTCCTTTTACGCTCCCTCTCCCCACATCATCAGCTCGCGGCTATGCCTTTAGAAGGCAGTCCGTCGGCTCGCAGCTCTGTGTCTGTGAGCCGTCGGGCCCGCAGCTCTAACTCTGTGAGCCACCTCGTTAGCTCGTAGCTCTGTCTGTGCTAGCAGGCCCGTCGGCCCGTTACTCTCCCTCTGAGAGTTAGCCCGTCGGGTTGCAGCTCGTAGGGCTCGCAGCTGTATCTCTGCGAGCCAGCCCGTTAACTGATAGCTGTGTGTCTGCTAGCAGGCCTGTTGGCCCGTTGGTCTCCCTGTGCGAGTCCGGCCACAGCTCTCCCTCTGCGAGCCAGTACGGTGCTGTGCTTTTGCGAGCCAACGGCTCGTAGGTCTCCCTCTGCGAGCTGAGCCCACGGGCCGCAGCTGTTCCTCTGCGAGCCTGCCCGACGGCCCGCAGGTGTCCCTCTGCTAGCCAAACCGCAGCTGACACTCTGGGAGCCGAAATTGGGAATATAAGGCGGCTCTAAAAAGAGCCCTTGTGTTTATTAGTTGGAGCTACATGTAAGTGCGAATGCACAGCTTCAAGTTAATCAGGAAAACTCGGTTTCCCTCATCTGTGAAGTGTACTCCATCACTTCTGTAGATATCAGCCATATCAAAACGTATGTTGTTGTTGTAAATCGACCCCATTCTATGGTCTCTGAGGTATGCAGACACAGCTTTGTTGACATTCTTCCTAGATTTTTCAATCTTATGACAAAATTGGTTTGACCATTTCCACTTCTGTCTTTGGCATATATTGGAATATACAAAGACAGTTTGAGGCAAAAGTAACATCAATTGTCCAAAGGTGTCCTTCATAAGCATTTCCAAACCTACCCCAGTCAATGTGCCTAGGTCGTTACCACCACAGTGCACAATCATGAGATCAGGGTGTTGGAGATGCAAACAGGTTTTAACCAAAGGGAGCAATTGGTGCCACTTCAATCCTCTCTGTGCAAACCATTTAATGTGCACATTTTGTAAACCTAGGTCTAAGTCAATACGTCTCTGTTCTGCATACCTCTTGCACCAGAAAACATAGCTATGTCCTACAATCCACACTAGCATTTTGAAGGTATGGCTAGAAGATATGGATAAATGTCTGTAGCTCATGCAGTCCGTTCGTAGAATAAGAGATATGTTTAAACATGGGGAACTACTTTTTTTTTTACATACAAAACGTTAACCGATTGGGAGATGAAATGTATTGTGTCCTAAAAAGTAGGGTGTATATTAGTTTTGATGAAAAGCATCTTTGTGATTGGTTAATAAAAAAGCAGTTTATACGTGGAGTACATATTATAGGATGAAATTTGCTCAGCTCAACCACACCTGCTAATTGTATTTGGAAGGTGCAGTTCAAACTTGAAAGAATGGTGAACTTTTGACCTCCACGTGCCGTTAAATGTTGGAGAAAATGTTGCAAAAAAAATATCGGTAGGTTTAAAAAAATGATGAACTTTTAACCTGCACGTGTCGTAGAATGTTCTAGAAAGTGTTGATACAATACCTTGAACTTTTCACCTGTATGTGTCCTTAAAAAAACTGTTTATATGGAAAGTTCAAAAATAACCAATAAAGAGAGGTTTTGCAATCTAAAAAAATTAAGGAACTATTCTGATTTGTTCTTTACATGTATTTATGTGTGGAGCAACAGGGAAATTGTGCCATTCTTGATGAAAGCGGTGCATTATATGTACTGTGTGACAAGAAAAGAATTGCATGCGTTTGTGACATTTGAAATCTGCATACCAACTACGAAGGTAAATTAGAAATTAAGAAGGTGTGTTATGTGTTTTGTAGTAGTGGTTAAGTATTTGAGACGATATTTTTAACTTTCAAAGTGAATGACAACAGATGCAATGGAGCCAACGATCATGCAGCTCGGACACCCAACACTGCTCCGACACCCCCCGCCACCAGCCCCTTGTCCGCCATCCCCCTCACCTCCCCCCACACAAACAAATGTGACAGCAACCTTAGGAAATCTGGAACGTAACAAATTGGCTGATGTTGCACAATTATAGTAAAGAAGATGCATGTGAGGTTGGACAAATAAGAATCTCAGTCATCTATGGATTTACATATAAAACATTTTATTTAAACAAAACAACAAAATAAAAGTAGGTAGAGGTATGGCGTGTCACCCCTCGACAATTTGTGAATCACAGCCTGCAAGACAAAAAGAAAGATAAGATTGTGCGTCATGCGTCCATGAAAGGAGAGAGAGAGAGAAAGAGAGAAAGAGTGAGAGAGAGGAAGAGACAGAGAAAGAAAGAGTGAGACAGAGAGGAAGACAGAGAAAGAGAGAAAGAGTGAGATACAAGGAAGAGAGAGAGAAAGAGAGAAAGAGTGAGATACAAGGAAGAGAGAGAGAAAGAGAGAAACAGTGTGAGAGAGAGGTAGAGAGAGAGAGAAAGAGTGAGACAGAGAGGAAGAGAGAGAGAAAGAAAGAATGAGAGAGAGAGGAAAAGACATAGAAAGAGAGAAAGAGTGTGAGAGAGAGAAAGGAAGAGATAGAGAGTGAGAGAGAGAGAAAGAGTGAGTGACAGAAAGGAAGAGATGAGAGGGAGAGTGAGTGTTGACACTGTGGAGAAAATCCTCACAGCTCACCTTTCTGCCACCGGTGTGTCTCCAACCACGTGCCGGGACATAGTGCAGTCTTCAAGTTTAGTCATCTGAAACATAGTATAGAATCAGTAATGGCAGAGTACATACAACTGCACACGCCTAATTCTCTGTTTCGCCCCTGCGCACCCAGGCTGCTGCATCCCATCGACTCCCACCACCCAGAGGTGTCAGCCCACCTCTGCGCACCCAGGCTGCTGTACCCCACCCACTTCCACTGCCCAGAGGTGTCTGCCCGCTGCTGTGCACCCAGGCTGGTGCACCCCATCCAGTCCCACTGCCCGGAGATGACTGCCCGTTCCTGCGCACCCAGACTGCTGCATCCCATCCACTCCCACTGCCTGGAGGTGTCTGCCCGCTCATGTGCACCTAGGCTGCTGCACCCCATCCACTCCCACCGCTCAGAGGTGTCTGCCCGCTCTTGTGCACCCAGGGTGCTGCACACTATCCACTCCCACCGCCCAGAGGTGACTGCTCGCTGCTGCGGAAACAAGCCTCTCTGCTCACCTTCCGCCACCGGCGTGTGTCTAAGAGGGTCCACCACGTGCCGAAGCACCCTCCTCAGGCGTTGCGTACACGCGGTCAAGCCGAGCTCACAATTCAAAGTGGGTGTTGATTGCAGGATGGCCACGCATCATCGCAGGCTGCACACGCGCTCAGCTCTGGTGGCACTAACTCAGTGGAACTGAAGTCATCGCCTCGTGGCGGGAGGTCCGTGTCGGATGGGGGGTGGTCAATCTGTGAATCATAGCCTGCTAGACAAAAACCAAGATAAGATTGTGCATCATGCGTCCATCAAAGGAGAGAGAGAGAGAGAACGAGAGAAAGAGTGAGAGAGAGGAAGAGACAGAGAAAGAAAGAGTGAGACAGAGAGGAAGACAGAGAAAGAGAGAAAGAGTGAGAGAGAGAGTAAGAGAGAGAGAAAGAGAGAAAGAGTGAGATACAAGGAAGAGATAGAGAAAGAGAGAAACAGTGTGAGAGAGAGGTAGAGAGAGAGAAAAAGTGAGACAGAGAGGAAGAGAGAGAGAAAGAAAGAATGAGAGAGAGAGGAAAAGACATAGAAAGAGAGAAAGAGTGTGAGAGAGAGAAAGGAAGAGATAGAGAGTGAGAGAGAGAGAAAGAGTGTGAGTGACAGAAAGGAAGAGATGGAGAGGGAGAGTGAGTGTTGACACTGTGGAGAAAATCCTCACAGCTCACCTTTCTGCCACCGGTGTGTCTCCAACCACGTGCCGGGACATAGTGCAGTCTTCAAGTTTAGTCATCTGAAACATAGTATAGAATCAGTAATGGCAGAGTACATACAACTGCACATGCCTAATTCTCTGTTTCGCCCCTGCGCACCCAGGCTGCTGCACCCCATCGACTCCCACCGCCCAGAGGTGTCTGCCCGCCTCTGCGCACCCAGGCTGCTGTACCCCACCCACTCCCACTGCCCAGAGGTGTCTGCCCGCTGCTGTGCACCCAGGCTGGTGCACCCCATCCAGTCCCACTGCCCGGAGGTGACTGCCCGTTCCTGCGCACCCAGACTGCTGCATCCCATCCACTCCCACTGCCTAGAGGTGTCTGCCCGCTCATGTGCACCCAGGCTGCTGCACCCCATCCACTCCCAGTGCTCGGAGGTGTCTGCCCGCTCGTGTGCACCCAGGGTGCTGCACACTATCCACTTCCACCGCCCAGAGGTGACTGCTCGCTGCTGCGGAAACAAGCCTCTCTGCTCACCTTCCGCCACCGGCGTGTGTCTAAGAGGGTCCACCATGTGCCGAAGCAACCACCTCAGGCGTTGCGTACACGCGGTCAAGCCGAGCTCACAATTCAAAGTGGGTGTTGATTGCAGGATGGCCACGCATCATCGCAGGCTGCACACGCGCTCAGCTCTGGTGGCACTAACTCAGTGGAACTGAAGTCATCGCCTCGTGGCGGGAGGTCCGTGTCGGGGAGGGTCGTCAATCTGTGAATCACAGCCTGCTAGACAAAAAGCAAGATAAGATTGTGCGTCATGCGTCCATCAAAGGAGAGAGAGAGAAAGAGAGAAAGAGTAAGAGAGGGGAAGAGACAGAGAAAGAAAGAGTGAGACAGAGAGGAAGACAGAGAAAGAGAGAAAGAGTGCGAGAGAGAGGAAGAGAGCGAGAAAGAGAGAAAGAGTGAGATACAAGGAAGAGAGAGAGAAAGAGAGGAACAGTGTGAGAGAGAGGTAGAGAGAGAGAGAAAGAGTGAGACAGAGAGGAAGAGAGAGAGAAAGAAAGAATGAGAGAGAGAGAGGAAAAGACATAGAAAGAGAGAAAGAGTGTGAGAGAGAGAAAGGAAGAGATAGAGAGTGAGAGAGAGAGAAAGAGTGTGAGTGACAGAAAGGAAGAGATGGATAGGGAGAGAGAGTGTTGACACTGTGGAGAAAATCCTCACAGCTCACCTTTCTGCCACCGGTGTGTCTCTAACCACGTGCCGGGACATAGTGCAGACTTCAATCAATCAATCAATCAATCAATCAATCAATCAAGTCACTTATAAAGCGCACTACATACCCGCGAGGGTCTCAAGGTGCTGGGGGAAGAGAGGGGTGGTGCTGCTACTGATCGAAGAGCCAGGTCTTGAGGAGTCTTCTGAAGGCCAGTAGGTCTTGGGTCTGTCGGAGGTTGGTGGGGAGGGTGTTCCAGGTCTTGGCGGCGAGGTGGGAGAAGGATCTGCCGCCGGCGGTCGTTTTCCGGATGCGGGGGACTGTGGCGAGGGCGAGGCTGGTTGAGCGGAGCTGGCGGGTGGGGGTGTAGAAGCTGAGTCGTCTGTTGAGGTAGGCTGGTCCGGAGTTGTGGAGTGCTTTGTGTGCGTGGGTGAGGAGCTTGAAGGTTATCCTCTTGTTGACAGGGAGCCAGTGCAGGTCTCTCAGGTGGGGTGTGATGTGGCTGCGTCGGGGGATGTCGAGGATAAGACGTGCAGAGGCGTTCTGGATGCGTTGCAGCCGTCTCAGGAGCTTAGCCGTCGTTCCTGCGTAGAGGGCGTTTCCGTAGTCCAGCCTGCTGGTGACGAGGGCCTGGGTGACTGTTTTTCTTGTTTCGGTGGGGATCCACTTGAAGATCCTGCGGAGCATTCGGAGGATGTTGAAGCAGGATGAGGAAACGGTGTTGACCTGCTTAGTCATGGAGAGGGTGGGGTCGAGGATGACCCCTAGGTTGCGTACGTGGTCGGTGGGTGGCGGGGCTGTTCCCAGTGATGTTGGCCACCAGGAGTCGTCCCAGGCTGAAGGGTTGGAACCAAGGATGAGGACCTCCGTCTTGTCCGAGTTCAGCTTCAGGCGGCTGGTCCTCATCCATTCGGCGACGGCCTTCATTCCTTCGTGGAGGTGGGCTTTGGCGGTGTGAGGGTCTTTGGTGAGGGAGAGGATTAGCTGGGTGTCGTCGGCGTAGGAGATGATGTTGAGGTTGTGCTGTCGGGCGACGTGGGCGAGGGGAGCCATGTAGATGTTGAACAGCGTTGGGCTGAGGGAGGAGCCTTGGGGTACGCCGCAGATGATCTTGGTGGCCTTGGATCGGAAGGGGCGAGGCGGACGCTTTGTGTTCTGCCGGAAAGGAAGGATGTGGTCCAGTCCAGGGCCTTCTCTTGGATCCCGAGCGTCGTGAAGGCGTGTTCGTAGTGTGTGGTGGCAGACCGTGTCGAAGGCGGCTGATAGGTCCAGGAGGATGAGGGCTGCTGTTTCTCCGTTGTCTAGCAGGGTCCTGATGTCATCGGTGGCGGAGATGAGGGCGGTTTCGGTGCTGTGGTTGCTGTGGAAGCCGGACTGGGAAGGGTCCAGGATGTTGTTCTCCTCGAGGTAGCGGGTCAGTTGTTTGTTGACGATTTTCTCGGTGACCTTCGCGTGGAACGGGAGCAGAGAGATGGGTCGGAAGTTCTTGAGGTCCTTGGGGTCTGCCTTGGGTTTCTTGAGTAAGGCGGTGATCTCGGCGTGCTTCCAGCTTTCCGGGAAGGTTGCTGTCTCGAAGGAGATGTTGATTATTTTCCGGAGATGGGGCGCGATGGCTGTACTGGCTTTGTTGAAGATGTGGTGAGGGCACGGGTCTAGCGGTGAACCGGAGTGGATGGTGTTCATGATCTCGCTGGTGTCCTCGTCGTTGATGTTGGTCCAGGAGAGCAGGCGGTTGGTGGTTGTGGGGGCAGTGGTCTCGGTGGTTGCCGGGGCGGTCTTCAAGTTTAGTCATCTGAAACATAGTATAGAATCAGTAATGGCAGAGTACATACAACTGCACACGCCTAATTCTCTGTTTCGCCCCTGCGCACCCAGGCTGCTGCACCCCATTGACTCCCGCCGCCCAGAGGTGTCTGCCCGCCTCTGCGCACACAGGCTGCTGTACCCCATCCACTCCCACTGCCCAGAGGTGTCTGCCCGGTGCTGTGCACCCAGGCTGGTGCACCCCATCCAGTCCCACTGCCCAGAGGTGACTGCCCGTTCCTGCGCACCCAGACTGCTGCATCCCATCCACTCCCACTGCCTAGAGGTGTCTGCCCGCTCCTGTGCACCCAGGCTGCTGCACCCCATCCCCTCCCACTGCTCGGAGGTGTCTGCCCGCTCTTGTGCACCCAGGGTGCTGCACACTATCCACTCCCACCGCCCAGAGGTGACTGCTTGCTGCTGCGGAAACAAGCCTCTCTGCTCACCTTCCGCCACCTGCGTGTGTTTAAGAGGGTCCACCACGTGCCGAAGCAACCTCCTCAGGCGTTGCGTACACGCGGTCAAGCCGAGCTCACAATTCAAAGTGGGTGTTGATTGCAGGATGGCCACGCATCATCACAGGCTGCACACGCGCTCAGCTCTGGTGGCACTAACTCAGTGGAACTGAAGTCATCGCCTCGTGCCGGGAGGTCCGTGTCGGGGGGGGTCGTCAATCTGTGAATCACAGCCTGCTAGACAAAAAGCAAGATAACATTGTGCGTCATGCGTCCATCAAAGGAGAGAGAGAGAGAAAGAGTGACAGAGAGGAAGAGAGAGAAAAAGAAAGAAAGAGTGAGAGGTAGACAGAGAGGAAGAGCGAGAGAGAGAGGAAGAGAGAGAGAAACAGAGAGAGAGAGGAAGAGAGAGAGAAAGAGAGAAACAGTGTGAGAAAGAGGAAGAGAGAAACAGAGGAAGAGTGAGAGAGAGAGAAAGAGAGAGAGAGGTAGAGAGAGAGGAAGAAAAAAACAGTGTGAGAGAGAGGAAGAGATAGAGTGAGAGAGAGAGGAAGAGAGAGAGAAAGAGTGTGAGGGAGAGAAAGGAAGAGATGGAGGGATAGTGAGTGCCCACACTGTGGACAAAACCCTCACATCTCACCTTTCCGTCACCGGTGTGTCTCCACCCATGTGCCGGGACATAGTGGAGCCCTCAAGCTTTCTCATCTGAAACGTAGTATGGAATCAGTAATGGCAGAGTACACACAACTGCACACGCCTAATTCTCTGTCCCGCCTTTGTGCAGCCAGGCTGCTGCACCCCATCCACTTCCACTGCCCAGAGGTGTCTGCTCGCCGCTGCTCACCCAGGCTGCTGCACCCCATCCACTTCCACTGCCCAGAGGTGTCTGCCCGCTGCTGCGCACCCAGGCTGCTGCACCCCATCCACTCCCACTGCCCAGAGGTGACTGTCCGCCGCTGCGCACCCAGGCTGCTGCACCCCATCCACTCCCACTGCCCGGAGGTCACTGCCCGCCGCTGCGCTAACAAGCCTCTCAGCTCACCTTTCGCAACCTGCATGTAGAAAAGAGGGCCTACCACGTGCCGCTGCAAGCCCCAAGCCCCAAGCCCGCGGACACGGCACCCTGTGTATCATGCAGCCCCGCTCCGCAGGCCACCAGGTCTCACATTTGGTGCTGGGTTTTGATTTCGCCATGGCAGAGGACATACCAGTGCACCGGGCTTTTCATCACAGGCTGCACACCCGCTCAGCCCTTGCGGTGCCACTAACTCTGTGACCAGCGAGGCAACGCCACGTGGCGGTAGGCCTGTGCTGTCTGATGGCTCAGGCCTACACTGCGGTCCAGCAGGGCACACAAAACCTGAGCTGTCCAGACCGCCGGGACGGGCCATCACCGCAGGCTGTACACCCGCTCAGCAGTTACAGTACCCATACCTCAGTGGACCGAAAGTCACCGTCCCGTGCTGGTGTGCCTGTGCCGGCCGCAGTGCATCCGGTGCGAGCAACTCTGAAATGGCGTCGAGCACGTGCGCCCGGTCTTTTTTATTGGCAGGGTCACGTGTCCTGTGATGCCTGTGCTGGATGGGTGTGGTGTGGGTGTATACTAGCCGTGAGGGAGTGGCTGTGGCGTACTGACAACTAGGGTGTGACCAGCAGATCACTGCAATGAAAATCTGGGCCATGTAGCGTTGTAGTCCTTCCCTGTAAGCATAAGCGGAGTCGGCTGGCCTGGCGTATGCCAGTCCTGCATGAGGCTAAGATTGACTCCAGAGCTATGGGCGTGGCACCGTCCTGGGCTATATGAGGAATCAACTGATGCAGATGTCCCTGTTGTAGTGCTGACGTCACCCGGGTCGCAAGCGCCAATGTGTCACTCTGTGAGCCAGGTCCCACAACATGGCCAACATGGAAGGTACGGGGAATCACTGACCCTACATTCATCCATAGTTTCACACATGAAAGATGGTGGACATGACACATCTGTGTGGATATGAATGAGTATTGCACATTCAGTGGAGTGTTGCAACTGTAGCAATACAGGGCCATGCAAAGTTCAAGTTTCAGTTTTTGGCACATGGAGGGCAGCCAATTAGAGCCAAGCTTGTGTTCGGGGTTAGGCTGCGCCAACATATGTACTTATACAATTACTCCGCCAATCCCCAAGCACTTATAAATTCACTATACACTCTCCTTGCAGTACTCTAATGATCCAGTCTCTACGTACGTACTTGTACAATGACCAAGAGAAAGTTACATAACGGAAGTTTTCCCCACTGCCAGAGGTAACATGGTTGCATACGCTGTCCACAGCACAATGTAATGTGGTAGGGCCCAGGGGCGGCATCTTGCATACATAATGAACACACGGACACAGATAGATAGTGGAACTGGGTACTGGCACGTGCGCTCGACTCATTTTTATTACCAGGGTCACATGTCCAGTGACGTCTGTGTTGGATGCGTGTGGGGTGAGTGTAAGCCAGCCGTCCGGGAATGGTTGTTGCTGGCAACAAGTACAACAGTAATCATTGGATCAGACACACAGATTCAATCATAAAGGGTCAATGATTTGTGCTGCACTAAGGTAGGGGCAACAGATGTGAAATAATACACACAAGATTGTATCGTAAAGGGTCCATGGCTTGTGGTACACTGAGGTAAGGGCAGAAGATGTGAAATTATACACAAAACATTGTATCATAAAGGGTCCATGAGTTGTGCTGCACTGAGATAGGGGCATCAGAAGCATTCAGCGTGTGCGCAGCCAGCGATGATGCGTGGTGCGGGCGAGCCGCACTGGGAGCAATGTCTGTTGCCTACTGGACTGAGTCATCTGCAATCGCGACTCGATGTGAATTGTGAGCCCTGCTATCCGCAGTGTAGATCGAAGGCAGTAGTCAGCACAGACATCGAAGAATGCTTTTAGTCACTTCCTGTTTACTAAATTCGAGGACATAGAGTACAATTCTCTCTGCAATAAATAAATCATGTCTCAATTTAAATTGTGAGCTCTGCTAACCGCAGTGTAGGTGTATGGAACAAAAGATGAAACATTTATGGAATACACTGTCGAAATATGTAGGTTTCAGGGACGTTATAGTTAGTTGCCTACTGGACTCTGAAATTAATGAATGAAGACTGAATTTGAATTGTGAGCCCTGCTGAGCACAGTGTAGGCCGGAGGCAGCGGTCAGGAAGGGCCTACAGCCACATGGCGTTGACTTGAGCTGCATACAGTTAGTGGTAGGTGTGGCGCTCAGCGTGTGCGCAGCCAGAGATCATGCAATGTCTGTTGCCTACTGGACTGCGTCATCTGCAATCGCGACTAGATCTGAATTGTGAGCCCTGCTGACCACAGTGTAGGCCGGAGGCAGTGGTCAGGAAGAGTCCACAGCCACGTGGCGTTGACTTGAGCTGCATAGAGTTAGTGGTAGGTGTGGCGCTGAGCATGTGCGCAGCCAGCAATGATGCAATGTCTCTTGCCTACTGGACTGCGTCATCTGCAATCGCGACTCGATCTGAATTGTGAGCCCTGCTGACCGCAGTGTAGATCGAAGGCAGTAGTCAGCACAGACATCAAGGAATGCTTTTTGTCACTTCCTCTTGACAAAATTCGAGGACATAGAGTACAATTCTGTCTGCAATTAATAAATCAAGACTGAATTCAAATTGTGAGCTCTGCTGTCTGCAGTGTAGACTGCCATTCAGTGTTCCTTTGGACATGCAAGATGAATTTGGTCATTGTACTAAAGCTATAACTGATATAAAACAAGTTCTTGAAGCAAGGATACTAAAAGGATATTATGTAGGTTTTAGGGACGTAATACTTAGTTGCCTACTGAACTCTGCAATTAATGAATCAAGAGTCAATTTTAAATGTGAGCCCTGATGACCGCAGTGTAGGCCGGAGGCAGCGGTCAGCAAGGGCCCACAGCCACGTGGCGTTGAGTTGAGCTGTACAGTTAGTGTCACCTGAAGCAACCAGTGTGTGTGGAGCCTGCGATGATGCGTGGTCCAGGCGGGCCGCACTGGTAGCAATGTCTATTGCCTAATGAATTCTGTCTTAATAAGTCCACGTGGCATTGACTTGTGGTGCACTGAGTTAGTGGCACCTGAAGCACTCAGTGTGCGCAGTCTGTGATGATGCGTGGTCCGGGCGGGCCGCACTGGGATCAATGTCTCTTCCCTACTGGAGTGCGTCATCTCCAATCGCGACTCGATCTGAATTGTGAGCCCTTCTGTCCGCAGTGTAGATCGAAGGCAGTAGTCTGTACAGACATAAGTCTGTGGTGCTCTGCTGCTGGGTTCGCAGGGGGCCTGTGTCGAGGAGGCCAGCGGTCACAGCGGAGGCCGCATGGCAGGGTGAGGGCTGTCGCCCTGGCAGACGCTTTGGCCTTCCCACAAGTGAACCATGCCCAGAGCCCCAGCCTACTTATTCATACTCCTACGCTGGAGTGGCGTACGTTGGACCAGCACACTCTGCTTCCGCTTCCAGGTGGGGGACAACACAGCTACATGACCGAGATCTTCCCCACTGCCTGAGGTAACATGGTTGCATCTATTGTCCACAACACTACAAGCACCAGCAGTATATGTCCACATGGAGAGGTTTGTGCTCTGCATAGTGAGGTCTGTCCACCACATCACCGCTACACTTGGTATTGTGTGCATTTTTATTGATGGGTGACAAGCGTCCTTCACACAGACTTGGTTGCCACATCTCCCAAGATTCAGCTATTGTGTGGCTGAGGGACCATGCCGTTTTTGGAAGGTCCGCTGTCCTGTTCTGCGCTGCCTCAGTGGTAGTAGGGAGGAGGGTGGTCCGGGGGGGAGGTCCTGAGGGTGATGGCAGTGGGTGTTGTGGCCTTCTTGGGTGTCGGAGCTGCATGGTCAGTAGCTCTATGACATGTGTTGGTCTTCAGATGTGGTTCTGGGCTGGGCTCCCTTTCACACTGTAGGTAGTCGTCCTGCTTTACACCAGTAAAAGGCAGATGTTAAATTCCTACTGCTAACGCAGCTTATCGCCTGTTTTTGGATCGCACCCCAGATTTGAATTCCTACTGCTAACGCAGCTTATCGCCTGTTTTTGGATCGCACCCCAGATTTGGCTGCTCGTTGAAAATATCGGGAAGTGGTGTTTTCATGTTATTTTTGCACGGGAACGCCTACTATGCATATTATTAGCGTTAGTTGTCGCTCTCACTTGTGGCAAATTTTTTTGCGGAAGCTATTGTTGGAAAACTGGCGATATTGGCTGTTTTCACTAGGTTGAGAATGGAATGATAATTTAAAATCACTGAAAAAACCATAGGTTTAATGAACATAATTAGAAATTAGCATTTAAAAAACGTTTGAAATTCACTGAAAAAACCATAGCTTTCAGGCACGTTATAGTTAGAAATTAGCATTTAAAAAACCTTAGAAATTCACTGAAAAAACCATAGGTTTCAGGGACGTTATAGTTAGAAATTAGCATTTAAAAAACCTTTGAAATTCACTGAAAAAATCATAGGCTTCAGGGACGTTATAGTTAGCTTGACATTTCACTCGTACAAAACCATAGAAATTACACTGTTATAGTTAGTTCAGCTAACTATAACTCACGCCCCCGCAATGCACTGCTGATGACATCACATATTACATCATTCATGACATGGTCAGTGACATCACTGATGACATCACTGATGACATCTCAAATGACATCACTGATGACATCACTGATGACATCATCCATGTGACAATCTGATGCACCTTCTCACACCCTAATATAACCTTTGATACACCCACTCCAAAAAACAGAATACCATTTTTGAAACCATAGACACACCAATACCAGTTACTACATACCCACTCACTGATTCCTAGGTCTACACACTCATCCACTCATTCACCCATACAATCACTCATACATGCAGTCACTCATCAATACAACACTATCATATGCACTCATACACCTACACAGACACTCACACAGCAGCACTCATCCAGAGTTACTCACACACCTAGTCAGTCATGCAAATAATCAATCACACTTTCATTTTCTGACCTATACAGTTATACACACAACACATCACTTATTCAAACAGAAAGAAACGCATAATTACTCTCTTATACAATCACTGATACAAGTACACACTCATCCATACAGCCACTCTCACAATCACTAACTCTCATGTATAGTCATTTATATACTCTATCTCTCACATACACTGTCTTTTACATATGTAGTTAGTTGGACATGTACCACTGAGACATCCATTCACTCACTAACACACCCATACACACACTCACCCACGCATACAGCTGTTTCCACATGCACTCTTGAACCAATACACCCAGTGAATCAACCACTCAAACATGTATGTACAGAGTCACACACCTCCCACGCACCCACACACACACTCAGGCACCCATACAAATACACTGGCAACCAATTAATAACCCATATAGACACTCATGTAGCTACTGACCAACCCATGCAGCAGCTTATACAACAGCAAACAGGCTGATATAGACATTCACAAAGTTTAGTCACTAACCCATGCATTCAGTAAGACACATGTAATAACTCAGTTAAACAGTCAGTCACACACCTACTAAATCCTCCATCCAGACACTTATACACCCACTCATTCTTCAATACACCTTGGTATATATATATAATACATATTTAAACTTTAAAGAAAAACACATTCACTGGATGATGTCATCAGTGATCTCATCAATGTCATTTGAGATGTCATCAGTGATGTCATCAGTGATGTCACTGACCATGTCATGAATGGTGTAATATGTGATGTCATCAGCAGTGCATTGCGGGGCGCGAGTTATAGTTAGCTGAACTAACTATAACAGTGGAATTTCTATGGTTTTGTACGAGTGAAATGTCCAGCTAACTATAACGTCCCTGAAACCTATGGTTTTTTCAGTGAATATATATATATATATATATATATTATATATATATATATATATATATATATATATATATATATATATATATACAGAGTTCCTCCTTCCTTGGCGATTGAGAGATAACATGCGCACTCCAAATTTACTTGCTGCTAGTATAAAAAAACAAAGATTGGAGTGGTGCTATTTTTAGGTGAAAGTGTCAGTTAAAACGCAACTTTTTCAACTGAAAATGACACTTAAATTCGCAGAGGAGGAAAAACAAAAGCGAAAGAAGACAAAACCTCCACAAGCAAAACCAACAGCACTGGCATGGGAACAAGGGGCCAGAACAGGAAGGAGAAGTAATGGATGGACAACAATTAACGGTAATGAATTTATCTCAAAGACATTTAACTGAAATTGAAGAAGAGGTACTGAAACTAGGTCTTACGTTTTGTCCAGATATACCACTCAATTACACACAAACACGCATTGACCTTTATCTGTTTGCACGCAAGCTCAAACTTTTTAAAATACACAACTTAAAAAAGAGAAGTCAGCGCACTACACAAGACAGCAGACCAACCACATCACTGTGCATTGAGGACATAAACATTCTTAGGTCACTCCAAGAGTTAGAGGAGGTACCTGAAATCCAGCGTACACAGGCTGTGGATCCCTTTGATCCCGGCAATATTTCTGCAATATCCAGTCTAGGTATTGAACAAGTAGCACCTAACATGACGGGGTTTAGAGCTAAATCTAAGTACATGCCACAAATTGCTAGAGACAACATAGATATCTTTCATGAAGCTGTCAACCAAGATATCTTACAACTACTAAAAAAAACAGTGTCAAGCTCCAACATAACCAGAGCTCAGAGGGAGGCCATATCGGCGCTACAAAGTGACGAAAGCATTATAATAAAACCCTCAGACAAGGGCGGCAACATTGTCCTTTGGGACAAGGCAGATTACATACATGAGGCCATGAGACAACTCAACAACACTGTATGCTATACCAGAGTGTATAAATCCTACCTGACAGAACTATACAATAGATTTAACAATATTTTGAAAAGGTGGACTGATGACAACCTTCTTAATTGGGATGAGCAGCAATTTTTGAAAAACAATACACCAACGGTCCCCACTTTCTACCTGCTCCCAAAGGTACACAAAGATCCACTACATCCACCAGGGCGCCCAATAGTTTTATCAAAGAATAGCCTTTTTGAGAAGGTATCAGTTTATGTTGATTATTTTCTGGCAGGTTATGTTAGAGACCTAACCTCGTATGTGAGAGATACGAAGGATTTTTGCAAAAGATTGAAAACATACACTGGGGCTGGGAACATTGGTTAGTATGTTTGGACGTTGAAAGTCTTTATACTAACATCAGACACAGAGACGGTCTCAAGGCTTGTGAGCATTTCTTAAAAACCAGAAGCATGCACCTACTGGCACACACGAACATGTTGTTACAGATGATAGAGATGTGTTTGACAGAAAATGTGTTTATGTTTAACGGATCATTGTACAAGCAGGTATAGGGGACTTCGATGGGCACCTGCTTCGCCCCCAGCTACGCCAATTTGTTGGTAGGCTGGTGGGAGAAGCAGGTGCTCTGGAGTGAGTCCTTTGAACACTGGACAACTAAAGTGAATGTATGGCTAAGGTAGATCGATGATGTCTTTTTTGTATGGGAAGGCGGAGAGGTCGACCTTTTACAGTTTGTAAATGAATTAAATCAAAATACTGTAAACCTAAAATTTACCATGCACCACAGCCAACAGACAGTGGATTTTCTTGACATTAGACTTACTGTCAAAGACAATAAATTGGTCACAGATCTGTTTAGAAAAAGCACAGCAGGAAACTCTATACTGCACTCAGCCAGTTGTCATCCTCCTAACTTTAGATGGAGTATTCCGTTTAGCGAGTTTCTAAGGGCCAAAAGAAATTGCAGCTCTGAAGCCTAGTATCAAAGAAACAAAAAAGAGATGATGGGCAGGTTCCAAACAAGAGGGTATCCACCTAAAAAGCTAAAGCTAGGTGAAAACAAAGCAGACTCCATTAAGAGAAATTAGGCCCTTTATCAAGCACCCAAAGCTAAACTTACTGAGGAGGGATCTCCGATCAGGTTGATCACAACATACAACACTAAATCTGCACAGTTTAGCAAAATCATCAAGAGAAGGTGGGATATTCTCACACAGGATCACATATTGAGAGAGAAATTAGGGCAACATCCCGCTATAACATACAGAAAGGGCCCCTCCCTTAAGGATATGCTCGTCAGGAGTCATATGGAGCATCGCAAACCCAACTGGCTGGGAAGGGTAGGGGGTTTCCACAAGTGTGGAAAATGTAAGGCGTGCAGCAACAGTCAAAATGGGAGGGAAGTTAAACTTCAGAGAACTAACAGACAGTGGACCATTAGAAAAAACATAAGCTGTGGAACGGATTTTGTAATTTATGTGATCACTTGCCCTTGTGGCAAGTGGTACATTGGATCCACCACTTTCCCAGTGAAGAAGAGGATTTTAGAGCACTGGCGAGCCATCACAAACAAAGATTTTAGCTATAGCACTGCTAGGCATTTTAACCAGGCACACAATGGAGATTGGACTACTGCCAAATATTTTGCCCTAGATACTATCTCCAAAAGTCCAAGGGGAGGCAACCTAGTCCAATCCTTAAGAAGGTCTGAATCTAGATTTATTCTACAAGCAGGGAGTGTTTTTCCTTTTGGAATGAATAACGATGAGGAGATGCATGAACATCTGTAAATCTGCCCTTTTTCATGTAACTATTTCAGGAACTAGAGTTTACATCACATGTTTGTTATTCATGTGTATTGTCAGTTTTTACTGTAATACCCGTCCCTCACTTTTTCCTTTTGTATCCCCCAATGCTATGTGTCTTGCAGACTGATCGTCCTTTGAAATACCAAAGATGGTTGATGACCATTTATAATGATAACGACCAAATATTTTCCTGATAAAGAAACGTATGAATTGGACTTTAGTTCAAAAATACTTCTGCGGGTTCCAAAATATTATCTATCACATTTTTTTAAATGTGCTTTGTTACACATTGCTAACACTATTTTGTCTGTTTGTTTTTTGCAGATCCATTAGTGACTTACCAGATTACCTCCATCACAAGCTAAAACTTTAGAAGCTATGAGCACGGGGAATCGGATGTTTCAACAAACAACCGCTCTCTCTTTATTAGTATCATCTGGGGTATTTCATCCCGTGGTACATCTTGTTTAAGGTTAGAATGGGGGAACTCTGAACCATACGGGTACTATACCCTGAGTGTATGTCCAGCGTAAAGAAGGGTCTGAAATTCAATCCACTATTTATGCAATACAAATTAAAATTAACTACTGTTATGTGATTGAAGAATGCGAAAGTTATGATGAATTAGGGGGTACTAAACCCATGATAAACTAGACTGACTATATATTGTCCATTATGCTAAATATGTATATATTGTTAATCTGTGGTCATTCTAATCAGTCTTAACCAGTATCAAAATTATGAGATTTACAGTGATATTTCATGAGATGGATTAATCATGTTTTGTCAAGCACACAGGCTAAAATGTATTATTTTACGTTTTTCACAATTTTCGTATAAATTACTATGTTAATTATGAGCACTGATGGGACACGGGAAGTTGGGTTAAAGCACAGTCTTTTCTTTATGTCATACGTCATGTGTGACGCGATTTGTGGTTATAAAAAAAGTGAACTCAGAGTGAAGGTCATGTGACCAAGAGCTGTTGAGCTCGAAACGCGTCGTTTGTGCCCGGAATAAATTTAATCTTTAAACCTTGGATCGGTGCGGCTCGTGCTTACTTGATCGTGTAAGCTTGGTGGTGGATATATATATATATATATATATATACATATATATATATATATATATATATATATATATATACAGAATTCCTCCTTCCTTGGCGATTGAGAGATAACATGCGCACTCCAAATTTACTTGCTGCTAGTATAAAAAAACAAAGATTGGAGTGGTGCTATTTTTAGGTGAAAGTGTCAGTTAAAACGCAACTTTTTCAACTGAAAATGACACTTAAATTCACCCGTTATAGTAAACTGATGTAACTATAACTTCTGCTCCTGCCAGCACAGTGTTGTCATCAGTGATGTCCTTTCAGTTGTCAGCAGTGATGTTATTATTGATTTCATGAAACATGCCATGAGTGTTGTAATATGTGAGGTCAGAAGCAGTGCATGACAATGGTGCGAATTATAGTTACTTCAGTTAACTATTGCTGGTAAATTTCAGTAATATTTTGAGTTTAAAATGTTGCATTTTAACGAAAATATGTCACTGTTAGTTCTGACATCCGTGGGGTGGTTTTCCCCAAAGATTTTCCAATCCATCCTTCTGTTTTTGCTGACTTCATTTTTGCTGGCTTTAGGACTCTG
This sequence comes from Calotriton arnoldi, assembly GCA_963921515.1. Taxonomy (NCBI): domain Eukaryota; kingdom Metazoa; phylum Chordata; class Amphibia; order Caudata; family Salamandridae; genus Calotriton; species Calotriton arnoldi. Next base: position 383,836 of record CAWUFW010012689.1, on the reverse strand, counting down.
CACATGTTACCATTGCTAACCAGTCCTTTAAACATAGTGAAATTGGCTTACACCCAATTGTTACATTTTATTTACTTGTAAGTCCCTAATAAAGTAGTACTACATGTACACAGGGCCTGTAAATTGAATGTTGCTAGTGGGCCTCAAGCACTGTTTGAGCCACCCACTTAAGTAGTCCTTTGAACATGTCTCAGGCCTACTACTGCAGCCTGTGTGTGCAGTTTAAACTGCCATTTTGCCAGGCCTAAACCTTCCTTTTCAATATAAATGTCACCCCTGCGGTAGGCCCTAAACAGTCCATAGGGTAGTGTGCAGTGCATTTAAAAAGTTGCCCATGTACTTTTAAGTTTTACCTGTCCTGGTAATGAAAAACTCTGAAATTCGTTTTTCACTACTGAAAGGCCTACAGCTCCCATACGATAACATTGGGTTACAATTAGCAAGTGCTAACATTCAATAGGGAGCAAGTAGGAATATCACGTTTGGTGTCTATAAATTTGTGATTTAAAATCCTCTTCTAATTGGAAAGTCAGATTTTAAGTCCCAATTCTGAAAATGCCACTTTTAGAAAGTTTACATTTTCTTGTCCTAACCATTTGGTGCTTGCAGCCTGCATCCTGTATCACATGACTAAATGTAGGTGACAATTGGTCTTTGTGTATTGCTCCCAGACATAGAGAGAGAGAAGAAGAATAGGTTTTGGCAGGATGGGCCATCTCTGACTTGATGAGGGAGAGAAGCTGTTACCTACCACACTTGCACATCACAAAGACTCTTCCTGAGCATACTCAAACAGGGATTGACACATAATCTTTTGTGACCCCAGACAAGCTGGGGGCATGCCAGAGAGGCAGGATATTCCAAACTTCTCTGGGGGAGGAATCCTCCAGGACCCTATCTACTTAAAAGTGGGTACCAGGTATAAATAATAGACCGTCAGACCAAACTCTTCAGTGCACCTCTGGATCTGTGGAAGACTCAGGATGACCGCTGTGCTGCTCTGCAAGAAGGACTGCTACTCTATTGCCCTTATGCATGAGTGAAAGGACTGGAACTTCATCTTGAACCCAGGACCACCAGAGTAACTCCACGGTCTAGTTGGCTGGCCTCCTAATCAGAGCCTCAGGGGCAGAAAAGTCTCCAACCACCTTGAACCAAGCACCTGGACTCTGTCTGATTTGAGTCTTAGCCCCCACAAGTGGTGCCACCCCAGTCCTGGACCCTTGGAAGTGGGCCTAAAGGTGCTTGCCAGCCCAGCTGTGGTCATGTGGGCAGAACCGACTCAGTGTAATGCATTATCTCACAGGTCTGCTTTGGAACTGCCTCAGCACGACCCATCCCTAATGGTGGACCTTGCATTGCACACGCAGTCTCCTCAGAACCAATGCCTCTATGTGACTCATCCTTGACGCAGGCCTTTGCATCGCAAGCCCCTCGTCGACAGCATCCTCAACAACAATGCAGGACTTTGCATCCCAGACTCACAGCTTCTTTAGAACCACTGGTGTGCTACATATCGTTAATGCAGGACTTCTCATAGCAATTCCCTCGTCAACAGCATCCTCTGCATCTCAGCCCCACAGCTTCCTTGGAACTGCCGCTGCATGATCTATCCTCGGCACGGGATCTTTCAACGTTCCACAAACCAGGATTTAAAGTTCTTTGTTCAGCTGGCCTAACTTGGTCTCTGTATCTGGCCCATGCTCCTTCGTGGTCGGCCTGAACTTGTGACTTTGTCCTGGTCTAGCATGACCAGAGAACCACAGTTGGGGCTTTGTGCTTCTAGACACTATTTTTACTTAAAAAAATTGAAATTGCATTTTTGCCATTTTGGTCTCAAATAATTTATTAAATTGTACTCTATTTTTCTGAATTTGTGTGGGATTTTTCTTGTGATGTGTTTTCACTTTATTACTGTTAGAAGTGTTGCAATAATACTTTACACATTGCCTCCAAGTTTAGCCTTACTGCTTTTGTGCAAAGCTACCAGAGGGTTGAGCACATGTTAATTTGGGGTTTGCTTGTGTCTCACCCTCCCAGAGATTGTGGTTGCTGCTTGAGTAGTCTTTCACCCCTCTCAACTAGCAACCCAGTTTCCAACAATCACTTTAACCTTTTGTTTTTTCCATGGGAATTCTGACTTTTTAAAATGTAAAATAATATGTTATTACCCCACCTAAATAGAATACCACTGTAATCTCTGTTTTCATTGGCTTTGTGAGGATTTAACACAAAGTAACAATATAAAGGCTGTAATTTAAAATAAATCATGTCTACTGGCTTTGTCAAATGGTCTGAAGTCCAGAATATAAAAGGCAGGCCTATTGGCTTTATCAGGGTGTCAGCACATCAACATATTCTTGTATTGCATGCTTGAATACTCACCCTCTCTGCATTAGAATATTTGCTAGGATCTTAGGCACCTTAGAGAGGGAAGTTCTATACCAGTGTCAACAGAAGTTCAGAGAAATACATACAATTCTTCCTCAACATTCAACCTATTTGGAAACTTAGTATCAAGATTCACTATATACTTACATTCCAACTGTCTTAGTTGTTTCTCTCGGTCCTGGAACTGCATCAATCACGAAATATGTTAGGGACTCCGAAATGTTGTTGTGCATGTCATGTACATGTCTAGCCACTGGATATGACCAGTCTCTATTCTTGACCGCCCGGAGATGTTGAAGAATGCGGCAATGCACTTGCAATATGGTACTGCCTATGTACTGAAGGCCACAAACACAGGAAAGGACGTACACTGCAAATCCAGTCTTGCAGTTCTACTTCCCTCGTATCTCTACAGTTTTGGAGCTGAAAGGTGTTTGGTATTCACTAGTGTTTTTGCCCTGAAGGAACGCTTTACAACAATGGCATTTGCGGAAATCATGGCTCTGTTGTAGCCATGTTCCTGGTGTCTCTGATTCAGGACTGCTGCGTACCAGAGCATCTTTCATGGTCCAAGCTCTTCTAAAGGTTAGTTGTGGTGACTTTGACAGCCCCAACGTGACATCTCCTCTCACCACATGCCAATGTTTTTGCATAATTTTTCTGATGGCCCCCTCTTGCTCGTTTTAGGTGGTTATCATTCTGATTGGTTGTTTCGTATCTTTTTTGACTGTTTTGAATTCCCCTTGGATGCTGAGGGTCTTTGTTGGCCAAGAACCCCTCCTCTTACCTCCAGCAAGTCCCACACCGCCTGATTGATGAGAGCTGGTCGGCGGCCCCACCCCCTTTCTCCACCACTCTGCAAATCCTCCTCCTGGCGCACTAGTGTTTGGGAGATGAAGTCCTCTTTGATGCTGAGGGTTCTTGGGGGCCAAGAAGCCCTCCTGTTACATCCATTAAGTCCCATTCAGCAGGATTCCTGAGAGCTGGTCAAAGGCCCGCCCCCCTTTCTCCACCACTCTGCAAACATGACAACTAATTAAAAACCATAGAAATTCACTTAAAAAAACCAAAGATTACAGGGACCTTATAGTTAGGAAATAGAATTTAAAAAACCTTAGAAATTCACTGGAAAGAATATTTATTCTCTTTCCTTTACGTCCCTGAAATCTTTTTTTTTAAGTAAAAAAATATATACATATGTATATACTCATCGTCCAAATCAGTAACCCCGCAATTAGACTCTATTTGTCCGGTCCCGGTGCTTTGAGAACTTTAGAATTGGGACATTTCTAAAGGTCGGAGGTCATGTTTGTGCAGATTTGACATTAGTCCGGGCGAACTCTCCACGGCTTGGGAGGTTACTGTGGGACATGAATTTTAATGGCAGACAGCTTTTTAACTGTTTATTTTTTGTGACGTTAATAATGACAACACAGGATTATAAGTTTGGTGATATAGTTTAATGCTACAAGTGAATCCCATCATGACAAATGCTTTATGTGATGTCCATCAATAATTATCTATGCTGTCCACATTTTCAGTGTTTCGAGCGAATTCAATTGCAAATATTATACGTAAATATTCATTTTTGTTACGCCTTACCCATATTAGGGCTGTTGCTTGATAGTGGGCAGCATATACATGGCGCTTTGGGCCGTTGGTTGATTACATATATCATAGTATGTTTTCTTTGTCTACACATTAGTCAGGTGGGAAGGGCTTTATAAATGAGATGTGAAAGTATCCCAAACTAGATTGACAAAGGCCTCTTGAAGGCTGAAACGCGTCTCTCCTGATGCTTGGGATCGAGGGTGACAACTTCCAATAAAGTGATGCCGAATCCTGAACCACTTCGCGTCCGTGCTTCCTTCCATGGTTTCACTGTGGGAGGTGGATTGTTTGGTTCATATATATACAAAGTTGCTTCACTGGCAGTGTGAGGGTCTTATTGATGAAGATGAATTCAAATATCTTAAGACAGATCATCCTATTATGCCCACCCTATATGTACTGCCAAAGGTGCATAAGAGTTTGGAAAATCCCCCTGGACGTCCTATAGTCAGTTCGTGTGGGTATCTCCTTGAAAACACCTCAAGGTTCATAGATATCTTCCTTTTTCCCTATGTCGCAGACCTGCCATCCTATCTTCGAGATTCCATGGATTTCCTTAATAGAATCAACAATACTCCATGGAAACCGACCTACATTATGGCTACAATTGACGTGGTCTCCCTATATACTTCAATTGTCCACACAGATGGCTTAAAAGCATGCGAGTATTTTTTGGGATCACGGTCCCTCAACCTATGGAGTCACACCAACATGCTCCTTGAAATGATGTCCTTTTGCCTTATTAATAACATCTTTGTCGGAAAATTTTATAAGCAGAACCAAGGCACGGCTATGGGGACATCATTTGCGCCCACGTACGCAAACCTCACAATGGGCTTTTGGGAGGCAGAATGCTTGTGGTCTGATAATAACATCATGAATCTGGAGAGGGTGGTACTGTGGGTCCGTTATATAGATGACCTCATCCTCATATGGGAGGGGGAGGAGATGGACCTGAAGAATTTTCTGTCATCATTAAATAACAACTCTCTTAATCTTCAGTTCACTTATAAGTACAGTAGAGACACTGTGGACTATCTAGATATACGGGTCTACATTGAGAAGGAGAAGATCTGCACCACCCTCTATCGAAAAACAACATCATACAATAGCATTCTCCAGGCAAATAGCGCACACCCAAAAGTCCTCAAGTGGAGCATCCCATACGGAGAGTTCCTGCGGGCTCGCAGGAACTGTTCTGAGGAAGTGGAGTTTGATAAGCATGTAGCAATAATGTATGATCGTTTCCGAAGAAGAGGGTATCCGATAATGGTTTTGGACAATGCACGTGAAAGGGTTGTCAACACAAGAAGGGAGGAACTGTTGTTACCCAAAACGACTGCAATACAAAAAGAAAATACAACAGAATCAACAAGGTTCATTACAGACTTCAACAGATCTAATAACAGAGTCAAACAAGTGATTAATAAACATTGGAATATTTTGAGGAAAGATCTTGAACTCAAACCATTTGTTAAAGAACATGTACAGATTACTTACAGAAAGGTACCTTCAATGGGAGATCTACTGACAGAGAGTTACTTTTCCAATAAGAATACACCTCATACTTGGCTATCCCAGAAGGGGTTTGTCATATGCCCCAAGTGTAAAGCTTGCAACTTCGGTCGAAACATGACAGAGATAACAACCATCCAAGGCTCCAAAAAAACAATCAAAGAGAGGATCACATGTGAGACCACACATGTGGTTTACTTGCTGGAGTGTGTATGTGGCCAACGCTATGTTGGGAGCACAGTGAACAAACTAAAATTGCGTATTCTTCAACATCTACGAGCTGTGACCAACAAGGACTTTACATATGTGATGGCCAAGCACATCTGGAAAGAACACGAAGGCATTTTTGATAAAAATACTTTATTTTACTCTGGCATTGAGCATATCCCGATAAAGATGTAAGTAAAAAATGTAAGTCCGTTTTTATATAGCGCAGCTACTCACCCTTACGGGTCTCAAGGCGCTGGGGGCCGTCGTGGAAATTAAGTGAGCTATTGCCCAGAGTCACATGGTGCTGAGCTGAGCGGCCGCCGGAGCCGGGGATCGAACCGTGAACCCTGTGCTCCGAAGTTAGCTGCCCTGGCCGCTGCACCACACCTCTCCAAGATCAGAGGAGGGGACAGAGAATTGACCCTGAGGCGTGCCGAATCAAGGTGGATTGTTATTCTAGGCACAGAAAATCACTGGGGCCTCAATACAGATGCCGAGTTATACACCTTTCTGTTAATTTCCTTGCGTGACTCTGTTTTAGGTAGACAAAAGCTTACACCTTAAGTGATAACTCTGCTTTCCAAGAATGAATGTAATAATATCATATTATCAAATAGGATGTGAGGCTAGTATTATCATTATATGTTTGTTACATAGTTTTCTGCACAAACTTTGCAACACAGGTTAATTTAATCCTGGCAGGAAACATTGCACTGTGCACTTTAAACACATGGTGGGGGCTAGATGAGATGACGGAAACGAGAAGTAGAACTTTTCCTCCTCCAGTTTCTGGGCGATAAGTGGCCTATATTATGTACTTCGATTGGTGTTGTAGAGAAGTAGAGTATGGTTTTAATGCCTGGAGATTAGTATACATCAAACTGAGTGGAACTTTTCCTCTAGTTTCTTATTTCTCTATTTCTCTTTATCTATTTATATTCTGTGTAAATATATGAACTATTGGGATGTGCATAATACGCCTTCATATATAAATATTGTCCTCTCTACATGTTTATAGAAGCACAGATCACTTTAACACTGGAAGTCAATTTTAATATTGTGAATAACATCATGACAAATCATCTATATACTTTCTCCCCCTGATGATTTAAATACATTGAAACATATGCACCTTGCACTTTGTGTAGCCTGCTTAGATAGACACAAGCAGTTTTACTATGTGTATATGGAATACTATCACAGAGAATGAGAGCTATGGCTCTCTTGCTTATCTGAAATATGCACATTGCACTTTATTCAGAATGCTCAGAGGTATCATTTCTGTCTATTCCAATGTGGAGGGTATATGATAGAGAAAACATGAACAGTATTCCATTTGAGTATTTGTGTTATCAATCAAAACAACAGAAATCTAGTACTTGAATTGATCTGTCAGGATGGATGTATTTCTAGAAAGAAAAAAGTCTTGAATTAGTCGATTGTATATGTAACCACATACCTTAAATATGTACTTTACAGGGATGAATTGAACAAAATCTGTTTGGATAAATGGATTTCAAAGAGAGAGACTGGAATTAGTAGATTGTGTATGTATGTACTTTACAAGGATGAAAAATGTTCAGGCTCTAGGAAGTTGTATGAGGATGTGGCCATTTTACTCGACAACATACATTGGTGTTGTGGTCCCTTTAAACCAACGCTATATTTTTTAATTGGTGGTGGGGGGAAATGAGCAATGCTTCCCCTTTAAAATGCACACTGTGAATCTTATTGATTGACCCAGTAGAAGGCGCAAGCCGAAACGCATAGGTCATTTTATTGTTGAAGGCACCCTGCACTTTGCTGTTATGGGTTCCGTGAAAAATGGGAGCCTTTCTGTAATTTTGAAAATAAAATAAATCACTTGCAAAAGGGACTTGCCTGTGCCGTTTTCTTCTGCTGGCCCGGGAAATGTGAAGTGAACTGGAGGGCTTGATGCACAAAGTTTGGAAGTGATATATATATATATATATATATATATATATATATATATATATACATACATACATACATACATACATACATATATATATATATATATATATATATATATATATATATATATATGCTTTAGAAAAGTGCAATCCATTACTTTCATCTAGTTAGGTGTCAAGTATTCTGTAATGCATTTGAATCTTAAGGGTCCTTAGGGGCCAACTAGCACACCAGGTACCTCCAGTAATACCCACACAGTGGGATTGCTGAGAGGTGGTCTGAGGTCACCCCCCTTTTTACACCACTCTGCAAACGCGCCCCTTGGTGCACTGCTGGTGGGGCGATGAGGTCCTCTTGTGTCCTGAGGTCCTCAGGACTAAATAGGACTTCATCCCCCAAGCAGCAGTGCGCCAGGAGGCGCGTCTGCAGAGTGATGTAAAAAGGGGGCGTGGCCTTGGACCAGTCTCAGCAATCCAGCTGTGTGGGGCTTACTAGAGATAGCAGGAGGGCTAGTTGGCCTCCAGGGACCCTCAGGAGGCAAGGGGACTTCATCCCCCAACCAAGAGCGCACCAGGAGGCGCGTTTGCAGAGTGGTGGAGAAAGGGGGCATAGACTGTGTCCACGTCTCAGCAATCCCACTATCTGGGGCTTACTGGAGGTGTCAGGAAGGCTAGTCGGCCCCTAACATCCCCAGCAGCAAAGGGGAGTTTAATCCCAATCCAAGAGCGTGCCAGGGAGCGTGTTCGCAGACTGGTGGGCAAAGGGGGCGTGGCCTGCTTTGAGAACTTAGCAATTCTGCTGTGTGGGACTTACTGGAGGTAATAGGAGGGGTAGTTGGCCCCCAAGGTTGTTCTTGGGGGCCAACTACCCCTCCTGTTACCTCTAGCAAGTCCCACACAGTGGCATTGCTAAGAGGTCTTCGGAGGCCATGCCCCCCTTTCTCCACTACTCTGCAAACGCACCTCCTGGCACAATACGGGCTGGGGGATGCAGTCCACTTTACTCCTGAGAGACTTTGGGAGCCAAGTAGCCCTCCTGGTACCTCCTGTAAGTCCTACGCAGCGGAATTCCTGAGCGCTGGTCGGAGGCCCAGCCCCCTTTCTGTACCACTCTGCAAACACGACTACTACGTTATAGTTATAAATTAGCATTTAAAAAACCTTAGAAATTCACTGAAAAAGCCATAGGTTTCAGGGACGTTATAGTTAGAAATTAGCATTTAAAAAACCTTTGAAATTCACGGAAAAAACCATAGGTTTCAGGGACGTTATAGTTAAAAATTTTCATTTAAAAAACCTTTGAAATTCACTGAAAAAACCATAGGTTTCAGGGACGTTATAGTTAGAAATTAGCATTTAAAAACCTTGGAAATTCACTGAAAAAACCACAGGTTTCAGGGATGTTATAGTTAGTTAGACATTTCACTCGTACAAAACCAGAGAAATGCAGACGTTATAGTTAGTTGAGGTAACAATAACTTGCGCCCCCACAATGCACTGCTGATGACGTCACATATTACATCACTCATGACATGGTCAGTAACATCACTGATGACATCACTGATGACATCTCAAATGACATCACTGATGACATCATCCAGAGACTGGGTGATTTTTAAAAGTTTAAGAATGTTACATACAGATACACAAAAGTGTATTGAAGAATGAGTGGGTGTATGATTGTCTGAATGGATGATTTAGTGGGTGCGTGACTGACTGTATAAATGAGTGATTAAACGTGTCTTAGTGAATGCATGGATAAATGACTAATCTGTGTGAATTTTTGTATCAGTCTGTCAGTTGGTATGTAAATCGCTGCATGAGTTGATGAGTAGCTACATGAGTGTCTATATGGGTTAATTATTGGCTGTCTGAGTACCTGTATGGGGGCCTGAGTGTCTATGTGGGTGGGGGGATGTAACTCCCCACATGGATGTGTGAGTGGGTGATTCAGTAGGTGTATGGGTTTATGAGTGCATCTACGAGGGGCTCTATGGGCGATTGAGTGTGCGTATGGCCGTGTTGGTGAGTAACTGGCTGTCTCAGTGGTATATGTGTGAGTAACTACATATATGAAAGGCAGTATATGTGAGTGTTGGAGTATATAACTGACTAAATGTGAGACTGAGTGATTGTGAGAGTGGCTGTATGGATGAGTGTGTGCTAGTGTCAGTGATTGTATAAGAGAGTAAGTATGTGTTAGTATCTGTATGATGACTTGGTATGTGAGTAACTCCATGGGTGAGTGGTGGTGTGTGAGTATCTGTATAGGTGTATGAATGCACATATCAGTGGCTGTATTGGTGAGTGACTGCATCTATGAGTGGCTGTATGGGTGAGTGAGTGGATGTGTATAGACCTATGAATCAGTGAGTGAGTATGTACTAACTAGTATTGCTGTGTATATGGTTTCAAGAATAGTAGTCTGTATTTTAGAGTGGGTGTATGAAAGGTTATATTAGGGTGTGAGGAGGTGCATCAGATTATCATGTGGATGATGTCATCAGTGATGTCATCAGTGTTGTCATTTGAGATGTCATCAGTGATGTCATCAGTGATGTCACTGACCATGTCATGAGTGATGTAATATGTGACATCATCAGCAGTGCATTGCGGGGGCGCAAGTTATAGTTAGTTCAACTATCTATAACGGCCGAATTTCTCTGGTTTTGTACTAGTGAAATGTCCAACTAACTAGAACGTCCCTGAAACCTGTGGATTTTTTCAGTGAATTTCTAAGGCTTTTAAATGCTACTTTCTAACTATAACGTCCCTGAAACCTATGGTTTTTTCAGTGAATTTCAAAGGTTTTTTAAATGAAAATGTCTAACTATAACGTCCCTGAAACCTATGGTTTTTTCCGTGAATTTCAAAGGTTTTTTAAATGCTAATTTCTAACTATAACGTCCCTGAAACCTATGGTTTTTTCAGTGAATTTGAAAGGTTTTTAAATGCTAATTTCTAACTATAATGTCCCTGAAACCTATGGCTTTTTCAGTGAATTTCTAAGGTTTTTTAAATGCTAATTTATAACTATAACGTAGTAGTCACGTTTGCAGAGTGGTGCAGAAAGGGGGCTGGGCCTCCGACCAGCGCTCAGGAATTCCGCTGTGTAGGACTTACAGGAGGTACCAGGAGGGCTACCTGGCCCCCAAAGTCTCTCAGGAATAAAGTGGACTTTATCCCCAGCCCGTAGTGTGCCAGGAGGCGCGTTTGCAGAGTGGCGGAGAAAGAGGGGCGTGGCCTCCGAAGACCTCTTAGCAATGCCACTGTGTGGGACTTACTAGAGGTAACAGGAGGGGTAGTTGGCCCCCCAGGACAACCTTGGGGGCCAACTACCCCTCCTATTACCTCCAGTAAGTCCCACACAGCAGAATTGCTAAGTTCTCAAAGCAGGCCACGCCCCCTTTGCCCGCCAATCTGCAAACGCACTCCCTGGCACGCTCTTGGATGGGGATTAAACTCCCCTTTGCTGCTGGGGGTCGTTAGGGGCCAACTAGCCTACCTGACATCTCCAGTAAGCCCCAGATAGTGGGATTGCTGAGACGTGGACACAGTCCACGCCCCCTTTCTCCACCACTCTGCAAACGCGCCTCCTGGTGCGCTCTTGGTTGGGGGATGAAGTCCCCTTGCCTCCTGAGGGTCCCTGGAGGCCAACTAGCCCTCCTGTTATCTCTAGTAAGCCCCACACAGCTGGATTGCTGAGACTGGTCCAAGGCCACGCCCCCTTTTTACATCACTCTGCATATGCGCCTCCTGGTGCACTGCTGCTTGGGGGATGAAGTCCACTTTAGTCTTGAGGTCCTCAGGACACAGGAGGACCTCATCGCCCCACCACCAGTGCACCAAGAGGCGCGTTTGCAGAGTGGTGTACAAAGGGACGAGGCCTCAGACCACCTCGCAGCAATCCCACTGTGTGGGGATTACTGAAGGCCCGTGGTGGGCTAGTTGGCCCCTAAGGACCCTTAAGATTCAAATGCAATACAGAATACTTGGCACCTAACTAGATAAAAGTAATGGATTGCACTTTTCTAAAGCACCAAAGTATGAAAATACCAACTACAACAACCGCTAAATTAATATATTGCAGATTTCTGGGGTGCCACATAATACATTAGTGAGCCACCAAAGTAACAAATGACAGGTTATTGTGACACTAAAGTCAACATCGTAGAAAGCCATAGATTGCATTGGGATCGAATGTGGCCCTCTTCTGATTAACTGGGAACTCGAGTGTTAGATTACAGATTATCGTACCAGAGTAACAGGTTACAGATTACTGGGACAGCAAAGGTGGTCAATTACAGTATCCTGAAACATCCAAGGGACTGATTACAGATTACTCTGGTACCAATGTAATGGGTTACAGGCTGCTGGGGCTTGGTGGTTGGTTACAGTCCAGGTTAATGAGACACCAAAGTGGTAGTGTGCAGGTCACTGGGGCACCACAGCCATTGGTTATTCATTACCGGCCCATCAAGGAAAAGGATTGCTCGTTACTGAACAGGGCACCAACTTGTCATATTGTAGATTACTAACCCACAAAGTGATACATTGCTGCTCAAAGTGATAGATTACGTATTTAATGAAGCGCTACAGTAATAGATTAATGATTACTGGGGATCAAATGTCTGATTACATATCAGTGGACAAAGGTATCACTATTCCATCACATGCTGTGGATCACCTCTGTTCACACTTGCACTTGTGTTTGACAACAGTGTCTAATTAGATTGACAGTCAGTGCTCTCACTATCAGGCACAATGGGAACTTTCCTTGTAGATGAGCATGTAACCCCCACTTACCCCCCTTTCTGAAAGTTAAATATTTGGAGAGATGTCTTAAAACTGAACGCATGTTAATAACTGCTGCAGAAATCTGTGAGCTTCCTGAAAATCTCAACTTCAGCCCCAGCATTTCATCCTTCCAGCGTCGATAAAAGGCGTCCCAACAATTTGCTAATTAATAGCACCTGTTCTGTACAGCCACGTGAAGCCACAAGTCTGTGGCAGAGTGCCCTGCATTAATAAAGTTATTACATTACAAGACGTAGGGGACGCTGCGAGCGATCTCTGCTGACACTTTTACCTAAAAGCTGTGGTATTATTAATTTAAAGTATTTTCCAACAGTGGGGTTCTGCTCTCTGCTGAAATCCAGTGCACATGGACAGAATCGGAGACAAAACAACTTCAACAGCGCCAGTAGTAAGCAGTGCTATGAAGTGTCATGTACAGCGCCGAGCAGAAGGACGGATTTATTTTTATAAACATTAACACATGAACCAAATTGGAGTTGTGATAAATCTGCTATATTTCTGCTTAATCCTAATATTGACAAATGCAACTTTCTCAAAAGTATGCCACATTTATAATAACGCTACAACACACCCTTGACGTTTCGAAGCGTGTCAACAAGTGCCATCCTTACCCAGTGCCATAGGTAGCATTTAATTACCTAGCATTTAATGACATCCGAAGGTTGAAAGCTTGAGCGAATTAGCAAAGACCCGTGACTACCAAGTTGCACGCATATTTTAAGTGCATTAACTCACTGAGCTAACACTAGCTTTGTAGAAAGGATTATTATATGGCAGAGTAAGGCGCTTGTTGCCACGCTACTGTACTGTGGCAATGCTCAAAAATATCATGCATTGTAATTACCCACTCAATGGGACCAATATATTCGACCTAGGAAGGATGAAAGCCTGAGATAGGAACCTGTTACAAAGTTTTACTTAGATGTCCGCAGCACGCGCTTTGTACCTCTTGGATGTTTTACTGGTTGTGAAGTTAGTGCCTCCTTTCTTCACAGTGCTTACTGCTAAAATGCTAGATTTTCACCTACCTCTGACTAACAGGTGTCACTGTAGCCCAAGAAAGCGCTGGGATTCCAAACATGCAGCCTGCGCATATCTGTATGAAGCTGTGACTTCAACCTGCTGTGCTATCTTGCCATTTTGATGTTGGGAGTGTGCAGAGTTTTCATCACAGTCTCACGAATCTGAGTGACATAAAACACGAAAACCAATAAAGGTGAGTAAAAAGAAAAATATTTTCTAGAGTTTGAAACCCCTCTTACCTTTAGAATAGCCTCTTCCAATGGTGGCTGGATAAATGCTTAATTTTCAGAAGTGGGCGTAGTAAATAAAAGACAGATGGGTTTCCGAGGGGTGACGGTAGTCCTTGAGGGCTCCCCTGGTAGGTGCTGTGTGGAGGCGAGGAGAGCTGTGGTGGTCGGGAGAGCTGCGCAGCCACTGAGAGGTGCAGACAGTGTGTCCAAGCTTTTCAGCAGCCACCACTGTGCGCTAAGCCAGCTCCTGCCGTGAGGAGGTGGGGGCAGGGTGGGGGTGCTGAGTTGAATCCAACTGTGAGATTGTTTCTTCATTTCAGAGACTGCAGGCGGGCTGTGTTTATGGAACTTTACATTTTGGGAGGAGACACCCCCACCACCACATGTGGGTTTGAGCCTGTGTTGTTCCGGCTGACTGTGTTCAGCAGAGTTACAGGGGACGTTATGCTGGCACCAAGGTGACAAGTGGGTAAGTGGGTAACCAGGCATGGTTTTGGGGGTTGGGGAATAGAGGTCAAGTCAGAAAGGGCGGGGGTTGGGGTGTAAGTGACATTCCAGTAGGAATATCAGAAAGGAACAGCAGATTGAAGCCCCGGGGAGGTGGCGGTCCCTGGGACTTGGGGGGGCCTGCGAGGCCCCCGCTCATAATTACACACTTGCCCCGGGGAGGTGGCGGTCCCCGGGGCTGCGGGGGGGCCGCATGCCCCCCCGGGCATAATAAATAAAGCCCCGGAGAGGTGGCGGTCCTGGGGCTGCGGGGGCCCCGTGTGTCCCCGCTATATAATTATACATTGCCTCCCGGACCGGTTTTTTAAATTTTTTCGGCCGGATTCGGTCACCCAGCGCGAATTCGGTCGATTCTTTTTTTTTTTTTAATGGTTTGTTTGGCCCTGGGACCTTGTGGGACCCCCTGAGCAGGCCTAGGGGGTCAGGGTGTTTCTAACCTGCCCCCTTTTCTTCATTTTTCACTTTTTTAATCCTTTTTCTTGTGACTCGGTTACCGAGTCACAAGATGGCTGTCAACACATTCTGGTTTGGAGTGTTGGCAGCCAATCAGAAGTCAGCTCGTGCTCGGGAGGAGTCGCGACTCCTCCTTGGTGCTCAGATATACATTTTTATCTTTTGAATTTCTCAGGAACTACTGAACGGATTTACGCCATTTAAAAAAAGGGCGCTTTCTGAACCAAGGGCTACCTTGTTGCCCAATTCGGTGTAATTCTGTTCAGCAGTTCTGGCTGTAGCCTGTTCCAAAATTTCCTATGGAAATTAAAATGGAGAAAACGAACGCCTTTTGGGACCCCCATTTTTTCTCGGCCCCTGCTTGACGAATCACCCCAAAACTTTCACAACATGAGTTGACCTGAGAGAACCATTAGTTTTGAAAATTTTGCGAAGATTCGTCAAACGGCGCCAAAGATATTGGCAAAAGAAAAAACGCTTTTTGAATAGAATCAAGATCCTAACTATAACTACCTACTGGCGACCGCCAGTAGGTAATATATATATATATATATATAACTCCAAATCCTTCATCACTGAAAGAAACAACGGGTCGCACTCTCCCAGTGCTTTTACAGTTTTTTATTTTTTCATTTTCTTCATTTGCTTAATCAAAATACAGGCGAGCAAACCAACGCGTTTCGGGATTACATAATACCTTGTTCACGGTCATGTTATGGCGCGAACAAACCCTGTTCTTTATGTTTGAACACTATTGCGTCATTTCCTGCCAATCAATACAGGCGCCTCTAAGCATTATGGGAGATGTGGTTCCCAATCATTGTTACTTTATAGTGCAACTTAAAAAAATGTGAAGTGGATTGTAAACAATTTTTTTTTTCATTTTTTCTTTTTTACAAAAACAGTGAATGTGCAAACAAACATTTTCAATTTTAAGATTCTTTAAGCCGAGTCCAATCAGTGAATATCGCGGCTCCCACTTGTCCAATTTATAAACAAATTCTCTTCAACCGGTAGTGTCCTTACATAAATCCCTCCAGTGGGAATAAGTTCATCATTATCTTCCTCTCTTCAATCCCTCCAGTGGGCTAGTTCTGCCATATCGACTAGTTGGGGCCCATTGCATTTTATCTTTCTTATCCATTTTATTTTTTAATGTTCCAACTTTTTTTTCCGTTTATTCATCCTTTTCTTTCTTTAATTCTCATTCTTGCAGAATATGGGAGGCAATTTATGGATTATAGATGTATATATAATTCCTCAGATTGATTCAGGCCATGTGGGGTCAGAGTTCTTAATTTTAGGATGTGGCGTGATTCTTTTTGACGGAGGATTTTCTCCCTATTTCCTTCACGTTCATTTATTGGCACAGTCTCTATTCCATAAAACTTTAGTGCCTTCCAGTCCCCATTGTGGTGTATCTCCATGTGTTTGGCCACTGCATTGTTTCTGTCCTTATTTATTGTGGCACGCACATGTTCCAGCACTCTTTTCTTCAGCTCACAGATGGTGCTGCCCACATATTTGAGTGAGCAGGGGCACTAAATCACATAGACTGTATACTGACTTCTAACTTCTACAGGTTATTAGTTCCCGAATCTTACATACTTTATTGTTTGCCATTAGGACTTCTGTTGTAGGTTTCACAATCTGACAAACCTTGCAGTTGTGGCATTTGACAAAGCCTTTTGTTTTCAGCCAAGAATAGTTTTTCTTTTTCCCTTTGAAATGGCTGTGTACTAGTCGATCTTTTAAATTTCTGGCTCTGCGATAGGTAATGGTTGGATGTTTTCCCATTAATTTCCCTATCGTATTGTCCAACTGCAGGATCTTCCAATTCTTTTTCAAGATATTAGATATTTCTTTTGATTCTTGTGAAAAGTCCATGATTAATCTTATTGGCTCGGGTTCTGATTTCTTCTCCTTGCTTTTAGGTATGAGACATTCCTCCCTCGATTTTTCATTAGCGCTATTCCAACATCTCTTTACAATGTTTTTATTATATTTTCTGCATTTGAATCTTTCAGTTGTGGTCGCGCTATGTTTCTGCCACTCCTCCTCCTCACTGCAAATTCTGCGAATTCGAAGGAATTCGCCATATGGAATACTCAATATCAATGATGATTGGTGGAAACTTGTTGCTTGTAGGGTGGCGTTTGTGGCTGTTACTTTCCGATGGAGTGTGGTTTGGATTTGGTTGTCTTTAATATATATATCTCTGTATCCAGGAATACAACCCTCTCATAGGTGAATTTTAGATTGGTTATACTAGTATTCAAGCTTTCAAAGTATTCCTGGAATTCCACTTGTGTTCCATCCCAGATGATTAATAAATCATCTATGAATCGTGTCCAGCTGATAATTTTTTCCATGAATTTGTCATGTTGTGGACTCCATGCCACCTCTTTTTCTCACCATCCCATTACCAGGCAGGCATAACTGGGACTAAAGGAAAATCCCATTGCTGTCCCGTTGTTTTGGCGATATACCTCTTCGTCAAATAAAAAGATGTTTTTCGATATGCAAAGTGATATCATTTCCGATAACATTCCATTATGGTCGATGTAGTGAATATTTCTCTCTTGCAAGAAGAAGTTGCATGCTTTGAGTCCCAAAACATTGTCTATATTTGTATATAGAGCTATGACATCCATTGTGATTAGATGATATGTCTCCTGCCATGGTGTATTTTGTAGGATTCTAAGCGAGTCACTCGTGTCTTTTATGTATGAGCTGAGTTTCTCTACATATGGTATGAGGAAGTGATCAATGTAATTTGCTATTGGCTCTAACAAGTAGCCCTTCGCAGATAAAATTGGCCGCCCCGGTGGTTTCTTGGGGTCCTTGTGCAGTTTCGGGAGGAAATAAATTGTGGCCATTGTTGGATGATCCACAGTTAGGTATTTTCGCTCCTCCTCGTCAATTAGATTTTTTGCTGTCCATTCCATGAGTTTTTCATCAATTTCTCTCTTTATTGATATTGTCGGGTTAATTTTCAATCTTTCATAGTATGTTATGTCTCTTAGTTGGCGGTGTGCCTCTGTAGTGTATGCCACGCGATCCCAAATCACTACGTTTCCACCCTTATCCGCTATTTTGATTTCAATTTGATTGTCCCTTGAGAGATTTTCCAGGGCTTCTCTTTCTGCTTTTGTTAAGTTATCCCTGTATTTAGATCTTTTAAGTTCATATAGATCCTGAATGATTGCCTCCTGGAACAAATCCACTTTGTTTCCCTGGTGCCAATTGTGGGTAGAATTTTGATTTAGGTCGTTTTTCACTCAGGCCCGCTCCTAATTGAGAGCATGCTGTTTGTAGGGAAATATCCTACCCCTCTTGTGCATTCCAATTGAGCAAGGTTAGGAAATCCTCTGATTCTTTCATTAACAAGGTTGACAGTGGTTGTTCCATTGTTTCAGCTTGTTTCCTTTTATTTTGATTTTCCAAAACGAATATAGCAAGTTTAATTTTTCTGATATATAGGTACAGGTCAATCCTTGTTTGGGCCAGGTCCATTTTTTGTGTGGGACAAAAATGTATGCCTTGTTTTAACAGCGATGTTTCTGCTTCTGTTATTTCCCGTTTAAAAAGATTTACTACTTGCACCTCATCTGCTAATGATCCTTCCTCTGCCTCATGCTCCTCGTTGTGGTTCCTATCTTTTCGGATGACCCGTTTGCACCTTTTTCCTCTTCGTTGCGATTTTTTCGGGGCCATTGGCGTCCTCTTCCCCTTCCCGTTGTTGTTGTTGTGTCATCCGGTTTTGTTCCCACTGCCTTTGTTGTAAGACAAGGCGCATGTCTCCTATAAAAGTTAATTTTGCACCCTCCGCCAAGGTTTCCGTTTCCCCTCCACCTAAATCCGTGGATGTCAATGAGGAGAAACTACTGGAGGCACTTGCCATGCTACTTAATGTTGTATGTTGTTTAAAGGAGTCAAATTTTCGTGCAAAGCTGAATATTCGTCCTTCGGCGTAATCGATCGTATCACGCACAAATTTAGTATGTTTACGCTGTCTCACTAGTTCTTCATGTTTTTCAATCTGGCTTTCCAGTTCATCTCTGAACTTCGTCATTTCCACATTCAATTTCATTGATAACAATTCTTTTTCCACCTCTTGCAATTGCTCTTTTGTCTTTTGTAATGCAATTTCAATATGTTTTACTAGGATGATTATTAAGCCCAGTGATGAATTTAAAGTATATTCGCCCCACTCTTGTAACAGTTCGTTCGTGGCATCTTGATGGCTGGGCATTAGCATAATCCTGAGACCTCTAGGTACACACTGCACCTCTAGGTACTTTTTCAAGGTGATCAATTGCCAGGACTATTGATTTCTTTCCTGCTCAACTTTTCCCACATCCTTAATTTACTTTTAGTATCCGTTTTTCCTGTCACATTTTGCATATCCACATCCTTTTCCATATTGCCTTTTTCAAACACTGTTGTTAACATTTCCTGTCTTTTGCTTCCCTTTTCTCCATATTTCACCTGTTATAAAACCAGGAAATGTCGCAATAGTGTTCAAACATAAAGAACAGGGTTTGTTCGCGACATAACATGACCGTGATCAAGGTATTATGTAATACCGAAATGCGTTGGTTTGCTCGTCTGTATTTTGATTAAGCAAATGAAGAAAATGGAAAAATAAAAAACTGTAAAAGCTCTGGGAGAGTGCGACCCGTTGTTTCTTTCGGTGATGAAGGATTTGGAGTTATATAGAGCGGTTTGGTTCAACCGCGGAGGTTCCGCACCTGGATTGAGCGCCACAAATACTGGACGAAAGTGAACCAACTTGGGAGGATTTGTGAAGTCCAGAAGTGGTGTTCGCCGACGAATGAGGAGATTTTGACACTGAAACGGCAAACAACAGAGAACACGCCGCTCGGATTTGTGATACAGGGGTAAGAACGTGTAACTGTTTGGCAGGCTGGTAAAGTGTAATAACTAGATAAAAGTGATCCACAAGCAAGCAAAGCTGCGGGAAGTTGGCTAAACAGTGGGAGACGTTATAACAGTAGCAAAGTGAAATTGCAATAATGTTTCAATGAAAACAAGCAACTAAAACAGCTATCGGAATTGTTTAATGAATCCCAATCACAGAGAACAGTTAAAAGGCTTTAAATATTTATCAAGGAATTAAAAAAAAAAAAAAAGAGAGGGTTTCATAACAGGCGAAATATGGAGAAAAGGGAAGTAAAAAGACAGGAAATGTTAACAACAATGTTTGAAAAAGGCAATATGGAAAAGGATGTGGATATGCAAAATGTGACAGGAAAAACGGATACTGAAAGTAAATTAAGGATGTGGGAAAAGTTGAGCAGGAAAGAAATCAATAAGTCCTGGGAATTGATCACCTTGAAAAAGTACCTAGAGGTGCAGCGTGTACCTAGAGGGCTCAGGATTATGCTAATGCCCAGCCATCAAGATGCCACGAACGAACTGTTACAAGAGTGGGGCGAATATACTTTAAATTCATCACTGGGCTTAATAAACATCCTAGTAAAACATATTGAAATTGCATTACAAAAGACAAAAGAGCAATTGCAAGAGGTGGAAAAAGAATTGTTATCAATGAAATTGAATGTGGAAATGACGAAGTTCAGAGATGAACTGGAAAGCCAGATTGAAAAACATGAAGAACTAGTGAGACAGCGTAAACATACTAAATTTGTGCGTGATACGATCGATTACGCCGAAGGACGAATATTCACCTTTGCACGAAAATTTGACTCCTTTAAACAACATACAACATTAAGAAGCATGGCAAGTGCCTCCAGTAGTTTCTCCTCATTGACATCCACGGATTTAAGTGGAGCGGAAACGGAAACCTTGGTGGAGGGTGCAAAATTAACTTTTTTAGGAGACATGCGCCTTGTCTTACAACAAAGGCAGTGGGAACAAAACCGGATGACACAACAACAACAACGGGGAAGGGGAAGAGGACGCCAATGGCCCCGAAAAAACCGCAACAAAGAGGAAAAAGGTGCAAACGGGTCATCCTAAAAGATAGGAACCACAACGAGGAGCATGAGGCAGAGGAACGATCATTAGCAGATGAGCTGCAAGTAGTAAATCTGTCTAAACGGGAAATAACAGAAGCAGAAACATCGCTGTTAAAACGAGGCATACATTTTTGTCCCACACAAAAAATGGACCTGGCCCAAACAAGGATTGACCTGTACCTATATATCAGAAAAATTAAACTTGCTAAATTCGTTTTGGAAAATCAAAATAAAAGGAAACGAGCTGAAACAATGGAACAACCACTGTCAACCTTGTTAGTGAAAGAATCAGAGGATTTCCTAACCTTGCTCAATTTGAATGCACAAGAGGGGTAGGATATTTCCCTACAAACAGCATGCTCTCAATTAGGAGCAGGCCTGAGTGAAAAACGACCTAAATCAAAATTCTACCCACAATTGGCACCAGGGAACAAAGTGGATTTGTTCCAGGAGGCAATCATTCAGGATCTAAATAAACTTAAAAGATCTAAATACAGGGATAACTTAACAAAAGCAGAAAGAGAAGCCCTGGAAAATCTCTCAAGGGACAATCAAATTGAAATCAAAATAGCGGATAAGGGCGGAAGCGTAGTGATTTGGGATCGCGTGGCATACACTACGGAGGCACACCACCAACTAAGAGACATAACATACTATGAAAGATTGAAAATTAACCCGACAATATCAATAAAGAGAGAAATTGATGAAAAACTCATGGAATGGACAGCAAAAAATCTAATTGACGAGGAGGAGCGTAAATACCTAACTGTGGATCATCCAACAATGGCCACAATTTATTTCCTCCCGAAACTGCACAAGGACCCCAAGAAACCACCGGGGCGGCCAATTTTATCTGCGAAGGTCTCCTTGTTAGAGCCAATATCAAATTACATTGATCACTTCCTGATACCATATGTAGCGAAACTCAGCTCATACATAAAAGACACGAGTGACTTGCTTAGAATCCTACAAAATACACCACGGCAGGAGACATATCATCTAATCACAATGGATGTCATAGCTCTATATACAAATATAGACAATGTTTTGGGACTCAAAGCATGCAACTTCTTCTTGCAAGAGAGAAATATTCACTACAGCGACCATAATGGAATGTTATCGGAAATGATATCACTTTGCCTATCGAAAAACATCTTTTTATTTGATGAAGAAGTATATCGCCAAAACAACGAAACAGCAATGTGATTTTCCTTTAGTCCCAGTTATGCCTGCCTGGTAATGGGATGGTGGGAAAAAGAGGTGGCATGGAGTCCACGACCTGACAAATTCATGGAATAAATTATCAGCTGGACACGATTTATATATGATTTATTAATCATCTGGGATGGAACACAAGTGGAATTCCAGGAATACTTTGAAAGCTTGAATACTAGTATAACCAATCTAAAATTCACCTATGAGATCTGCAATGAGAGGGTTGGATTCCTGGATACAGAGATATATATTAAAGACAACCAAATCCAAACCACACTCCATCGGAAAGTGACAGCCACAAACACCACCCTACAAGCAACAAGTTTCCACCAATCATCATTGATATTGAGTATTCCATATGGCGAATTCCTTTGAATTCGCAGAATTTGCAGTGAGGAGGAGGAGTGGCAGAAACATAGCGCGACCACAACTGAAAGATTCAAATGCAGAAAATATAATAAAAACTTTGTAAAGAGATGTTGGAATAGAGCTAATGAAAAATCGAGGGAGGAATGTCTCATACCTAAAAGCAAGGAGAAGAAATCAGAACCCGAGCCAATAAGATTAATCATGGACTTTTCACAAGAATCAAAAGAAATATCTAATATCTTGAAAAAGAATTGGAAGATCCTGCAGTTTGACAATACGATAGGGAAATTAATGGGAAAACATCCAACCATGACCTATCGCAGAGCCAGAAATTTAAAAGATCGACTAGTACACAGCCATTTCAAAGGGAAAAAGAAAAACGATTCTTTGCTGAAAACAAAAGGCTTTGTCAAATGCCACAACTGCAAGGTTTGTCAGATTGCGTAACCTACAACAGAAGTCCTAATGGCAAACAATAAAGTATGGAAGATTCGGAAACTAATAACCTGTAAAAGTCAGTATACAGTCTATGTGATTGAGTGCCCCTGCTCACTCAAATATGTGGGCAGCACCATCTGTGAGCTGAAGAAAAGAGTGCTGGAACATGTGCGTGCCACAATAAATAAGGACAGAAACAATGCAGTGGCCAAACACATGGAGATACACCACAATGGGGACTGGAAGGCCCTAAAGTTTTATGGAATAGAGACTGTGCCAATAAATGAACGTGGAGGAAATAGGGAGAAAATCCTCCGTCAAAAAGAATCACGCCACATCCTAAAATTAAGAACTCTGACCCCACATGGCCTGAATTAATCTGAGGAATTATATATACATCTATAATCCATAAATTGCCTCCCATATTCTGCAAGAATGAGAATTAAAGAAAAGAAAAGGATGAATAAACGGAAAAAAAGTTGAAACATTAAAAAATAAAATGGATAAGAAAGATAAAATGCAATGGGCCCCAACTAGTCGATATGGCAGAACTAGCCCACTGGAGGGATTGAAGAGAGGAAGATAATGATGAACTTAATCCCACTGGAGGGATTTATGTATGGACACTGCCGGTTGAAGAGAATTTGTTTATAAATTGGACAAGTGGGAGCCGCTATATTCACTGATTGGAATCGGTTTAAAGAATCTTAAAATTGAAAATGTTTGTTTGCACATTCACTGTTTTTGTAAAAAAGAAAAAATGAAAAAATGTTTTTGTTTACAATCCACTTCACATTTTTTTAAGTTGCACTATAAGGTAACAATGATTGGGAACTACATCTCCCATAATGCTTAGAGGCACCTGTATTGATTGGCAGGAAATGACGCACTAGTGTTCAAACATAAAGAACAGGGTTTGTTCGCGCCATAACATGACCGTGATCAAGGTATTATGTAATACCGAAATGCGTTGGTTTGCTCACCTGTATTTTGAGTAAGCAAATGAAGAAAATGAAAAAATAAAAAACTGTAAAAGCCCTGGGAGAGTGCGACCCGTTGTATCTTTCGGTGACGAAGGATTTGGAGTTATATAGAGCGGTTTGGTTCAACCACGGATGTTCCGCACCCGGAATGAGCGCCGCAAATACTGGACGAAAGGGAACCAACTTGGGAGGATATTTCGAGGAGCCAAAATCACTGCATTATCGTCTCAAGACCCAGCTGAACTGGATACTGGGGGCAAGAGCATGAAGGGGACCTGAGGAAGTTTGTGGACATCATTTTCACCGTGTACCCCATTTTACTACCGCGCCTTTTCCCTGAACATTGTGTTCCTTCTCCAAGCAATACTCACCGGGGAGCGGTGCGTTCTGGGAGTTGAAGTACTATCTGAGTCACATCGGGAGAAAGACCATGTGACTTGAGGTTGGAACTCACTCACCTTCCAATGAGGGTAATGCAGGACACATAATAGGTGTGGGTGGAGTCACATCGCGGTAGCAGCGGCAACTGAGGAAGGCTACAATGCCGAAATGCATCTTGCCTTGCTGTCCTAATTAAACGGCTCCCATAGTTTCCCCGAGTGGCCTCTTCTCCTTTCCTACCAGAGGGGTGTTTCGTGTGGATACAATTTGCGCACCAGCCAGAGGTGTGCAGGAGGCCCCGTTCCACAAAGCGGCAGGAGTGATGCTGGCACCAGCTGCTGGATCTTAACTTTTCTTCGAGGGATCGAAACAACTTCTGCCCGCCTCAAGTGCAAGATCAGCCAGGGACTACTGCCAGGTGCAGCTCGTGACTGCACGAGGAGCCGAAATCACTGCATTATCGTCTCAAGACCCAGCTGAACTGGATACTGGGGGCAGGAGCGTAAAGGAGACCTGAGGGAGTTCGTGGACATCATTTTCACCGTGTAACCCCATTTTACTACCGCGCCTTTTCCCTGAACATTGTGTTCCTTCTCCAAGCAATACTCACCGGGGAGCGGTGCTTTCTGGGAGTTGAAGTACTATCTGAGTCACATCGGGAGAAAGACCATGTGACTTGGGGTTGGAACTCACTCACCTTCCAATGAGGGTAATGCAGGACACATAATAGGCGTGGGTGGAGTCACATCGCGGTAGCAGCGGAAACTAAGGAAGGCTACAATGCCGAAATGCATCTTGCCTTGCTGTCCTAATTAAACGGCTCCCATAGTTTCCCCGAGTGGCCTCTTCTCCTTTCCTACCGGAGGGGTGTTTTGTGTGGATATATATATATGTGTATATATATATATATATATATATATATATAGCACAAATTCTCTGAGACGACGAAATCACATACTCTCAGGACACGTCAGGATTATAAAGTTCAGGAATTTACTCTGCTTCTTCACTACGCATTTCGGCTGCAGAACAGCCTTGCTCACAAGTAAGAAGCCATGTACCCAGTGTGCATAAATACAATGTCCAAAACAGTGAGGTAGGACTACACAACCAATCAGAATGATAGCAATGTTGGCGGCCATATTAGAGTGTCTAACAATACGAAGGAAAACATATGTTACATATCATAAATACTTGTGGCAATCTTCATGCATAGCAATATAAAGTGCTTGGTAAAATAATTCATTTTCCTCTATATAAGGTAAAATTAACCACATAATAATCACATAGTGTGAAAATTCAAGCAAAGTGTGCAAAATTACAGCAATTACGTTTATCACAGGACCAAAGAGATTGACCTTATGGTGGCGGCCATCTTAAAATATCAAAATTTATGTGTGAAAGCTTTTGTTACATGTGGAAATAAACAAAGAGATTTCTTATGCGTGGCCAGTCAAAACAGATGATTGACAACCGTAATCTACATCAATGTGTAGGGTACAATGAGCCTGTATGTAAACACATAGTATGAATTTCCATAGGCACATAGTGTGCAAGTACATCATGCATCTTAGTCCCAAATACAAATTATTGTGAAAGTCATCATAAGATGGTTGACAATGCTTACACACACATTAGAGCATTTCCTACACAATACACATGGTATGTGTGTCCGTGTTGAATAAACAATGCCATAAAATAAAATAAAACAAAATAATAAAAAATGTGAGCCTCCACCTTGTTGGTTGGGTCTAAGAATCTTTCGTACCCAATGAGTAACACGTGTCTGAATTGATTCCTAACAGAACAGTGAGGTACTGGTTTGTTCTCTGTTAGGCCTACATCCATACCAAATGGTCAAGGAAACATGATGTAGAATCTAATGTAACATGAATTGTAATTGCACTACACCACATAATGTGAAATCCTGGTATGTTTGCCTCTTGGGGGCATTGTAATGCTGAATAGTTGCCCTCAATATTACTAAGGCCATACCGGGTGCATAGAAACTAAATCCATTACATGCTAAATAACGCATCATATTAACAGGCCAGTGCCCTGCTGCTGGAACAAATGACAAACAAAAAACAAGGAGGAGAAGGCAAGTAAAGTGGACAAAAACAAACCAAAGGGTGTACATTCTTAAATGAAGTGACGTGTCATCGCCATGTCCCTCTGAAGAAAAGGGTAGGGTACCAATGTAGGTGAACTACCAGAGTAGGATGGGTCCCTTCCTTTCCTCCTGCAGTGAGAAAACAAAGGAAAGAAAAAGAGAAAAAATGTGTTAAAACCATGTTGAACTGTATGCTATCATAGTATCAAGTGATTAAAAAACAGTAAGTACTAGAATAGTACTGCATTCCCTAAAAGCAAAGGAAGAGGTTACAGATGAGCATAATATCATTTCATGTTTCATACAAATGAATTCCTAATTCTTCATCAAGATTTAGGCCACCTGGGCTTTTTGTTTCGAATTCAATGATGTATTTGGATTCACATTGTCTGAGTTTCAGGGTCCTATCTCCTCCCCTGTGTGGTCTCGGGATATGTTCAATTGAGTAATAGCTGAACAGTGCGCTAATGTAGTAGTGGTGTTCCTGAAAGTGGCGTGCTACTGGGTATTGTTGATCAGCATTAGTGATCGCTCTCATGTGTTCTAATACCCGTTTTTTGTCTGGTTGAATGGAACCGCCAATATATTTCAGGTTCCACAGGCATTCCAACACATACCCAACAAAAGGGGTACTACATGTACGACTAATTTTTAAATCACACATGCCTGGCACTGGACCCTTATTGAGAACCTCAGAAAGTTCTATATCTGAAGACGCTACGATCAGCGGCAATAAAACAGATAATTTGGCAGCATCAAGTAATGTTTCATCTGAAAAGGAACTAGGAAATAAACCTGTGACATTTTTAGACGAGTACAGGCTCCTGCGACGGGGCCACCAAGCACCAAGAGGAACACCGACAGCGAAACCCAAGGGACAAAGAGGTCGAGGAAGAGGAAGAGGAAAAGGCGGAATCACGAGAGAAGAAAAAGAATTAGACAAAGGTGGAAAAAGAGGCAGAGGAAGGGGGTGCATGGGACCGCAGGCGAGAAGCTCCGAACTACATTATGATGGACACAGAAATGGTGAACAAAACTATTATCAACTTATCCGAAAGACATTTGAATGAAGTGGATAAAAAGACACTATGTTTAGGCCTCTTGTTTTGCCCCACCTTGCCTTTTAATTATTCCAAAACTCGCATTCACCTCTTCAAGTTTATCCACAAGCCTAAATTAAAGAAATGGCATCTACTTAGGTCCAGTGGTACACCAACCGGTCAATAACAAATGACATCTTTTATTTGCAGAGATGTGTGGCATAACACGTTTCCACCTGCGTTAGGTCTTAATCATATGCACAATGTCCAGCACTCAGGTGTTCATCCTTTTCAACAATATAGAGAATCTTCAGTTTCATTAAATGAAATGGAAACCTACATAGAGTACTATGGCAAGGTTTTACAAATTTTCAAAACTATCATGAGGTCTCTTTAATTGCCAATTGCCAATGGAAATGAGGTCTCTCTACAGTGTTGATACTTTGAGAGTTTAAAAGGACGAACACCTAAGTGCTGGACATTGTGCACATTTTCTATGTGTGCTGCAGAATGCAGCACTTGTAGAAAGAGAAAAAACAAGGAGAAATAACATATTTCTCCACAAAGTACCTCTCCTGGGAAGGGATACTATTTTGAAGCATTCCCAGGTTTACTAGTATTAGTAAATTTGGGAATGCACTACAAACCATTGGTGGATGCATGGGAACACTTACTCTCCACCATTGGAATGCCTTCCCAGTGCAGAGTAATGCAAGGCATCAACTTGTGATGCCGTGGTCCAGATTTATGAAGCCATGAAGAGTCACGCAAGGTGGCTCTGCGTAGCATAGTAAATCTCACTTAAGGGCTTGCGTTACCCTTGCGTCACCTTGTGTGACTCAAGAGCAATGCAAGCCCATTGATAAATCTGGCCTTATGTCTTCAAATCCAGGAATGAGTGGGCGAAACCAAAATTTAAAGTCTATGTTACAGTGGTGGAATTGGGCAGTAGTTGTGGTGTTGATGAAGCTGAAGTTATTTGTAGAAGTAGTTTACAGTGGAATGCTGCTTTCATCTTTGGTTCAAGGGTGTCTCCATATGAAGGTTTACAGCTATTGTAGGCCACTGAAGAGAAAGCGTTCACCTCATTGTATTTCACAGTTTGTTTTTCAGAGCTGCACTCCAAAAACAAAGACATAACTCATTGTACAAATATCGTGACACAAATAAAGAGAACGTTATAAATACTTAAAAAGAAACACCACATAATTTTAATCGAGTAAAAATGAGTGATGGTGGTACATAGGGATATGGGGTGTGGAGGGAAATAATAGGCTTTAACTGAAGGAGAAAGGGAAAGTGAATGGTGAGAGCTCTTAAGGGGCTACATCGGGGAGTGAAGGTTAGCAAAATAGAGAATTGATCACAATTAGCTGCTACTGCCCTGCTATCTAGTACTGGTAGTCCCAGTGTTTCCTCCTGCTGAGGTAGTGAATCATGGCTTTTATCCCATCCACTGGCAAAGTGCATGGTGAAGTCAAGGGCAAAGGGTGCAAATGTTTGGATTTCACCAAGGCCAAGCACACAGCAGTTAAATGCTTTTCCATTTGTGCAATTGGCCAAAGTGAGTTTAGCCATTACTGACATTCAACAATTCAAAAGGAATGGTTGAAGAAAGCAGACACAACAAAAAAGCTGTTCGGTTTTTCTTTTTTACAGAACTGTTAGATCTGGCATCCTTGCTGTGGTTTTCCCTGATTCCTGACCTCCTGTTTTGATGACTTTATTTTTGCTGGATTAAGGATTCTGGGCACTTTACCACTGCTAACCAGTGCTAAAGTGCATATACTCTGTACTCTAAACATGGTAACATTGGCTTATCCAGAATTGGCATACTTAATTTACTTGTAAATCCCTAGTAAAATGCACTATATTTGCTCAGGGACTGAAAATTAAATGCGACTAGTGGGCCTGCAGCACAAATTGTGCCACCCACTGCAGTAGCCCTTAAACATGGCTCAGGTCTGCCACTGCAAAGCTGTGAATGCAATTTTAAACTGCCATTTCGACTTGGCAAGTTAACGTACTTGCCAGGCCCAAACATTCCCTTTCATTTTATATATGTTACCCCTAAGGTAGGCCTTAGGCAGTCCTATGGGCAGGGTACAGTGTATTTAAAATGTAGGACATGTACTTTTGAGTTTTACATGTCCTGGTAGTGAAATACTCTTACATTTGTTTTTCACTACTGCAAGGCCTACCTCTCCCATAGGTTAACATTGGGATTGCCTTAAACACCTTTTAAGTGTAATTTCCAATTGGGAGCAGATGGAAATTTACAGTTTGGTTGTTTCTGGACTCACAATTTAAAATCACAACTTATGAGGACGTCAGATTTTAAATTGTAAGTCTGAAAATGCCACTTTTAGAAAGTTGGAATTTTCTTACTTTAACCATTCTATACCCCTGGCTGTCTCTGAAAACACACCTGGGTTGGGTGACAGCTGGACTTTGTGCATCCCTCTAGACAGTCACACAAAGGGAGCTGGGGTGTGGCATTTGCATCCTGATGGCCCATCACCAGGCTGATGGGCCTTCCTGAGGTTGATTGGGAGGGAGGAGCTGACACTTGCTACCTGCTCTGCTCTCTTGGCCTACTGCCTGCTACTTCTTGCTTGGGAGTGGGAGGGACTGGATCTGCTCTCTACATCCTTGAACCCAAGTTCTCCAAGGGCTTGTTGGCTTGCCTTCTGTTTTCTGAAGTCTCAAGGACACAAAAGACTCTGCTGGTGGTGCTGGACTCTGCAATCTGTGAGCCTAACCCTTGCCTGAGGTACCCCCTCCAGTCATGGGCCTCAGATGTGGGTTCTGCAGCTGGACCCCTTCCCATTTGAGGATGGGTTACCACCTACTTGAAGTAGGTGGTAGCATGAAAAATGTTTGCGACCGCATTTCGGTCGCAAAACATTCTTACATACTGCTGCGATTCAGTATAAGGAAGGGACGCCCTAAACATGCCCCTTTCTAATGATGAATCGGTATGCATTCACAATTCCAAATTGTGATTCGGTACATGTTATGACCTTGTTATTAGTAAGGTTGGTAACTTGGGTTCAACTTATGTCAAGATGGCCGATGGAGAAGGAGCTCTTCCTGCGGGCTCCTGAGGTAAGGGATCGCCATTGGCGTAAATCCCTGGAAAACCCACCCCATCAAGTCAAACAAATCAAGCTACCAGTTAAAGGAGTAAACTAAACCTGCAACATGGATTTACCGGACTCACAGTACGGAGGATATAAGCTACGACCCCCGTAACCGGTCTCTCTGTGACGATCTCGGACCTCTCGACACACGATCCTGCGACGGCAGGCTTCCTCTGCAGGGATCCCCCGAGGCTGCTCTCTCTTCTGCAAGCACGGATCGACGTCCCCAATGACAACAACAACGGGACTAGGGAGTCGATCGGCCACTGGAAACGCCTTCCTCGCCCAGCGCCCTCTGCCATCGGACTGGAGGCTTAGCTGGGTCTGGCCCCGATCGAACTCGACCGACCTGCCGGGGTCCACTTTACAGCAGAGGTGCCCTCGCCATCTTGCGGGAGCCTCACTGGCTGGGGGCCGTCGCTGTCTCTTAGAAATTACAAGCCTCACGAGGACCCTCTCGCTTCGGAGGCCCATTGGCTTTTCCAGCCTAGAGTGCTGCCTCCCACGGTAGTAGGCCCCAGGAAGTGGATCGGGCCCCGGAGACGCCTTCCTCGCCCGGCGCCCTTTGCAATTGATCCTGAGGCTCGACTGTTGGGCCCACTTCACTTCACGAGACATGACGATTTCTGCCGACCTGCCGTAGACCACCACACTTCGGAGTGGGGGTGCATTGCGGAGGTACATTGGAGGTGCTCGATCCTTTGAGAGAGCTCCCTCGGCTGCGATTTGACGCTGCTTTGCTGAGGCGGCCAACTGCACTGGGACATCCCATGTCCTCCTTCCTCTGCCCTCCACCCCCTGCTCGGGCTCTGACTCCAGGTCAAGGGGGGGCGGACTCATCGCCAAGCCAGCTGCAACCGGCCTGGCCCTGGCTCCTGCCGTGCCCGATCCAACGGAGATCCTTCGCCACCTCTCGGAGGGGCCCGAATGCCTCGACCTACATGTTTGCAGACCGACTCAGCAAAAAGGTAAGGGTGTGCCCTCGCCCCACCTGACCCATCCAAACAACTCAAATGGGTTCCTCGTGGGCCCAAATCATCAGAACTGCTGCGCAGCCTCAAAGACCAGCCCTGACTCCATCGCCACATAGAGTCTAGATCTTGGCTGGGCTGACAAACTCTGCCCCCGAGCGCCGATCCTGACTCAACACCCCCAACGGCTGCAAATAGCCTTGAATGTGACGCAGGTCACATAACATTATAGGATCAATTCAATTCAACCTGAATGGAGGCGCCGTCCTCCCCAGGGAAGGCCAGCTCTCTTACTGCAAGGGCCATGAGCTTCAGATTTGTTCATTGATGGGCACCCATTTTGTTTGTCTGTGCTGTTGTTGTTGGGCACCCATTTTGTTTTTTGTTGCTGTGGGGCACCCATCCTGCTACGGAAACTGAAGAGGGGTGCTTCCTTCCCTGGTCTATGCTCTGCTGGTCATGGAAAGTGAAACAGGCTTGCTCCACTCTCTGCGTACAGTGGCCATCTTGGAGTGGTCATCTCACCTATATCCCACACACCTGGTCCATGAGTCCTATGTTTTAACATTTGACATGCTCTACTGTTAAGGCATTCCCTTCGGCTAATAGGATAAATACACCCTTTTATGTGGATCACCCAGGACACCGAACACTCTTGGCCTCTGAACTGTCCACTGTATTCAAATATAATTCTTCACAGAGGGTGGCCTTGCTTGAGCGGTTAGTTTGCCCTAATACCACATAGTTTGTGGTGGTTATTTCCCTTTAAGGTCATGCGTGAAAGGCCTGCCTGATCTGCCTTCCCTATAAGGATTTAAATCCATCCCTGAATTGCCTTCAAGTTATCACGGCCCAGCCGCCTGTCTTTTAGCCCTAGATAGTCTGGCTCTCATGGGTCCTGGTCTACCCAAAGGAACCTGAGGGTACGTTACTAGCAAATGTGATTCTATTGCCCACTTCACCTTCACCCCATGAGACTCTCTGGCTGCTTTCACACTGATCTCTTTCGACACGTCCCCGACCTCTGCCCAGACTCTTGGCTTGCCTACGACTCCTATGGTCGGAGTAGCCCCTGCCCTGGCTCTTGGCTTACCTATACCTCCTTTGTTCGGAGACTAGTCGTGGGCGGGTATAGAACCTAAACCTTCGAACCTCATCTCTCCCAACCTGGAGCCGGCTGGCCATAATGCTTTCCGAATCATATATCCCCCTAACTTATCAAAAAATGCTGCAAAGAACTTCAAACACAGACTACCTAAATCCCATCCAGAAACACTTTTCTCAGACCCCTTCTTCTCCATCAGAAAGGGTGCTACCATAAATGATCTCATCTTTTACACTAAACGTCATGCTCAATGGCGGAAGGCCATATACTCTCTGCTCAAGATCTCCACTTCCCTGAAGACTCCACATGGCCTTAGACTGATGGTTGTGCCCTCCTCGGCTTACAGAGCTGAAGCCACCATCTCCCTTTACAAAAACAGAACCATCCTTATACAAGGTTCAGATCGCAATCTAGTGATATTTGACAACTTTTTTCCCACCATCTTGAATACAGTGGCTAACCTCAATTCCGCCCCCTTCGGAGGGGCTGGCCCCCCCAGTGGCCCCCCAGTCTTCGCAAAGTCTATCTCCTACCTCTCCACCACCACCCTCGGACCCAACATCTGCTCCGATGGGTCCCACTCTAGCTACCTTAATTCATAATAACAATTCCCCCTCATTTCCCGTTGCAAACGAGCCGCGACAACACAGTCATCATGCTAGGCTACCTCCTCCCCCCCTGTTAGCTAGCGCTTTCTCCCCTAGCTCCCCTGCTCACAGCACTACCCTGATTCCCCCCAGGATCCCTTCCTTCAGCCCAACCTGCTATCCCGACCTGCTCCCACAGGCCTTTAGGGGTCTCTTTCCGTCCGACCCCCCTCCCCTATCCTACCCATCCCTCAGAGCACGCAGCACCATTTCCTTGAATCCCTTCCCTCGGGGCACATCCATTCGCCACAGGCCCTACTATCCCCGCCCCCACTTGCTCTCTACCACTGCAGGGTCCCCTGAACCTAGCATCCCAACCCCATTCACACACATCATTGGAAGGCCGACTAAACGAGATAGCACTCTGCCTACAACAACTTAAGGTAGAAGTTCGAAGCCTATTACATATCACGGAGGAACTGTCAGCTAACTCCAGACTTAGTTGCTCCATTATGAACAATCACCACCTCCGCTCGCTCCCAGCTAGCGGTTGCTCCGGGCTCCCTCCCTCCCGACACTTGGCGGTCACCATCCCACTTCACACACACACCCCATATTTGGGCCTCCGCGCCGCCCCTTAATGACCCTTCTCGCCCCTCCAGATGCAGAGCCTCCCTGTCTGATAGGGATATTCATTCTCTCCTTCTTTCATGTGATCCGGCACATCCCTCCACCATATCAAACTTACAACAAATTTAATCCATCCCCACTGATCCCTTCAGGGAACCTAGGCCAAACACCAGAGCTTTAAATGAGAACAACCTCACGAGAGTCACCACCACTCTACCTGCACCCATGGATGCCAACTTAAGACTCAAATGTGTGCTCCTAAACTGTAGATCGGCAGTTAAACATGCTGGGAACATTGCCGACCTCATCCTTGCCCAGGACCTTGACCTTGTTATGCTGATGGAAACCTGGCTAAATGACTCAGCTGCTCCCATCCTGGACATTTTAATGCCTCCCAACTTTGATATCATTAGGTTGGACAGAACTAGTGGTCAAGGTGGTGGCATCGCATGTCTACATCGTAGCAACCTAACAGTGAAAGTACTACATGCCGACCTACTGCCGTCTTGTGAATACCTATGCATTGAAGTGACTGGTTGCGACAATCACTCATGCAAACTGCACACGTTTTACCACCCCCCTCGCGACAACCTTCCCTTCACAGAACTGATCATGGACATTATCTCGGCCAATACGGATTTCCATGGCACTCAGATCTTCCTGGGAGACTTCAACCTCCACTGGAACGATGCAAATGATGTGGTGGTCAATAGCCTTAAATCCTTCCTACTAGACCTCAACCTAATCCAAATCTGTGATAGCCCTACTCATATCAAAGGAGCTACCTTAGATCTTGTCATTGGTAAGCCCAACTCCATCCTCCTGGAGTCGATCCTCCCGTGTGATTGGACAGATCATTATTGCATCACCTTCCTCATCCTGGAATCGGTTAGAGCTAGTAGAGCCCAGCCTAAGAACCCAAAACAGTTGAAAAGATGTCTATGGAACATCAACTCGCAAGATCTGACTGCTCTCTGCGATAACACCCTGCCTCCTCCCTTGAACATGTTGGATGTCCACGACCTTACGGCCCACTATAACCACTCAATGTTTAAGGTACTAGACTCGGTTGCACCACTACAGCTTAAAAGAATGTCCTCTAAACTCTCCAAACGTGGTTCAATGATAGTCTTAATTCCGAAAGAAGAAATTTAAGACTGGCAGAAAGGTTGTGGAGATCCCATCCCTCCCTTGAACATCTCGACCATTTGAGATCCCTGAGAAGCATATACAATAAACACATCAGATGCTCGAAGGCCACCTTTTTCAGAACTCAACTAGAGCAAGCAAAAAAGTGCCCAAAAAAACAGTTTGAACTCATCGAGTCCCAAGCTAACAGTCATCCTAATCTCTCGTCACAATCCAAGGGACATTGCTGAACTGTGAAGAATTCACCAATTTCTTCACGGATAAGACTATTAAGATTGAAACTGAATTACGCTCTGCCCTTGATTAACCCTGGGCGGTGAACTCTGCTCCGCTCGCGGAGTTTGCGGAGTTTCCTGCACTCCGCGTTACGCGGAGATCGCGGAGTTCCAAAAAACTCCGCTTCGCGTTGCGTAGCGTAGTTTTTTTCCTCGCTCGCGTTCGTCAACGTCAAGTTGGCGACCGCAAGCGAGGAAAATCAACCTCCCGGCGAGATTTTTCCTCGTTCACGATCGTCAACATCAAGTTGGTGAGCGCGAGCGTGGAAAATCAACATCCCGGTGAGATTTCTCAACGCGGGGGGGGTCAGGTTTCTCATTGCGAGTGGTCGCGTATGCTCGCAACAACTCGCAATGATTGTGGCAATCTACTTGAGCGGCAGAAAAGGAAAGCAGGGACCGCTTGCACTGTGCATGGTGCCGTTCGCAATGATTGCACAGTGCGAACAAGCATCCGGCACTGTGCAATCACCGCAAACGGCATTTTTCGATCGTACTCCGCCGCTCTCGTAGCTCCGCGTAGTGTGGCGGAGTTGTTTTTGCACTTCGCGGAGTGCAACTCCGCGAACTACGCCCAGGGTTACCCTTGATCACCTGTCGATCAGTCCACTGAACACCCTCCATCCCCCTGGGTGGGACATCACTGACCCTGCGCTGCCCTACCTCCCCAAAAACAATGCATCCTGGAGTCTGTTCCAAACCTTGGATGAATGCACTATACGCAAAATGCTGTTGACTTTGAAACCTTCCAATCACTACAACGGCCCTCTGCCATCGAACCTTTTCCCGGAACATAGATCCTCCTTACTAACACTTTGGACTACGATCGTCAATGCATCACTTCAACAAGGTGCTATTCCAGATTGCCTAAAATCGGGTCAAGTTACCCCGATTCTGAAGAAACCATCTGCTGATCCCACGGACCTTCATAACTTTCGCCGAATCTCTAACATCCCCACCTTGGCAAAGCTCCTTGAGAAATGTGTGCTTGCCCAACTCTGTAACCACATCGACCATTTCCAACTCCTGGACCAATGCCAATCTGGATTCCGTCCGGGCCATAGTACAGAGTCTGCGCTAATGCACATTGTCGATGATGCGCTTAGAATGTTGGACCATAATGAGTCATGCCTATTGATCCTTCTTGACCTTTCGTCAGCATTCGATACTGATAAACATGATAACCTAATTGACCTCCTGGAACACAGGATGGGGCTGTCTGGGCCTGTACTAAACTGGTTCTCTTCGTTCCTTCAGAACAGATCCCAAAGCTTCAAGGTGAACCAATCCCTGTCCCAGCCTGCACCGGTCACTCTGGGGGTTCCCCAGGGTTCAGCGCTCTCCCCCCACGCTCTTTAACCTGTTCATGGAGCTTCTGACAGAAATTCTGAAATCATCCAGCATTCACTATCACATGTATGCGGATGATACCCAATTATACCTGAAGATCGCCTCCCCCGAAGACATTCAGTCCCTCAACTCAGTCCTGCTGGAAACACAAAGCTGGTTGGCACGTAACCACCTGAAGCTTAATGCTCTAAAAACAGAATTCCTCCTAATCTCACCCCTCAAACAATCTCAGGTCATGGAACAATGGTTGGATCAGCTTACTGCTCTTAATTGTAGACCTCACCTTGTTGATTTGGCATCCTCTCTGGGTATTATATTAGACAAATGTCTGAACATGCAGAAGTACATTAGTTCCCTCACCAAAGGAGCGAACTTCCAACTCAGCATCCTAAGAAAACTCAAACCCTATCTCCCTGCTCATGACCTAAAGGTTGCGGTTCAAGCATTAGTGATCTCAAATCTGGAATATGGTAGCGCAACGTTGTGCGGCTTGCCCAGAGTGAAGACGGCTCCTCTTAGGGTTGCCCTCAACTCGGCGGCTAGGCTCATAACTGGCACTAAAAAATACAACCATATTTCTCCGGACCTGCTGGCCCTGAATTGGCTTCCATATGAAGCTCGGATACAGTTAAAGATTGCATGCATGGCACACAAAGCCATCCACTTCAAGACCCCGCTTTACCTCGCTCAGAAGCTTGAGCTCTCATGTGGTTCGAGAGCCTGCAGAAGTGCCAGCACCCTATTGCTCAAACCACAAAAATTCAAGAAAAAAAAGACCTACAATCGAGCCTTCTCTGGTACGGCTCTGAGGATCTGGAACTCCCTTCCGCCCGAAGTCAGGGTGAACCCTTCCACTGCCCTCTTCAAAAAAGAAGTCAAAGGACT
Source organism: Calotriton arnoldi (assembly GCA_963921515.1). Lineage (NCBI taxonomy): Eukaryota > Metazoa > Chordata > Amphibia > Caudata > Salamandridae > Calotriton > Calotriton arnoldi. The sequence goes on along the minus strand of CAWUFW010012689.1, from coordinate 346,505 downwards.
CTTGTTGAAGAAATTTCTGCCTCAGTCAGGCCTCTCCATTGGACACTAGGGCCATAGACGTTGATTTTTGGCCCAGCTGCCTGGCTCACGAGAATGTTGGACATTATAAGACTGTGAATTTCTCGCTGTGTTGATTCTGTTTTGTTTGCTTGTACCCTTCTTGATGCATAAACTATGAAGCGCTCTGATACCCTCGGTGGTCATGTTCGCGCTAAATAAAACTTTCTAAATAAAAATAAAGTAAATAAATAAATAAATAAGGTTAATTAATATCCACATTTAGGATTGTTTTTTAGTTCTGTTGGAACCTGGTCTTCTATTTTATCTTCTAGATCAATGATTTTTACAAGATCCATTTTATCTATTTTTGATTTTGCTTCCGGACTTGGCAATAGACCCTTAGCAATCATTTTAATAATTTACGAAGCAAAATGTGTCTCTATTGCTACCTATGGAAGTGATATCCGGGGGTACGCTGATATTGCTTCCCTTCAAACCGTGGGAAACTAATTTTTGAAGAAACTGTTATTTCTTCTGAACAGTTTTGCCTCTTTTGTACTTCATGAAGAGTTGGGTTTTGGTTTCCTTACCGATATTGTGAAAAGGCACCCCTTGCTACAGTGGATCATGGTTTGGTCAAAACCAGAGGCTGAGTTAAATTCTTGATAATGAGGGACTGTCTTGCTTTGAATGGATCTAATAGAATTCCCTGACTCTTTTTCTCAAGAGATCTTTTACTGAATTAGGACGACTGGAAATGTTTTATTAACCCAGATAAGCTTGTGAAGGCGGACTTTCTTTAGACATAGAAAGCTTTTATGGATTTATTTAAGTCCAAAAGGGAAAGTATGGAGTTGGCTAAACCATCTGTTAGATCTCAAGTTATGATGTTAACCTCACCAATTTTCAAACCTTATTTAAATCTAAGACTGTCTTCTCATTATTGTTTCTTATTGACCAGGTTTAGACTAAGGCCCTCATTACGAGTCTGGCAGTCCACGTACCACCAGACTCATGGGGGCTTGGCGGTGGCAGTCTTTTGACCGCCCTATTATGACCAGAGCAGTCAGGCCGCCCTCGGACCACCGCAACCTCCAGGGATCCAAGGTCTTGAGGCCGCAATATGCTTGGCGGGGCCGCTGCGGCCCCACCAAGCATATTACGAGTTTTCTCACCACCACATTTTTCATGGCAATGCGACTGCCATGAAAAGTGTAGTGGTGAGGAAACAAAGGTGGCCTAATGCGTCTGCATCATGTGGATGCACACAGGAGGGCACAACATTTGCCCCCCGTGTGCATGCGCACCAGTACCTGCCCATGCCGTGCAGGTACTGATTTTGACGTTCCCATTGCGGTGCCAATTTCATAGGCATAGCCGTGGAAACTCCAAAGAACCACCCGCCAGATAGAAGAAAACTCCTAATCTGGCGGGCGGTTCAAACATGGGCTTGGCGATGTGGGAGTGGGGCGTTCCCTTTCCGCACTGCCAAATTCATAATAAGGCTCTATTTATGATACATCACATGTTGGCAGCAGTAGCGGCTGCTACTGGACGCATGTGGTGGGGCGGGGGCAGAGGGGGGATTTAAAAAAGAGAAAAAAGGACTTACCTTTAACGGCCCACTGCCGCCTCTCATCCATCCTCTTCATCGTCCTTCTTCCGGCAGTTCCGGCCAGCAGCAGGAAGCACCTGGGCACACAGACTCCCCTGAGCTATTTAAAATGCTGCAATGCAGCATTGTGATTGGTCTGAGCGCTGTGGTTCTGGGGTTAGATGGGGACATGTTCCTCACCAGGCACTGTAATGCAGCCTGGTGGGGAACATGCAAAGTGCACATGAACTGTTTGGCCAGCCCACGAGGGCCGCCCAAAAAGTAGAGTCATACTTAGGGAGTGCAAACCACTCCTCCCCTGCTCTGGCCAGCCCCGCCCCGCCACTGACTGCAATATGAAAAATAAAATGATAATAACAATAGGTTATTATCTTTTTCTTTTTTCTTTTGAGCAGTGGGGTGACGCTTCTCCGCCTTAGCTGGTTGGCGGTCCCTAAGGGTTCGTATAAGGATTGTTCTCTGGAACCTTGTAATTGTGATCTGGTTTCGAAACAGAATACTATGCACTTTATAATGTTTTGCCATTTTTCTGTGAATCTGCAAAAAAAAAAATTATTGCATTGTTAAAAGAGCAGCAGTTTATTCAGGTCCAACCCGCCTTGTTGCACTTACGAATGCTTTTAGATAAGCTCACCTGCTTGCATATAGCATGTTTTTTAAAAATTGAGGAACTCGAAGAATTTACTATGATGAACTGTGGATCTTATTTATGTATATCATTCTATATTTTACTGTAAATTATTGGTTTACTGATGATTCTTTTTATGCTGTATTTTATTGTCATTACGTTGTTTTTATCTTTTATGGTTTCATCAAAAACTGAATAAAGAAAGTTGATTTATTGATTGAGACCTCCGGGGCTTTTTATTTTCTTTAGAATGTAGTACCAATAGGCCTTTATTTATTATATTTGTCTTAAAATTGTATGAAATGCATACTTGACACAAGAAAAAAGTGCTGTACAGAATGGAAGACATTTCTCAGAGAAGCATGATGAAAAAGAGCAAACCTTATCTGTGTTGGTAGGTCTTTAAAAATGTTTTAGGGGCTTTCCCTGAGAAGGTATGTGGCTTCCATTTTGTACCTGGGTACTGCTAGCATGGGCTTTCCGTGGCTTTTGAGAGTCTGTGAACCCCATGCGGTCTTTAATATTTTATTGAGAAATGAAGTGAGTTGAAGTGGATAGCTCTCTATCATAGGCATACTCTTTAGCAGAAATATCTTCCTTCCCATGGTAACCTGATAAGGGAAGTGATCAGAGGAGTAATATGGTCAAAGATATGCTTGTTGTTGAATAGGCAAGCTTATGCGTGTAGAACATCATGCCATATGAATTCTATCAGCTCTGCGTTATTATATAAATTTCATTCTCACCCTGAGGTGTGCCACAGCTCTAAACTGAGCAGTCTTCATCATTTTTTATTTATTTTATTTTGTCATGGTAATGTATTTACTTTTTTTATCATACTGAATTGCGGTTTACTGATGTGCCGTGGTCAGATCACAGTGTTGCACGGAGATCATGGGTTTAGTATGAAGGAGCTTGACGGCCCTTTTAAAGTATTTTTTTATTGGTGTGATATAGAGCGATGTGGAGAGAAGGATTAGTCTTGACTTTAAAGTCTACTCTTAGGGATAAACATTTTTTAGGGAGATTGTTTAAGAGTTAATTGCCTGGGTCCATACTAGTCCTGAGTAAACGTTCAATTACGCCGGCCTAATTTGAGTAATTTCAGGAACTTTGCCTCAAGCTTGATACACGAAATTCACGACATTATACCATTACAACTAGGGGTGGGCGGAATTTGCGTAGTCGCGTTAAGCAAAGTTCTGCGAAACGGTAAAAAATATCTGCGAGCTATGAAGAATTCCGCGAGCACGCGGAATTGCTTGTTCCGCCTGTTCGCGATGCGTTTTTCCTGTTCGGGGACGCTGTTTGCGTGCTCGGGGGAAATATCTCGCGAACTTGCCCATGCGGTCGCAAATTGGCGCGGCCATCTTGTTTCACTTGTCCCGCCCGCTCGCGATGCGTGTTTCCTGTTCGCGAACGCAGATGTCCGAAGGTGCGTCCGAATGATGTGTTCGCGATCGCACACTCTCGCGGGATCACGCGGCCGGCTACCAAAATCTCGTGGCACACGCGAATGGATAGGAAAACTCGTCGGCGAACGCAGGGATCCCGGTAAGACGCTCCCGCGTGCGCGAACACGCATTTTGAAAAGCGCGAACAAGGAAAAAATTCCACTACGCCGCGGATCGCGGAATTTTTGGCAAAATTCCGCAAATTCCGCGAGCGGAGCGGAATTTACCGCCCAGGCCTAATTACAACACTTTGCTTAATTTCGTGCCAATCACAGAAAAACGTACAGTGAAACGTGCCATTCACTGTAGAATTTTACCACAAATGCACAGCTATTATATGTGATCCTTTTTCTTTAAATGCGTCCTTCCATCAAACATTGACACCACAACGTATTTTGCCATAAAATATAGTGCAAAATTACAGACAGCATTTTGTCTTTTTTAACTGGTTTTCTTTTTCTAAAATCTTTACACATTTTCGCCTGTCTTTTCTGTGCCATAGTTACCAGGGACTGAGCTCAGGTTTATAATATGGAAACCTTTGACTGAAATACCAATAGGCCTGGGGGAAATTTAATTTACGTGGGTGTAATTTGCGTAATTTCGGGAACTAAGAGTTACATTTCTATCACAAAATTCCCAAACCTACACCATTATACCACATCACGTAATTATGGACCATTCACTACAAAAAGGCACCGCGAACGAGAAATTTGCAGTAAAGCTTTACCACAAAGGCACAGGAACAATAGAACATGTGTGGCTATTTGAATTACATTTGAGAAGTAAGACTAGAACCATTTTAAGATATTTCCCTGTGGTGTAGCATTTTTTCAGTTTAAGTCTTTTTTTTTTTGTTGAAACTTTATTTATACTTTTTTAGTCATAACAGCCAGTCAAGCAGTACATATTATACATTTTCTTCTGTGCAGATACTATTCCTGAGATCAAACGGTCAAACATATTTTAAACAATGTTAAGTATACATAATTGTGTTATCACGGCTACGTTTCCCCTCTGGGCGCATCTCAAGTGTCTATATGTGTGCTCCCCCTCCTGCTGCCTGCATCTCTGTTCGTATATTTAGTGTCTGTCCTAGCGGGTTCATTGCCTGCCCCTTTTATCTTCTAGATATACTCTATCCTATACCTGTTCTATTTTGACTCACAGGTTCCTCGTCTTCAACTGTCTTTCGCGCCAAGTATGCCTGATATGGTCCCCAAATATTTTTTGGTCTACAGCAGATTGGAATGAGTGCATTATAATTGTCTGACTGTGTTGAGCAGTAGGGTAGATCAGTGTGCCATTCCGACATCGTGGGTAACGGACCTCGCATCCAGCGCATTGTGATTCTTCGTTTTGCTAACGGAAGTCCGATTGCCGCCATTTTGCGTCCTGATTTATATATTTCCTTATCATACCCAAGCAGTGCAACCAGTGGGGTCTCCGGTATTTGTATCTCTAACATATCTATCAGAGCGGTGAGCACATCCTTCCAAAACGCTCGAATTCAGGGGCACTCTCACGCTAAATGAGTGAAATTCGCATCACTGGCCCTGCATCTCATGCACCTGTTGTCTTCCCTCAGACCATATTTGTGCATTTGGGCTGGGGTGTAGTATACTCTATGGAGGTACTTGTAATGTATTAACCTGTGCCTCCCATTCTGTGAAATGGACTTTGTATTCGTGAAGCAGTGTGCCCATTGCGCCCCAGTGATTTCTATGTCCAACTCTTCCTGCCACTCCTGTTGGGTCTTGGTCAATGCCTGGGTGTCGTGTCCCTTTGAGAGTGCGTATAGTGCTGTAATTCTGCGTTGTGGGGATTTAGCCTGTAGGAGGTATGGCAGTGACTTTATCTCCTGCGGTTCTGACATGTCGCCTCCTAATAGGTCCCGCAACGACTGCCTTACCCTGTAGTATTGGTAAGCATCGAGCGTGGACACCTGAGGTGCATGTGTTAGTGTTTGTTCCCATGTTTTTAAAGTACCTTCAAGAAAGAAGTTTCCCATGTATTCTATTTTTAGTGTGCAAAGTGTTTGTGTAACTGCCCTGTCCCCGCCCAACGGAAACCAATCACAACATACGATTGGCAGCTTGGGAGAGTATATAAGTGTGATTTGCTGAGTATCTTCTATTTACCTCATTTGAGCCCTTGTGCACCCAACCGGATCTATTGTTCTGGGTCTGCGTTGCGGCCCACTCAGTAGGGTTTTTGGTAGTGGGACAGGGCTAACCTCGTCTCTTTCAATATACAGTTGTGGGAGGTTATGGGGTCCGTGTATCCAGTAATGTGCATGCAAAAACTGTGCAGCCCTATAGCATATCTCAAGATCTGGGGCGTGTAGTCCTCCTTCAGAGTATGTCTTTGTCAATGTATCCCATTTGACCCAGGGCACTTCCCAGACCAGGCGAGTTGTACCTGGAGGGTTCGGAGATTCCGGAAGAATGATTTCGGTAATGTGATTGGGATGTTCGCAAAAAGGAAAAGGAACCGCAGGAGAACAATCATCTTCATTAGTGCAATGCGGCCTATTAGAGATAGGAGGAGCCTAATCCATTTGTCGATTGATTCAGTGAGTCTCTGTATTGCGCACACATAATTTTCCAGCATTGCCACTTCTGGATCAGTGTGTATTTGTACTCCCAAGTATCGTATGGGGTCTGTGGTCCATTCTATGGGGTATTCAGTGGAGATGGGGACAGTATTAGGTGTAAGTGGTATTATCATTGATTTATGCCAGTTAATGTGTAGGCCTGAATGTTGTCTGAAGCGCTCTACTTCTTGCAGCATCGGCTTTAGATCATGTTCTGGGTTACGTATGTACAATAAGGTGTCGTCTGCATATGCTGAAATGATCAAATTATGTTGTGGGAACCTTATGCCTCTATGTGTATGATATTCTCGCATGGCGCAAGCCAGGGGCTCCGCAGCCAGTCCGTACAATAATGGCGAGAGAGGGCAGCCCTGTCTAGTGCCTCTAGCGATTGCTATAGGTTTGGAGAGTGACCCATTGACTCGCACACGTGCTGAGGGCTGGGTGTACAGGACCTCGACTAATTTTAGGAACACCTCACCCACTCCAACCCTCCCGAGGACTGCATACAAGAACCGCCATTCAACTGAATCGAAGGCCTTCTCGATGTCCAGGAAGAGGGCTGCGGCTCTAACATTCGATTGATACGTGTGATAGTACCGAAGAGGGTTCTTAAATTGCATGTGAGGGAGTGGCCCAGGATGAATCCAGTTTACTCCTGTCCCACTAGTCTTGGCAGTAAGGGTGCTATTCTAGTCGCCAAATATTTTGGCAAACAGCTTGGCATCTGTATTAAGCAATGATAAAGGTCTGTAGGAGGAGCATTGATCTGGTTGTTTACCGGGTTTTAGTAGCGTGATCAAGGTGGCCTCTCGCATCGAGGTTGGCATTATTCCCTCCTTTGCCATTTCTTCGAAAAGGTTCATCAGATGCAGTGTCAACCATTCTTGATATGTTTTATAAAAGGCCACGGTCAGACTGTCTGACCCTGGCGCTTTGTCATTAGGCATGTCTTTTAATGCTGCCATGATTTCTGTTGGGCCGAGCGGGCCATGAGCCTCTCTCTGCCTGTGTTGTCCAACCATTGCATCGCTATATGGGCAAGGTAATCTTCGTCGGTCTCATCTGCACTGGATTTGCGTGTGGTGTACAGTTCTTTATAATAGTTACTAAATGCCTCCACTATCTTAGGCGTACTACCGACTAATTCTCCATGTTAATTATATATTTGTTGAAATGTCATTGTCTCTTCAATGGGATCATGTCAGTGTTGCTAGCGTGGCTCTGGGCCTGTCCCCCTCCGCGTATACCCTGGCTGTGGCGTATTTTCCTAAGTGTTTAATCTCGGTATTTGCCAGTTCATTACGGGGCATATTAGCAAGACCGGCGATAAAATTATCGCCGTTTTAGCGGCAGGAAACTGCCGCTAAAACCGCGATAATGGGCTTGCTAATATGCGTTATGGAATTCCAATAGAAGCCCAGGTTAGATGTGCAGGACATCTAACCTGGGCTTCTATTGAATTCCATAACGCATATTAGCAAGCCCATTATCGCCGTTTTAGCGGCAGTTTCCTGCCGCTAAAACGGCGATAATTTTATCGCAGGTCTTGCTAATATGCCCCTAAATTCGTCTATTTTTGCCCTAATCTGTAGAAGAAGACTTGGTACCGCCCTCTCCTGGACTTGCCTCACTAGTCCTTTCAGCTCCATCTCCACTTTGTGTAGTTGTGTTCTGATCGACTGGAGTGCACCGGCATGTTTTGAAATTGTTATCCCCCGAATATATACCTTGAATGTCTCCCATATGGTGCTCATCTTGGAGACACTTCCTAGATTGGTACTGAAAAACTTGTCAATTGCCTTCTCTAGGTCGTCACGAAATACTGGGTCTAGTAATGAGTATTGTGGGAATCGCCAGGTGGTCTCTCTGGGGTGCATGTTACTAATTGACATACTCAGCTTGGCAGGTGAGTGGTCCGAATACGTGCGTGGCATGTGTTCATATTCGCAGATGAAGGGCAGCAGCTCATGTGATGCAAACCAATGATCTATTTGAGTATGTGTATCATATACAGAGGAATAATGTGTGTATTCTCTGTTTAGGGGTGACCAGTGATGCCAAACATCTGTAAGTCCCTAAGCTTCAGCCATTCCAGCTATGGCTGTTGCTGCCATAGAGGGCCGCCTGGGAGGACCCTTCGATCTGTCTAATTCTGGATTCTGTATACAATTGAAATCCCTCCCCCCCAGATTTGCGGGATATGTGAGTGTTTCATGATTTTGCCATGCAATGAATGGTAAAAGTGGGGGCCATCATGATTAGGCCCATAGATTCCGACCAATAATACATTGAAACTGTCTTTATGGCATCTGGCTAACACGTATTTCCCCCTTGGGTCGATATCCACCTCACGCACCTGCAACCCTGAGTTCCTTCGTACCCAGATCAGCACCCCTCTAGCATGGGAGGTAAATCCTGATGCAACACAAATGCCATTCATTCTTTTCTGTGATGATAGGCCAGTATGGGGAGCCAGGTGGGTCTTTTGAAGTATGGCCACCTCTACGTGATGTCTTTGTAGATAAGCCACTACCTTAAAATTTTTCTGATGGTTGATTAGGCCCCTCACATTCCAAGTTATAAACCTTAACTGGGTGTTAATGGTGGCAGTTTGTATCTCGTTAATCGTACTTATATTTGTTACGGTTCATAGTATGCTCTATGTGTGACCAAGTATCTTGACCTGCACTTCTATGCACAGCTTGACTACTATTACTTGCTAACAGTTTAACTAGAATTCCCCTATCCCCCCCCCCACGCCACATCCCAAAGCATACGACATGGCTTAACTGGACCATCCCCTGTAACCCTCCACCGCTAAAATTTGTTGTGCCTTCCCCCGATGTGTGTTACACTTGAGGACGGTGGTTGCCCAACCTCCGATACTTCCCTGATGGTCTGTTCCCGCCCTCCGTTTTCAGTCTCTTGCAGTTCAGTAGGTGCTTCAATAGCAAACGATGATGAGTGTGCCCTTAGTCTTTCGTACTTCACTGTAAGCCAGTTGTCTTGTAGTGTACTCCGATTGAATGACTTTTCGCCATGTTCGTTGTATCAGTCCTATGACCCTCATTCTCATGTAGTGGTGCTTGTGCGTAACCCTTCATCATCAGTCCTGTTGCTCTAGATCATTGTGAATGGTGTCTCCATCTTCTTCAGACCCTTCTGAGTGCTTGCTGGCTTTGTCTTTGGTGTGTCTTTTAAGTTCTTGTTGCAATTGTTTGGGATCATTATAAATCTTAGACTTGCCTTCAATGATCACTTTCAGTCTTGCAGGATATAACATTGCGTATTCTAATTTGAGCTCTCTTAGCTTGCATTTCATGGGTGTAAACTGTCTGTGCGCCTCCTGCACCTGTGGGGTGAAGTCCGGGTAGAGCGACAGTTCAGATCCCTCGTACTTGGGCACGAGCAACTCTCTTACCCACCTCAGAGCAGCATCCCTGTCTCTTAAGTTTAATGATCGTGCTATCAAAGGCCAAGGGGGTGCCCCCGGAGGTGGTTTTGGGGCCAGCGAGCGGTGCGTGCGCTCAACAATAAGCACAGAGGAAAATGTTTTGCGACCCAGCAGAGTCACAGGAAGTTGTTCTGTAAATAGTTCCATAATCCTAGTCACTGTGGATTCTGGTAAACCTAGTATGCGCACGTTGTTTCTGAGTGGCTACAGTCTCTGTTTGAGAATATTCAGCGTCTGACACCCTACGCTCCACCATGTCTAGTCTCTCAGCATGTTTGTCTATACGCTCTGACATACGATCCATTCTGTATGAGAGTGAATCTATCTTCCTGTCTATGGTAGCAAAGCTGTGTTCCATTGCACTCCGGATGTGGCAAATGTCCACTCCTGTTTCGGTAGCCATAGCCCCTTGTTGGGTCTGTGTCCTCCTCCCTGACTCTTGTCGATATACGTTGCTCAAATTGGAGTTTTGGTTGGGTCCTGTCAACCTTCCCCATGTTAAGAAGGCTTGCCGCCGTTAATTATCCGCTAATTATCACTTGCAAGATCCCAGTTGACACCAAGGTTACCACACTGCTGTTTGAGTCATCTACAGCGGTGGTTAAACTAGCAACTCTCGTCTGGCGACAGTTTCTCCTTATATGCTGCCAAGTAATGCCACACGGCGCCGGGGCAAGGTTATGTTCAGCGCTCCCTCACCGCATGGCCCCAGGGTTTGCCTCTGCCCTGCGGTGTTGCTGCGTAGTCCCCACGCCGTGATCACCCTGCTCCGCTCGTCTGCGTTAGAAGGGCCCGGACACTTCTCGCAGGCCCCAGCATCACACAGAATCTCTTCCTCACGATGCCAGGGGTCGGGCCACGCACAGAGCCCACTCACCGCATATCTTGGGTTGCGCCAATTTCTTACGGCAGCGCTTCACAGTCTCCGCACTGCACTGTCTCTGTCTTGCTCGCCTGCGTCCATAGGCCTCAGGGTCTCGTTGGGCTGCAGGTGCGGTTCCTCTGTCCCCCCTGGGCGAGTCGCGTCTTGCACCTGAGGCGTCACCTGGCGTGTGTGTTCTGCCTTGGCTGCACATGGATCAGAGCCTCTTTCTGCGATCACGGTACCTCCGCCGTTCGGTACACCGCACTTCTGGTCTGGTAGGCCGCACCTTTACTTTCAACAAAACTGGTCGTAGCGGGCACGCTCAGTAACGAGCTTTCTTCGAGTAGCACCTTCTCCACCGCTTTTGGTACGTTTTAATTTTCGGATGTGCACAATACCTTAAGGATAATTAGGACGGTTGTCGGAGCTAGCTTAGGCTGTGGCCATCTTGGAGTCATGCAAGCTCCGCCTCCCCTTTTCAGTTAAGGTCTTTAGGAGGATTTCATGGTTGAAAGTGTCAGAAGCTGATGACAAATTGAATAATATTAGGAGGCAAGTTTAGATTATCAACTGCTAGTTTTACAGTGGCAGTTTCTGTGCTGTGACCTTTTTGGAAACCAGATTGGTTTGAGATAGATTTGAGAAAAGATTACATTCTGGTGGTTCTGAAGTTTTCAAACAATTTCACAGCAAAAGCTAAGCCTGTGATAGGATGGAACTTTTCCACTTCAGTCATGTGTACAGTGTTTTTTTAAGGACTAGTCTCATGATATCAGATTTTAGAGAAGAAGGATGGATCAAGTTCTGTGCAATGGATTTATTATTGTCAACCAGGTAGGGACTAAAGAGATTATGTTTTTCTTTCCCAAGTGAGCATGGGATGGGTCATCTGAATGATTGTGTTTTGTGAGTTTGCACAGAATTATTATATTTATATCTCAGGGATTTCTTCTCAGAGCAGTTCTCTGATTTGCTTTTTGACAATGTGTAGTGTAAATGCTGAAAGTACATTTATTTTATTTGTAATTTTATAGAGTGCAAACATAACACAGTTTGGTGGCAGAGCTTTTTGCAGAGTGAAATGAGGCATCAATTTAGTACATATATAAAAATGCAGAATATTGAGAAGAGGACAGGTCAGGAGACAGACGGGGTACAATTGTCCTGTCATTGGTAGCATAGAAGAGAGGCGTGTGTTACAAATTTTTATATGATAATAGCATACTTGCACAAATGGAGCTACTGAAGTTGTTGGAGAGCATGTCTGCAAAATTAAGACAGACATGAGACAGTTACTGAAGGAAGTGTTGTTAAGATGGAATACTTTTAAGTCTTTTTGTTAAAGTAATGGAGGAGGAACATGTCCTTATATATGGGGAGGATAGACTTCTAGATTTTGGGAGTGATCTCTTTAGAAACCTGCTTTGAAGTTTGTACCTTTCTGAAGGAATGGGTTATCAAACTTAAGTATTTCTGTGCTTAAGAGACAGAAGACGCATGCAAGATAGCCAGTTTGCTGACTATATAAATTGGTTCTCCGCGTTTATAGACTTATGTACTTTGCAGGCCTGTTTGAAGAAGATTCTGGCTTCTAAAGGACGACATTTGGGAGTGACTAGGATTTGAATCTTCAGGATTCCTATCAGTAAGAAGTTTTCATTTTCATTCCTTGATATGACTAGTGCTGCTCTACTATTTGAAAGCCTTAATCAGGTATAAGCAATTTTATTCTTCAGAGGAATCTGATCTGAGATTGAGAACCTCTGGCTAGAGTGTTAACTTGAGCATCTAGCTTAAGGTATCTGTCTATGATCACTTTAGCACTTTTGATAATGAGATAGCTGTCTTGCAGTTCAGTAGATTTGTTGCATCAATCGAAGACTGAGCCAGTGTGTAGCAAAGAATGCAACAATGTGGGAGCCATGAGAAGAAATTCTGAGGGATCAGTTTTAGATTATGGCATCCTTGACTTTAGATCTTTAAAGTTTGCTGCAAGCAGAACATTATCCCATGCAGATTAGATGTTCATATACAGCTGAGAATCGTCAGCGTAGATATTGGACTTAGGTAAAAACTGTGATGTTCCATGTAAGGATTAGAAAATATTGGGTAGACGATGGAGCCTGAGGAACACCTTAAACAAGTTATTGGGGCTAGAAATAGTTACAAAATTTGATTTGCTGCTAACATTTCTCTAGATAGGAAGACAATCACCACAAGAAAGTAACTTTTAACCCTATCCCTTCCTCCAGTATTTGTAAAAGTTATCTTACATTTACTATGTCAAATGTAGCTGACAGGTTTGGAAGAATGAGAAGACAGGATCCACTCATGTCTAGAATGGGGGATGCTTCATTTACTACTTTCATTATAGTGGTCTCTGTGCTGTGTCTCGAACTTGACATTCAATTGAGGCTCATCAGAGAGTTTGAGTTTGTCCATACATTTGGTCAGCTGCTTAGCAATGCAGCTTTCAAAAGCTAAGATAAGATAGAGATTATGCCAATATAAATTTTTAGGCATGCCTAGCCATAGGGTATCTTTTTTGGAGATGGTGCAGTCCAGAATGCCTTTGTTTCTGTGGATATTGACTTCAAAATGTTGTGAAAAGTAATTAATGTCTAGAGAAGAACCAAAGTTTTTACATTTCTGGTTTAGCTTGAGATTTTCTATTTTCAGTTTAAAACCTCCAAGGTAGACGTTCTTTGAGCAGTTGACTCACCATGTATTCCTTACATTCTTCAATTAATTTATTTTTTCCCCAGGAGAGTGGTATCTGACATGGACTATTGGGAGAGTTCATCAATTGCAGAATACATAAATACATAAAAAAGCAAAACCAAACGTAATTAAATCATTGCCATCCTTTCTAACATTAAAAAGTGACTTCAGAATATGATTATTTTAAACGAACAGATACAAGTAAGACATTTAATTCATAAATGCAGTTTCATGTAAAAGCCTCCCCTTACCCTGAGCTTACGTCAGTAGAACACCTAACCGAATAAATCCCATAATTGTAGAAATGTCCTATATGACCCAGATCTTAATGCATATCTCTTTTCCGACTCCTTAATCCTATTCAGTTTAGACCATAGACTTTGAAAAGTTGGAATTTCCTCAGATTGCCACTTTTGAAAGATTAAGGATCTAGCTAATCAAACCACAATATACAATCGTTTTTTAGTAGCAGGTCGGCTTTTAGATTAGGTGAAACTGATTGATCTCATCCCAAAACTTGCACAACATTAGGTATCCCCATATAATATGTGTCCAATTGCCCCCTCCCTCTATATCACATGTAAAACAATTTGCGGAAATGTGAGGGTTTATTTTATGGAGGAAAGGGGGTTCTCTATAGAAGCCACTTAGTATAAAATTGCATGCGTCGCAACTTGGCTTCTTTTAACAAAGAGAAGTTAAACTTGTTAATCTTATCCCACGCTGAAGAGGATATCTGGAGATTTTCTTTGGACTGAAATTTTGCTTGCACTTTTTCATGGAGTTTAACTGCCCCATGATTGCGCAAGGAAAAAGTCCAGCTACTGATTGTCTTACAGGTGTTAGATTCTATCAGATCCTCAACGAGTTCTATAGTTGCAGTTATGGGTGTGGCATTTAAGTCCCATAAAAAATGCCTGATTCTAATAAAGTACCATTGCATCATTTTTTTACAGTACTTAACCCCTTCGCTGCTAGGCCTTTTCCCCCCTGTGCTAAGCCTTTTTTGGCTATTTGGGGTAGTACGCACTTAGGCCCCTGTAACTTTTTGACCACATAAGGTATCCACGCCAAATTTGCATCCTTTTCTTCCAACACCATGGGGATTTTAAAGGTAACCAGGGTTTGTTGATTCCCATGGAGGGGACCCAGAAATTCGCAAAATTACAGCTACATTTTGTTTTTTGGGGAAAAATGGGAAAAAAGGGCTGCAGATGAAAGCGCCTGGTTTTTTCCATGCAAATAGTATCAACAAAGGGTTTGTGGTGCTGAAATCACCATCTTCCCAGCTTTCAAGGACTGACAGACTTTTCTCAAAAAACCAATTTTTTTACACAGTTTTGGCATTTTACTGGGACATAGCCAATTTCTGCTATTTTTTGTGCTTTCAACCTCCTTCCAGTTACTGGTAAAAATGGGTATAAAAGCAATGATGGATCCTGGAAAGCTATACGTTTATGAAAAGTAGACAAAATTCTAAATTCAGCAAGGGGTCATTTGTGTAGATCCTTCAAGGTTTTCTTATAGAAACTAACAGCTGAAAATAGGAAAAATTGAAAATGAGTTAAAAAAACCCAGCCATTTGTGCCAATGTTTTCACCTGTAACTTCTTCTAAGTATGCCAGATCTTTTAACGCAATATACCGTTGCATCCGCCGGACCCTTCTGGTTGTGGGGTTATATAGGACTTGTAGGTTCACTAAGAACCCGAGGACTCCAGAGCCAATAACTGAGCAGTGTCTTGCAATGGTTTTTTATTGTGTACCGGGATATAGCAATTCATTTGGGAAAATATAAACATGGAAAAATCGGTATGAAAGACACCTATGTATTTCTGAAATGGGAACAAAATACAGAGTTTAGAAACAGTAGCTATTTTCACATCTCAGAAATTGTGGGTACCCATACCAGCATGTGAATTATAGGACATTTTTCAAAGTGACTTCTCTTTTACACATTGTCTTACATTTCGAAGGCAGAAATGCATTGAAAGTCAATAGGTAATAACCGATGCTCTACAATTCTGTGTTCCCCTTAGTCTCCCGATAAAAATGGTACCTCACTTGTGTGGGTAGGTGTAGTGCTCGTGACAGGAAACGGCCCAAAACGCAACGTGAACACACCACATTTTCACAGTGAAAACTGATCCTTTTTTTGCAAAGTGCCTAGCTGTAGATTTTGAACCCTAGCTCTGCCGGCACCTAGGGAAACCTATCAAACCTATACATTTTTTAAAACTAGACACCAAGGGGAATCCAGGTTGGAGTGACTTGTCTGGCTCTCACCAGGTTCTGTTACCCAGAATCCCTAACAAACCTAAAACTTTGTCAAAAAAAACCACACTTTCCTCACATTTCTGTGGTGGAAAGTTCTGGAATCTGTGTGGATCCACAAAATTCCTCCCACCCCGCATTCCCCAAAGTCTTCCAAGAAAAATGGTACCTCACTTGTGTGGGTAGGCCTAGTTCCCGCGACAGGAAACGGCCCAAAACGCAACGTGGACACACCACATTTCCACAGATAAAAATGACCCATTTTTTGCAAAGTGCCTAGCTGTAGATTTTGAACCCTAGCTCTGCCGGCACCTAGGGAAGCCTAGAAAACCTATACATTTTTGAAAACTAGACACCCAGGGGAATACAGGATGGGGTGACGTGTTTGGCTCTCACCAGGTTCTGTTACCCAGAATCCCTTGCAAACCTCAACCTTTGTAAAAAAAAGAAAAAAAATCCTCACATTTCTGTGGTGGAAAGTTCTGGAATCTGCCTGGATCCACAAAATTCCACCCTCCCCGCATTCCTAAAAAGTCTTCTGAGAAAAATGGTACCTCACTTGTGTGGGTAGGCCTAGTGCCCACCACAGGAAACGGCCCAAAAGGCAACGTGGACACATCGCATTTTCACAGTGAAAACTGACCCTTTTTTTGCAAAGTGCCTAGCTGTAGATTTTGAACCCTAGCTCTGCCGGCACCTAGGGAAACCTAGCAAACCTATACATTATTGAAAATCAGACACCCAGGGGAATCCAGGATGGGGTGACTGTCTGGGTCTCACCAGGTTCTGTTACCCAGAATTCCTTGCACACCTCAAACTTTATAAAAAAAACACATTTTCTTCACATTTCTGTGGTGGAAAGTTCTGGAATCTGTGTGGATCCACAAAATTCCACCCACCCCACATTCCACAAAGTCTTCCAAGAAAAATGGTACCTCACTTGTGTGGGTAGGCCTAGTGCCGGGACAGGTAACGGCCCAAAACGCAACGTGGACACACCACAATTTCACAGTGAAAACTGACCCTTTTTTGCAAAGTGCCTAGTTCTAGATTCTGAACCCTAGCTCTGCCGGCACCTAGGGAAACCTAGGAAACCTATACATTTTTTAAAACGAAACACCGAGGGGAATACAGGATGGGGTGACTTGTCTGGCTCTCACCAGGTTTTGTTACCCAGAATCCCTTGCAAACCTCAAACTTTGTAAAAAAAAAAAGGCATTTTCCTCACATTTCTGTGGTGGAAAGTTCTGGAATCTGTGTGGATCCACAAAATTCCACCCACCCCACATTTCCCGAAGTCTTCCGAGAAAAATGGTACCTCACTTGTGTGGGTAGGCCTAGTGCCCGCAACAGGAAATGGCCCAAAACGCAACGTGGACACACCACATTTTCACAGTGAAAACTGACCCTTTATTTGCAAAGTGCCTAGCCGTAGATTTTGAACCCTAGCTCTGCCGGCACCTAGGGAAACCTAGAAAACCTATACATTATTGAAAACTAGACACCCAGGGGAATCCAGGATGGGGTGACTTGTCTGGCTCTCGCCAGGTTCTGTTACCCAGAATCCCTTGCAAACCTCAAACTTTGTCAAAAAAACACATTTTTCTCACATTTCTGTGGTGGAAAGTTCTGGAATCTGCGTGGATCTACAAAATTCCACCCACCCCACATTCCCCAATGTCGTCCGAGAAAAATGGTACCTCACTTGTGTGGGTAGGCCTAGTGACTGGGACAGGAAACGGCCCAAAATGCAATGTGGACACACCACATTTTCACAGTGAAAAAGGACCCTTTTTTTGCAAAGTGCCTAGCTGTAGATTTTGAACCCTAGCTCTGCCACCACCTAGGGAAACCTAGCAAACCTATACATTTTTGAAAATCAGACACCCAGGGGAATCCAGGATGGGGTGACTGTCTGGGTCTCACCAGGTTCTGTTACCCAGAATTCCTTGCACACCTCAAACTTTATAAAAAAAACACATTTTCTTCACATTTCTGTGGTGGAAAGTTCTGGAATCTGTGTGGATCCACAAAATTCCACCCACCCCACATTCCACAAAGTCTTCCAAGAAAAATGGTACCTCACTTGTGTGGGTAGGCCTAGTGCCGGGACAGGTAACGGCCCAAAACGCAACGTGGACACACCACAATTTCACAGTGAAAACTGACCCTTTTTTTGCAAAGTGCCTAGTTCTAGATTCTGAACCCTAGCTCTGCCGGCACCTAGGGAAACCTAGGAAACCTATACATTTTTTAAAACGAAACACCGAGGGGAATACAGGATGGGGTGACTTGTCTGGCTCTCACCAGGTTTTGTTACCCAGAATCCCTTGCAAACCTCAAACTTTGTAAAAAAAAAAGGCATTTTCCTCACATTTCTGTGGTGGAAAGTTCTGGAATCTGTGTGGATCCACAAAATTCCACCCACCCCACATTTCCCGAAGTCTTCCGAGAAAAATGGTACCTCACTTGTGTGGGTAGGCCTAGTGCCCGCAACAGGAAATGGCCCAAAACGCAACGTGGACACACCACATTTTCACAGTGAAAACTGACCCTTTATTTGCAAAGTGCCTAGCCGTAGATTTTGAACCCTAGCTCTGCCGGCACCTAGGGAAACCTAGAAAACCTATACATTATTGAAAACTAGACACCCAGGGGAATCCAGGATGGGGTGACTTGTCTGGCTCTCGCCAGGTTCTGTTACCCAGAATCCCTTGCAAACCTCAAACTTTGTCAAAAAAACACATTTTTCTCACATTTCTGTGGTGGAAAGTTCTGGAATCTGCGTGGATCTACAAAATTCCACCCACCCCACATTCCCCAATGTCGTCCGAGAAAAATGGTACCTCACTTGTGTGGGTAGGCCTAGTGACTGGGACAGGAAACGGCCCAAAATGCAATGTGGACACACCACATTTTCACAGTGAAAAAGGACCCTTTTTTTGCAAAGTGCCTAGCTGTAGATTTTGAACCCTAGCTCTGCCACCACCTAGGGAAACCTAGCAAACCTATACATTTTTGAAAACTAGATACCCAGAGGAATCCAGGATGACGTGACTTGTCTGGCTCTCACCAGGTTGTGTTACCCCGAATCCCTTGCAAACCTCAAACTTTCTAAAAAAAACAACCTTTTCCTCACATTTCTGTGGTGGAAAGTTCTGGAATCTGCGTGGATCCACAAAATTCTACCCACCCCACATTCCCCAAAGCCTTCCAAAAAAATGGTACCTCACTTGTGTGGGTAGGCCTAGTGCCCGCGACAGGAAATGGCCCAAAACGCAAGGTGGACACACCACATTTTCACAGTGAAAACTGACCCTTTTTTTGCAAAGTGCCTAGCTCTAGATTCTGAACCCTAGCTCTGCCGGCACCTAGGGAAACGTAGCAAACCTATACATTTTTGAAAACTAGACACCCAGAGGAATACAGGATGGTCTGAATTGTCTGGCTTTCACCAGGTTCTGTTACCCAGAATCCCTTGCAAACCTAAAACTTTGTAAAAAAAAACCACATTTTCCTCACATTTCTGTGGTGGAAAGTTCTGGAATCTGTGTGGATCCACAGAATTCACCCACCCCGCATTCCCCAAAGTCTTCCAAGAAAAATGGTACCTCACTTTGTGGGTAGGCCTAATGCCTGCGACAGAAAACGGCCCAAAATGCAACGTGGACACACCACATTTTCACAGTGAAAACTGACGCTTTTTTTGCAAAGTGCCTAGCTGTAGATTTTGAACCCTAGCTCTGCCGGCACCTAGGGAAACCTAGCAAACCTATACATTTTTGAAAACTAGACACCGAGGGGAATCCAGGATGAGGTGACTTGTCTGGCTCTCCCCAGGTTGTGTTACCCAGAATCCCTTGGAAACCTCAAACTTTGTAAAAAAAAAGCATTTTCCTCACATTTCTGTGGTGGAAAGTTCTGGAATCTGTGTGGATCCAGAAAATTCCACGCACCCCACATTCCCCACAGTCGTCCAAGAAAAATGGTACCTCACATGTGTAGGTAGGCCTAGTGCCCGTGACAGGAAACGACCCAAAACGCAACATGGTCACACTACATTTTCACAGTGAAAAGTGACCCTTTTTTTGCAAAGTGCCTAGCTGTAGATTTTGAACACCAGCTCTGCCGGCGCCTAGGGAAAACTAGCAAACCTATACATTTTTTAAAACTAGACACCCAGGGGAATCCTGGATGGGGTGACTTGTCTGGCTCTCACCAGGTTCTGTTACCCAGAATCCCTGGCAAACATTGTCAAAAAAAACACATTTTCATCACATTTCTGTGGTGGAAAGTTCTGGAATCTATATGGATCCACAAAATTCCACCCACCCCACATTCCCCAAAGTCTTCCAAGAAAAATGGTACCTCACATGTGTAGGTAGGCCTAGTGCCCGCGACAGGAAACGGCCCAAAAGGCAACGTGGACACACCACATTTTTACAGTGAAAACTGACCCTTTTTTTGCAAAGTGCCTAGCTGTAGATTTTGAACCCTAGCTCTGCCAGCACCTACGGAAACCTAGCAAACCTATACATTTTTTAAAACTAGACACCCAGAGGAATCCAGGATGGGGTGACTTGTCTGGCTCTCACCAGGTTCTGTTACCCAGAATCCCATGCAAACCTCAAACTTTGTAAAAAAAAAAAAAAAAATTCCTCATATTTCTGTGATGGAAAGTTCTGGAATCTGCGTGGATCCACAAATTTCCTACCACCAAGCGTTCCCCCAGGTCTCCCGATAAAAATGGTAAGTCAGTCGTGTGGGTGGGTCAAGTACCTGCAACAGGCAAGGACCCAAAACGTATTGAGGAGTCATCAAAATTACCTATCACAAAACAACCTGGTTTTGCAAGGAGGGTCACCTCGGTTTTTTGCCCCGGGCTCTGCGGCCATCTTGGGAAACCTACCAAACCCACACATTTCTGAAAACTAGACACCCGGGGGAGTCCAGCGAGGTATGGCTTGGGTGGAACCCCCAACCTTTTCCTACCCAAAATCCCCTGCAAACTTCAAATTTAGCTGAAGAAATCACTTTTTTCTCAAATTTCTGTGTGGGAAAGTTGTGGGATCACCTGGCTGACACAAATTTCCTACCACCCAGCGTTCCCCCAGGTTTCCCGATAAAAATGGTACCTCACTCGTGTGGGTGGGTCAAGTACCCGCGACAGGCAAGGGCCCAAAACATATTGAGGAGACATCAAAATTACCTATCACAAAACAACCTGGTTTTGCAAGGGGGTCACCTGGGTTTTTTGCCCCGGGCTCAGCGGCCATCTTGGGAAACCTACCAAACTCACACATTTCTGAAAACTAAACACACGGGGTAGCCCAGCGAGGTATGGCTTGCGTGGGCCCCCCAAAGTTTTCCTATCCAGAATCCCCTGCAAACCTCAAATTTAGCTGAAAAAAACACATTTTTTCTCAAATTTCTGTGTGGGAAAGTTCTGGAATCTGCATGGATCCATAAATTTCCTACCACCCAGCATTTCCCCAGGTCTCCCGATAAAAATGGTACCTCACTCACGTAGGTGGGTCAAGTACGCGCAACAGGCAATGGCCCAAAACGTATTGCGGAGACATCAAAATTTCCTATCATAAAACAACCTTGTTTTGCAGGGGGGGCACCTGGGTTTTTGGCCCCGGGCTGGCAGCCCTCTAGGGAAACCTACCAAACCCACACATTTCTGAAAACTAGACACCCGGGGGAGTCCAGCGAGGTATGGCTTGCGTGGATCCCCCAACGCTTCCCTACCCAGAACCCCTGCAAACCTCAAATTTAGCTGGAAAAAAATCACTTTTTCCATACATTTTTGTGTGGGATCACCGTGCCGGCACAAATGTCTTACCACCCAGCGTTCCCCTTGTTCTCCCGAGTAAAATGATACCTCACTTGTGTGGGTGGTCCAAAGGCCTGTGACGAGCCAAAACATAGGGATGTAAGGTATAGCACCGTGAATTCTAAGCGCTACATTTGTTAAAAAATACGTTTTTAGCAGATTCTGCATTGGACAGCCACACAAGGTGCCCCCTTGCAAAACCAGGTCGTTTTGTGATAGGTAATTTTAAAGTCTCCACAATATGTTTAGGGCCCTTTCCTGTCGCGGGCACTAGGCCTACCCACACAAGTGAGGTACCATTTTTCCCGGAAGACTTTGGAGAATGCGGGGTGGGTAGAATTTTGTGGATTCACACAGATTCCAGAACTTTCCATCACACAAATGTGAGAAAAATGTGTTTGTTTTTTTACAAAGTTTGAGGTTTGCAAGGAATTCTGGGTAACAGAACCTGGTGAGAGTCAGACAAGTCACCCCATCCTGCATTCCCCTGGGTGTCTAGTTTTCAAAAATGTATAGGTTTGCTAGGTTTCCCTAGGTGCCGGCAGAGCTAGTGTTCAAAATCCACAGCTAGGCACTTTGCAAAAAAGGGGTCAGTTTTCACTGTAAAAATGTGATGTGTCTATGTTGCATTTTGGGCCGTTTCCTGTCGCGGGCACTAGGCCTACCCACACAAGTGAGGTACCATTTTTATCGGAAGACTTTGGGGAATGCAGGGTGGGTGGAATTTTGTGGATCCATGCAGATTCCAGAACTTTCCATCACAGAAATGTGAGGAAAATGTGTTTTCTTTTACAAAGTTTGAGGTTTGCAAGGGATTCTGCGTAAAGGAACCTGGTGAGAGCCAGTCAAGTCACCCCATCCTGGATTCCCCTGTGTGTATAGTTTTAAAAAATGAATAGGTTTGCTAGGTTTCCCTAGGTGTCGGCAGAGCTAGGGTTCAAAACCTACAGCTAGGCACTTTGCAAAAAAAGGGTCAGTTTTAACTGTGAAAATGTGGTGTGTCCACGTTGTGTTTTGGGCCGAATCCTGTTCCCGGCACTAGGCCTACCCACACAAGTGAGGTACCATTTTTATCAGAAGACTTTGGTCAATGCCGGGTGGGTGGAATTTTGTGGATCCACGCAGATTCCAAAACTTTCAATCACAGAAATGTGAGGAAAATGTGGTTTTTTATTTACAAACTTTGAGGTTTGCAAGGGATACTGGGTAACAGAACCTGGTGAGAGCCAGACAAGTCAACCCATCCTGGATTCCCCTGGGTGTCTAATTTTCAAAAATGTGTAGGTTTGCTAGGTTTCCCTAGGTGCCGGCAGAGCTAGGGTTCAAAATCTACAGCTAGGCACTTTGCAAAAAAAGGGTCAGTTTTCACTGTAAAAATGTGGTGTGTCCACGTTGCGTTTTGGGCCGTTCCCTGTCGTGGGCACTAGGCCTACCCACACAAGTGAGGTACCATTTTTATCGGAAGACTTTGGGGAATGCGCGGTGGGTGGAATTTTGTGGATCCACGCAGATCCCAGAACTTTCCATCACAGAAATTTGAGGAAAATGTGTTTTTTTTAACTAAGTTTGAGGTTTGCAAGGGATTCTGGGTAAGAGAACCTGGTGAGTGGCACACAAGTCACCCCATCCTGGATTTCCCTTGGTGTCAAAAATGTACAGGTTTGCTAGGTTTCCCTATGTGCCAGCTGCGCTAGTGCCCAAAATCCACAGCTAGGCACATTGCTAAAAACAAGTCCGTGCCTAGTGGGCTCTCTGACGCCCCCTGGGGGGCAGATCAGGGGCTACTGCCCCCATCTGTTTCCTGGGGGGGCAGAAAGACTGTGGCATTTTTTGGGGGGTGGTGGGGGCATTGGCAGGCCCATTCTGGGCAGCCCACACCCCTGAATTAAAAAAAAATATTCCCTGATGCCTATTGGGCTTTCTGCACCCCCTGGGAGGCAGATAAGGGGCTTCTGCCCCTATCTGCCTCCGGGGGTGGGCAGAAAGACTGTGGCAATTTTTTTTGGGTTGGGGACATTGGCATGCCCATTCTGGGCAGCCCCCACCCCTATGTATGTAAAAATAAAATCCCTGGTGCCTTGTGGGCTCTCTGCCCTCCCGGGGGACAGATCAGGAGCTACTGCCCCATCTGCCTCCTGGGGGGGCAGAAAGACTGTGGCATTTTTTGGGGGGAGGTGGGGGCATTGGCATGCCCATTCTGGGCAGCGCTCACCCCGAACTTTGGGGGGGAAAATCCCTGGTGCCTAGTGGGCTTTCTGCCCCCCGGGGGGGCAGATAAGGGGCTTTTGCCCCATCTGCCTCCCAGGGGGGGGGGCAGAAAGACTGTACCTTTTTTTTGGGTGGGGGACTTGGCATGCCCATTCTGGGCAGCCCCCACCCCTACGTATAAAAAAAAAACAAATGCCTGGTGCCTAGTGGGCTTTCTGCCCCCCCCAGGGGCAGATCAGGGGCTATTGCTCCATCTGCCTCCTGGGGGGGCAGAAAGTCTTTTGCCTTCTTTAGGGGGGTAGGGTGGGGGCATTGGGATGCCCAATCAGGGCAGCCCCCACCCCTGGCCTATAAAAAAATAATCTCTGGCGTCTAGGGTGCTTTTTGCCCCCCCGGGGGGCAGATTGGGGGCTACTGCCCCATATGCCTCCTGGGGGGGCAGAAAGACTGTAGCATTTTTTGGGTGGCTGGGGGAATTGATATGCCCATTCTGGGCAGCCCCCACCCCTACGTATATAAAAAAAAAATCCCTGGTGCTTAGTGGGCTTTCTGCCCCCGGGGCAGATCAGGGGCTATTGCCCCCATCTGCCTCCTGGGAGGGAAAGAAAGTCTTTTGTTTTCTTTGGGGGGTAGGGTGGGGATTTGCATGCCCATTCTGGGCAGCCCCCACCCCTTGCCTATAAAAATAATCCCTGGCATCTCAGGTGCTTTCTGCCCCCCCAGGGGGCATATTGGGAGCTAATGCCCCCATCTGCCCCCAGGGGGGCAGAAAGACTGTTTGTACCCACATTATATGGGGAGAGCACAGGCCCTTGCCCAAGGGGCTGCTCCCCCCTCCCTGGTGGCTAGTGGGTGGATCCCTGCTTGGGGATCGCCCTCCTGGGGCGATCCCCAAGGAGGGATCCACTAGGGAAGGGTACCATTGGAAAGGGTAGATTCTTCCCTTTCCAATGATACCATTCCCAAGTGTTTCGGTGCTAGGGGGCTGAGATAGCCCCATGCACACCGAAACAATGAAACTGAAACTCAGTTTCAGTTTCATTTTCATTGCAATGACGTCAGCGCGCCAATGTGCGCGATCGGCATTGCAATGAAAATGCAAATTGGCATCGGGAGGTTGGGGATACTCTTCCCCAACCTCCTGAGGCCAATAAAAAAAAAAGGAAATCCCTCTGCTGTCTGTAGCAGAGGGATTTAGTGCCCCTGTTCTCATGACGGAATGGTTCCGTCAAGAGCACAGGAGCACTGGTGACAGAACCATTCCATCATGAGCACCGAAAGGGTTAATGCTAGGCTCTATTTTGCACCAGTTTTTCCAATTTCCATCCAGAAATGGGCCACGGGGTGATTATAGGAGAGAAAAATGGGAGTTCATTGTTGGACTTGGCCCTTTTTGGCAGGTTAACCCCTAAACTTTTTGCCTTAAGTTCTGACATGGTGTTGGTGGTTTTAGGCCTCTGGGCACTTTAGCACTGTGGTCCAGTGTAAAGTGCGTGCACTCTCTGAGTTACAGTGGTAAGATTGGCCTGCCCTCCCATAGGAATGCATTGGGGATTCCCTGATCAGTGTTTGTCAGTGGTAATTCCTGGTATGAGAGGAGCAGCTGGGTCAAGTCTGGTATGTATGAAATCGTGAGAATAAATGCTGCGCAATGGTGTGCGCAGATTTATGATGACTGGTGGAGAAATGCCACTTTTAGAAGTTGGCATTTCTGTGTGCTGTGTGTCTGCCTGCCTGATGGGAATTGCATGTCTGACTTGTGAGTGACAGGGGCTGGGAGGTGTGTGTGGCTCCAGGAGGGGCAGGGTGAGTCAGCGCTGGGCTGAATAGGACACCTGGGCTGGGAGTAGTGGGTGGAGTAATCCCCTGACTCTGAATAGGAGTGTGCCTGCCCTGTACAATGCTGGCTCCGCCCCCTGTGGTGTGTCTGATCACCTAGCCCCCACCTGACAAAGGGGAAGAGGAGCTTGCAAAACAAAGTGCTCCAAATCCCCCCTGAACCAGTTGCATCTGGTTCCCCCATGCCCTGCACTAAAGACAAAGGAAATGTTGATATAAATATAGGGGCTGTGACCCCATGATGTTGTTCAGTTCTGGTTCCTGAATCCTGCCGGGGCGTGCTGCTGCTGGTGCCCAGGGGGGGCTGCTATGAGGGCTTGCCTCCCTGGGCCCTGCATTGCCCCTTCATCTCTGGGGACTTTTTGGGACCCTTCTGCTTTTCTTGCTGGAGTCCAGGACCTCCAGGACTTTGTGCTGCTTCTAGCGCCTTGTGAGCGCATTATTTTATATTTCTCCCCAGAAGAGTGTGTGGGCTGTGCAGCGCTTTGCTGCAGCCCCTTTGAGAGGGAATCCCCATCATAGGGATTCCCCCATGATGCCGATTGCAGGTGCCCACCCCGCTTGTGCTGTTACTTAATTACGGGAGCCTACCCCGTCTTATGAGTATTCTGAATGCGGGTGCCCACCCCGCTGATGCTGCGATTATTGCGGGTGCCCACCCCGCATTATGATGCCTTTTTAAACGGGAGCCTACCCCGTATTGCCGCCGGCGAGGAAATGTGCCGCCGGCCGCAGCAGCGCAACCCGGAAGTCAGGCGAGTTGCCTGACCCTGGGCGGAACGGCGATCGGAAAGAGGAAGTGCCGTCCGGAACCTCGCGGGCTCCATAGCAAAGTCCCGGGTCCCAGGAGGGGGCCTGGGTGAAGTGAGGAGAGGCGGGATCGTTGGTGGGGCTCCCATGGCTGGAGAGAGCCCTGCATGCTGCGAGGAGACCGGGAGAAGTGATGCCGGTACCGCAGCAAAGAGGAGAGAGAGTCCCCGAGGAGTGGGGGCTCTCCTGATGCCCGCATGCTGCTGACCCGACGAGAGGAGCCCAGAGAGTCCAGGTGAGTGGGGGCTTCTTGGGCGCGTTGATTGGGGTTATTCCATGAGCGGACCCGCCCGAGAGCGGGCCGCTCCAACGTTGTTGGCATTTTGTTTTTATAGGGCCCAGAGGGGCCCGTGCTTTTCCCAGTTATGTTATGTTATGTTAATAAATTTGTTAAGCGCACGATTACCCGGGGGTGTCTTGGCGCTGGCCCGTGGACTATGCCAGTTTCTGTAAAGATAAAGATGACTATTTATCAAATAGCCATGTTTTCAAGGCCTTCCTGAATGCAAGTAGAGTTGGAAGGGATCTGATGGCAAAGGGGAGTTCGTTCCAGAGTTTGGGGGCAGCTGCCCTAAAACTACTGCCACCCCATGTGGCTTTAAAAACTCTCGGAGTTCTAGAAGTTTAGCTCCTTCGGAGCGTAGATGCCTTTTTGGAATGTACCAATAGAACAGGCGCCTTAAAAAAATGGGGCCAGTGTTCTGGAGTGCTTTGTAGGTAGTGCAGAGAGATTTAAAAATAATGTGATTCCTAACTGGGAGCCAATGCAGTTTATGTAGATGATTTCTGACCGATGAATACTTAGGAATACCCAGCAGAGAACGCGCCGCTGCATTTTGAGTCATCTGCAACTTATTGAGTTGTTTCTCAGGTAGGCTGATGTAAAGACCATTGCAATAGTCTAACTTGGCCAGGATCAAAGAAGAGATCACTGTTTTTCTACTGTCCATGGGAATGAACGGGAGTACTTTTTTAATGGTTTTTAATAAGAAAAAACATGATGAAGAAACCGCATTTACCTGTGATTTAAAATTAAGTTTATCATCAATAAACACGCCAAGGTTCTTAGCTTTGGTGACTGGAATCGGAGCCGATCCCAGTTCATCCGGCCACCAGCTCTGTGACCAATTAGGGAGGAAATTGCCAAATGTGATGACTTCTGTTTTGTCTGAATTTAATTTCAGACAACAAGAGTTCATCCACGAACTGACTGCAAGCATGCAATCCTTGAAATTTTGCATTTGTGGTGCGTTTTTTTTTATAAAGATAAGACAATTTGTGTATCGTCTGCGTATGATGTCACTGCCAGCCCGAAGGTTCTTATGAGTTTCGGCAGTTCAGATACATAAATATTGAATAGTGTAGGGCTTAAGGATGATCCCTGAGGGACTCCGCAGGGGAGGACGAACGACAGGGATTCATAGCTTCCCAACGCTACTGATTGTGTTCTACCAGACAGAAAGGATGAGAGTAGTGTAAGTGATTTATCTGAAATGCCAATGGAATTTAGACGATTTAACAAAAGATCATGGTTGACGGTGTCAAACGCCGTGGAAAGATCAAGTAAAATCAAGGCGGCCGCTCCCCCTGAATCCAAAGTCGCTCTAATTTCATCTGTGGCTTTAATTAGAGCTGATTCGGTACTATGTTCTGTTCTGAAACCAAACTGTGTCTCATCAAGATAATTATTTTTTTGTAAATAATCAGTCAGCTGTTCATTCATGATTTTCTCCACTAATTTAGCGGGAAAAGGTAGACGAGAGATAGGTCTATAATTATTAGGTTGCGTAGGATCGAGACTAGGTTTCTTCAATAAAGGTGCTATCTAAGCCGTTTTCCATATGGTCGGAAAAACAACACACGAGAACATAGTATTAAAAATATTGACGAGACAAGGAGCTAGCATCTCGGAGGCTTGCTTGAAGATACTAGGGGGAAGCGAGTCATAGGGGGAGCCTGATTTCGTCTGTTGGATAAGAGTGGTAACCTTATCATTAGTAATGAATTCAAATTTAGAAAAGCTAGAGGCGTCAGAAGGACAAATATTAATGAAAGTACCGTTATCTATGCTAATATTTGTACCAAAAATGTCATAGATTTCCTTCACTTTCCTTAGAAAATGTTGTGCTAGAGAGTCGCAGAATTTTTGTGATGGTTCAATAAAATTTGTTTCTGGGGGACCTGATAGTTTTGAAACCACTTGAAAGAGTTCTCTAGTGGAATTCTTTGCCTGATTAATTTGTTTAGTAAAATAGGTGCATTTTTCTGCGTTAATTAGGTTTTTATATTCAGTTAAAAGAATTTTATAAATGGCAAGGTCCTGAGCGTTGTAATCATTTCTCCAACGCCTTTCCTGTCGCCTACATTCTTGTTTTTTTACTCTGAGAGTCTCTGAGAACCATGGGGAGGTAGGTGATTTTCTTTTGTTTACTGCTTTTTTCAGGGGGGCTAATTTGTCGGCTGCTTGTGCAAGCCAATTGTTAAATTGCAAAGAGGCAGTTTCTGCGTCTTTTGAAGGCTCAAATTGGTTTTCCAGTAATTGTCCATTCAGCCTTTTGCTGTCAATTAGTTTCCAGCTACGGTAGGTTGAAGATAAATGTTTAAAACTATTATTTAGCAAAGTGGAAGAGTTATATAGATCAAAAATGATAGCTGAGTGGTCTGTCCAGCTCAAAAGTAAGATTTCTTTGAGTAAAGTAGAGTCATTATTGGTAAAAAATACCATCAAGGGTATGCCCTGCTTGATGAGTAGGGCCTGTGACAATTTGTCTAAGACCTATCATTGCCATGAGTTCATTTAAGGTATCCGTATTGGTGTCAGAGCTATCTTCCAGATGAAAATTGAAATCACCTAGAATATGTGTTGATTTCTCAGTCGCACATACTTCAAGAAGTGATTTAACTGTATTTAGAAAGCTTACTTTGCTACCTGGAGGTCGATATAGTAATATCCCTTTAAAAGTGAATTTATTGTCAATTTTTACATTGAAAGAGATAGCTTCACAATCGATGTTAGGTATGGGCTCGCAGCAGGCTTTTAGATTGTCACGATAAATCATAGCAATTCCTCCACCTTTTTTATTTTCTGTTCTATCAAACCTGAATACCTTGAAGCCCTGAGGGACAGCATGATAAAAGTCAGGGCCTGTCGTTTTATCACCCCAGGTTTCAGTGATAAAAAGAATATCCAACTGTTTAGCCTCAATCAGCTCGGCGATCTCTAGTCTGTGTTTGGGCAGTGAGCGTGCATTAACTAAGGCACACCGTGTGATGTCTAGAGGCTTTGATATTAAAAAAGAATTTGAGGAAGAAGAAACCCGTGATGCTAGGTCAGGCTGGAACACAAAGCCACAAGTGGAGCAGTTATCATGATGTATTATGGGCAAATTGCAGAGGTCTAAGCCTATACAGTTTTTTGGCTTGTTATTCAGCATACGTAATTCCTCACCGGAGTAACAACATTTTATTCTGTGATCCTTAGCGGGCTGAACAACATCCCTGGCGCCTGGCGCGGTCTTAGCGCGGACGGGCGCAGAAGGGCGCGCCTTTGGCGCGCCCGCGTCGGGCCCGCTGCGCGCGTCTGCTGGGCGCTCGATAGCCCATCTGTTTTTATACTCCTCCCACCCGGAAGTAACAATTAGGCTAGAGCGCCAAAAAGCATTAGGCAGAAAGACTCTCTCCGCTCAAACCCAGTGTTGGCCATATTTCTCTACAGTTGCCCCGCTTGACAGTGGGCAACTGCAACGATGGGGGCACGTGTATTTAGAGAGCCCCAGTGAGGCCCCGAGGGCACAGTTGTGCCAGGGCCTATTTGTTTGTTCCCAGCTGTGCCGCACCAGTGCGGGCAGCTGCAACGTTTCTGCCTATTTGTTCAGAGGGCATAGTGAGTGGCCAGGCCCATGTTTGACATCACAGCTACACGGCAAGTAGCGTCAGCTGCAACGTTTAGGCCACAGTTCTTTGGGGGCATGTTTGAAGGAGACAGGAGTAAGATGCACTCCTCTGCCCCAGTGCAATGGCGCACTTTGGATTCCGCTGCCTTGGCAGCAGCCCTGACTTTGGGACATAGGGCATTTGAGCCCCTTTGAGAAGGCCAGTTGGCCAGGGGGACTGTTGGGTTTGTAGGGCGCCAGGCCCTAATGTGATTTATGTGGTGCTAGGAAATGTGATTCATGTATTGTGATTTACGCACCCTGTTTTATGCCTCTAACTGTGGTTTATGTATGAGGTTATTTGCATACTGTGGTTTATGCTAGTGAGATTATTTCCTACTGTGAGTTTTACCCCTAATGTGAGTTATGCTTAGGAGGTTAGGGTCTAATGCGTTTAGACTTATGAGATGATTGCATAATATGTTTATGCTGATGAGGTTGGCGCAGAATGTAATTCACACCTAAATGTGATACTGTGCATAATATGTTTTTATGTTACAGGAAGATGCTGAGTACAGTGTTTGCCAGTGATTACTGGCTGTGTTCTACGTTTATGATATGTCCTACATTTACTAAGTTCACTTTGTGATGGTTCTGACAGTGGTCCAGTTGGCCCTGTCAGGTGTACATAATCCCTTGTAGAATAGATACTACCTAGTGCCAGGTGGCACAATGTATATTATGTGATTACTATTCTAATGTGTTATGAGAATACAAAGGCTATTTTTGATATAACCTTGTGTGGAGGTCCTTTTGGAGTGTGCCTGGTGTGTTGTTGCTGGGTGCGTGTTGCGCAAACGCTTTACACATTGCCTCCGGGATGAGCCTGACTGCTTGTGCCAAGCGACCAAGGGGGTGAGCAGGGGTTATCTTTGGCGTGTAATTCCCTCGCCCTGACTAGAGTGGAGGTCTCTGCCTGGCTTTGGCGCAAGCCTTAGCCAACCAGAGATCCCATTTCTAACATTGGTTGTCAGCGGTGAGGATAGGACTTGCGTTTGTGCAGTACCACAGCGACAACTGGTTACACTACAAGCTCTGCATTTTAGATAGTCACATGTTGGGGATTATTGTTTATGATTTTGTTTTCTCCTCAAGAGTGTCATTTTTAAATGGTGTTTTCTGCGCTTTTATGTTTGGTGGCAGAAGAGAGAAAATGACAGGGCGGGGACGCCAGTAGGTGGGGGGTTCCCATAGATAGGGAGTCCCTCGCTGGGTCCGGTGCCCCATCCCTTTTCCTGTCCCCAGAGGTGTGGGTGGCTAGGAGGGAAGAAAGGGAGTGTGGAGGAGAAAAAGCTAGCTCTGGAGGGTAGGTTATCCCCCGAGTGTAGTTTGAGTTCTCTGGGTTCACCAGTAAGGGTGGGATCCAGTGGTGGCAGCAAGATGAAGTCCAGTGCAGGAAGTCCCAGTCCCAGTTCCCAGAGTATGGTACCTGGTTCCCGGTTAAGAGGGGGTCAGGTTGAGATTCAGGGGCAGTGAGGAGCTGTCTCACCAGTCTGGGGGGGCCTATGCGGATGAGTGGTGTGCTGCACTGGACGATTGGGTGTGAGTTCTCTGAATAAGGAGCTTGCATTGGGGAGTGGCCCTAGAGGAATGGTGCAGGTGTCACCCAACCCGCGTGGCGGAGATGGTTCAGAGGAACCCAACTAGGTACCCTTATAGTGAGGAGGTTGCAAGGCCTCACATCCTGTCCCACAGGAGAAGGTGTGAGACTGGGCCGTGATCCGTGCCTCAACCTCAGTCTCCAGTACTGGATGGTTCTTAGAGGGAACACCAGGTAAGGAGCCTAGTCTGTCCTGTTGGACTGTTCTTGGTGGGGGATCTCCCCATGGTAGGTGAGCTGAGAGTGATCTTACAAGGAGTGGCTGAGGTGTCTTCCAACCCAGAGTGGTGGAAGAGGTTCAGAGTAGCCCAGCTAGGTCCCGGTGTAGTGGGAGGGGTGTAGGGACTCACGTCCTGTCTCAGAGGAGAAGGAGTGAGTGTGGGGCTGTGTGTCTCAAGGTGCCCGAAACCCCGTCTCAGGACCTGGATGGTTCCCGAGGGGAACACCAGGTTGGGATCCTAGGCTGTACTAATAGGCCATTTGTGGGGGATCTCCCAGTGTCTAGAGAACGTGGAGCCTCTGTAAGCAGAGCTCCAGTGGTTCTGGTGTCTGGCGGTGCCACTCCTAAGTGGAGGGTGCAGAAGTCCAGATGGAGGGGTGAGAGGGGGAAAGAGTCCCCAGTGGAAGAACCAGAAGGGCTGAGTCGCCAATGATTGACCATGGTGACGCCACTTCTGTCCTGGGGGATCTTCATGCACTGTCAGATGGACAGGAGGTCGTGAGATCGGCGCCAGGCAGACTGTCACATGACACATTAGTTATGTGTCACCCTCAGGGGGGGCATGCGTGCTCCCCATGAAGTCCTGGTTCGCCGGGCATCTGACCAAAGGGTACTGTCCCTGGGTTGGGGAGCCAGGAGCAGGTGTTTCCTGACCTGGACGGCAGGGCAACTGTAATCAGTGTCCTGACCGGTTTGCCTTCTAGGGGTACCACTCCAGAGGGGTGGTGCAGGCCTAGCCGGGATCTTTAGGGTCCCTGGCTGAGTGTGGTAGTACTACCCTGAAGGCAGGTGGGGCCCATCTTAAGTGAAGGGACCCTGCTCTTCAGAAGGGAGGGTGCTGAACTCTGGAAGGGGGGCAGAGGGAGGGAGTCCTTGCCTCTGACCCCGGTGCAGCCGGTGAATGTGGATCCCAGGTGGTCGACCAGTTGATGGAGAGAGGTCCTGAACTGGTGGGAGAGTTGTGTTCTGGTGGGTGCTTCTCCTGGGAGAGCACAGAACCCCAGAAGTAGAGGTAGGGTGAGGAGACGCTTCGCTCGTGACCCCTGGTCAGCATGAGGGTGCAGACCCTAGGTTGGAGGATCAGTGGTAGTTTGGAACTACGCTGAGAAGGAGAGTGGAGAATGGCTATTATGTGCCTGGGGTTACTGCCCCCCTCTCTGTGGATTGGCAAGGACCAGTGATGTCTGGGTGGCCTAGTGCCTGGTCCTGGCCGTGGACAACTAGGGAGTACCAGTGGGGTAACCTAGTTGGGCCTGAGAGTTCTTTTTCAGAGGGAACCACATGGGTTCATAGTGGCGTAGAACCGGAGGGTGTCCCTGCAGTGAGGGCCCGCGTCCGTGTTCTATCGCCCGAAGCAGGGAAGCCCATCAAGGTAGTGATTGGTCTACCCTGCGTTTTGGCTGGAAGGGGATTGTGTTGGACTTGGCCCTTTTTGGCAGGTTCACCC
This sequence comes from Calotriton arnoldi, assembly GCA_963921515.1. Taxonomy (NCBI): domain Eukaryota; kingdom Metazoa; phylum Chordata; class Amphibia; order Caudata; family Salamandridae; genus Calotriton; species Calotriton arnoldi. The sequence continues at coordinate 313,001 of CAWUFW010012689.1, read as the reverse complement.
CTAAACTTTTTGCCTTAAGTTCTGACATGGTGTTGGTGGTTTTAGGCCTCTGGGCACTTTAGCACTGTGGTCCAGTGTAAAGTGCGTGCACTCCCTGAGTTACAGTGGTAAGATTGGCCTGCCCTCCCATAGGAATGCATTGGGGATTCCCTGATCAGTGTGTGTCAGTGGTAATTCCTGGTATGAGAGGAGCAGCCGGGTCAAGTCTGGTATGTATGAAATCGTGAGAATAAATGCTGCGCAATGGTGTGCGCAGATTTATGATGACTGGTGGAGAAATGCCACTTTTAGAAGTTGGCATTTCTGTGTGCTGTGTGTCTGCCTGCCTGATATGAATTGCATGTCTGGCTTGTGAGTGACAGGGGCTGGGAGGTGTGTGTGGCTCCAGGAGGGGCAGGGTGAGTCAGCGCTGGGCTGAATAGGATACCTGGGCTGGGAGTAGTGGGAGGAGTAATCCCCTGACTCTAAATAGGAGTGTGCCTGCCCTGTACAATGCTGGCTCCGCCCCCTGTGGTGTGTCTGATCACCTAGCCCCCACCTGACAAAGGGGAAGAGGAGCTTGCAAAACAAAGTGCTCCAAATCCCCCCTGAACCAGTTGCATCTGGTTCCCCCATGCCCTGCACTAAAGACAAAGGAAATGTTGATATAAATATAGGGGCTGTGACCCCATGATGTTGTTCAGTTCTGGTTCCTGAATCCTGCCGGGGCGTGCTGCTGCTGGGGCCCAGGGGGGGGGGCTGCCATGAGGGCTTGCCTCCCTGGGCCCTGCATTGCCCCTTCATCTCTGGGGACTTTTTGGGACCCTTCTGCTATTCTTGCTGGAGTCCAGGACCTCCAGGACTTTGTGCTGTTTCTAGCGCCTTGTGAGTGCTTTATTTTATATTTCTCCCCAGAAGAGCGTGTGGGCTGCGCAGCGCTTTGCTGCAGCCCCTTTGAGAGGGAATCCCCATCGTAGGGATTCCCCCATGATGCCGATTGCGGTTGCCCACCCCTCTTGTGCTGTTATTTAATTACGGGAGCCTACCCCGTCTTATGAGTATTCTGAATGCGGGTGGCCACCCCGCTGATGCTGCGATTATTGCGGGTTATGATGCCTTTTTAAACGGGAGCCTACCCCGTATAGCCGCCGCCGAGGAAATGTGCCGCCGGCCGCCGCAGCGCGACCGGGAAGTCAGGCGAGTTGCCTGACCCTGGGCGGAGCGGCGACCGGAAAGAGGAAGTGCCGGCCGGAGCCTCGCGGGCTCCATAGCGAAGTCCCAGGTCCCAGGAGGGGGCCCGGGTGAAGTGAGGAGAGGCGGGATTGTCGGCGGGGCTCCCATGCCTGGAGAGAGCCCCGCATGCTGCGAGGAGACCGGGAGAAGTGATGCCGGTCCCGCAGCAAAGAGGAGAGAGAGTCCCCGAGGAGTGGGGGCTTGCCTGATGCCCGCATGATGCTGACCCGACGAGAGGAGCCCAGAGAGTCCCGGTGAGTGGGGGCTCCATGGGCGCGTTGATTGGGGTTATTCCATGAGCGGACCCGCCCGAGAGCGGGCCGCTCCAACGTTGTTGGCATTTTGTTTTCAGAGGCCCAGAGGGGCCCCTGCTTTTCCCAGTGTTGGCCATATTTCTCTACAGTTGCCCCGCTTGACAGTGGGCAACTGCAACAATGGGGGCACGTGTATTTAGAGAGCCCCAGTGAGGCCCCGAGGGCACAGTTGTGCCAGGGCCTATTTGTTTGTTCCCAGCTGCGCCGCACCAGCGCGGGCAGCTGCAACGTTTCTGCCTATTTGTTCAGAGGGCATAGTGAGTGCCCAGGCCCACGTCTGACATCACAGCTGCACGGAAAGTAGCGTCAGCTGCAACATTTAGGCCACAGTTCTTTGGGGGCATGTTTGAAGGAGACAGGAGTAAGATGCACTCCTCTGCCCCAGCGCAATGGCGCACTTTGGATTCCGCTGCCTTGGCAGCAGCCCTGACTTTGGGACATAGAGCATTTGAGCCCCTTTGAGAAGGCCAGTTGGCCAGGGGGACTGTTGGGTTTGTAGGGCGCCAGGCCCTAATGTGATTTATGTGGTGCTAGGAAATGTGATTCATGTATTGTGATTTACGCACCCTGTTTTATGCCTCTAACTGTGGTTTATGTATGAGGTTATTTGCATACTGTGGTTTATGCTAGTGAGATTATTTCCTACTGTGAGCTTTATCCCTAATGTGAGTTATGCTTAGGTGGTTAGGGTCTAATGCGTTTAGACTTATGAGATGATTGCATAATGTGTTTATGCTGGTGAGGTTGGCGCAGAATGTAATTCACGCCTAAATGTGATACTGTGCATAATATGGTTTATGTTACAGGAAGATGCTGGGTACAGTGTTTGCCAGTGATTACTGGCTGTGTTCTACGTTTATGATATGTCCTACATTTACTAAGTTCACTTTGTGATGGTTCTGACAGTGGTCCAGTTGGCCCTGTCAGGTGTACATAATCCCTTGTAGAATAGATTTTACCTAGTGCCAGGTGGCACAATGTATATTATGTGATTACTATTCTAATGTGTTATGAGAATACAAAGGCTATTTTTGATATAACCTTGTGTGGAGTTCCTTTTGTAGTGTGCCTGGTGTGTTGTTGCTGGGTGTGTGTTGCGCAAACGCTTTACACATTGCCTCCGGGATAAGCCTGACTGCTCGTGCCAAGCTACCAAGGGGGTGAGCAGGGGTTATCTTTGGCGTGTAACTCCCTCGCCCTGACTAGAGTGGTGGTCTCTGCCTGGCTTTGGCGCAAGCCTTAGCCAACCAGAGATCTCATTTCTAACATTCATCTTTTAGTTTTTACAAGCAGATTACACGTGAAAAATACATACGGCAACACAATTGCCAGGAAATGCCAATCCATTCAAATTTCAAATTTATGACATAATACTTATAATTGTTTATGTATTATGCACTTTACTTTGCACTGTCACTTCAAGAAATCAGTATGCGCCGCATCCAAAGGAATGGTGCCGGGGAATGTGAAATGCTATGCCATCTGAAGGGATGTGCGATAGTTTTAAATCTGACTTTAGCCGCTTTCTTAATATGGTTTTAATTTGTCTGCCCTTTACCCAAAAATGCAACTATGCACTTTATATCTGTGAAATAATGCTTATTATTGTTTATGTATTATGGACTTTACTTTGCACTAGCACTTTAAGACTATTGTGGAATTTGTGATGTCAAGTTTGATATCAATGAGAAAGCATTGGAAAGACTGGTATGTGGAATTGTTAAGGATGATTCATGTACGGTGAACCTGGGAATTACAACTACATTTCCAGCATGAGAATGAGAAAGGTTGAGCAATCTAGGTTAACAGGTCCTGGTGAGAAATATGATGTTGTGGATGTGAATTAGACCCACAATTTCTGAAGCAAATAAGATGGCCAATACGCAATTGAATAACCTGCAATGCAGACAGGTGTGGTCTTCTTATTTGGACTTCTGCAACACTGTTGCCTGAATGTAAATGTTCTTGTATGGTGTGGGTACATTAGGGAAATGACAGGGGCTCTAAGAGACAGTGGGTCGCCTATAGGATCTGATTGGAGATTGGATGTTCTGCAAGTGGTTCAGGCTCTGTATGTGATTTGGAATATAGGCATCAGGTTCAGGTGTGTTATTTCAATTGAGTTGATGAAAGGAGTCCCACTAAGGGGGGAGCTTTTCAGTGTTTGTATGTCCATAAGGTGTTGAATGTATGGCAAAGTGCTTCAAGACCCTGCAAACATCTTCTAGAATTGAAAAGACGCTCTTGTCATTCTGAATTTTGATAAATAAATGTACCATAGTCAAGTTGAAACTTAAGTGAGATGTTGGTCTTGATATAGAAGGGTTATGAGGCCATTTTAACAAAGGGGGATGTTTACTGTAATTTGTGATATGGCTTACTTGGATGATGAGAGAAGGGCTTGTCTTGATTTGAAGAATGTCTGCTATGACTAAGATCTTATTGAATCATGGTCTCCTAAACACATTATGTGGTGTGGCAGACTGGTATGCACGAAGATGTTGATTGCTGCCCAAATTAACCTCACCATAAGTATGTTCGCACTGCTCCTCTCTACAACTTTCTTTAAAGCGCTAAACATGATAATTACATGATTTATTTAACATAATAAGAAACCCAGGATCTTCACAAGGGTAATCACAGGGAATAATGAGAAAGGTGGGGTAGGACTTTCTAACATTAACAAACTCCAAGTAGCCTTCCTAATCAAACCATCCATTCACTGGTTTCAATCCACCCCGAAGCTCCCTCCTCCAGTTTGGGCCGGTCTTGAGAAGGACCTTTTCTTTCCCTTCACACCACTGACTGCTATTTAAATGTAACACTTCCGGACTCTGCACTGCATCAACATCATCAAAGATATGATAGAAGCCGTTAAACAGTTAGATAGTAAATGCCCAGTTAAAATAAGATACTCCTCTTTTGCCTCGCTATGGTACAATGATCTAATTAAAAATTGACAGAAGAATGCTACACTGGCTAACTTGGACCTCTCACAACATACAAATGTTACTTGAGTTTGAAATAGCTTGAATAAAAGAAGACAAGAGGCACTTGGCAAAACAGGAACAGTCTGTTTAATTAAACATTATGGCAGGGAGAACAGTTACAGGCACAGGGACTGAGGAATGTCTCAATTTACAATATGTGTCCTTCTTTTATACAAAACCTGATGGGATATAAAAGCTTGTGGCATACCATATATGGTGAGGAATGTTGGATGCTGTCTTTGCAGTCATAAATTAATTGCCAAAGGGTTACCACAGTTGGGTGTCGATCTCGCGTGGACAAAATGTGGCCAGTGGATAGCATGTCCAGTTGTCCGACATGGGGAGAGCATGATCACTGCGTGTGTTAGGTCCTGATTGGCTATGTGTTCCTAACTCATGTGGCATCTGACTTTTTTTGTTGTTTTAGGAGTGCGCTTACCCCCTCCGTCTATGTGTGCTTTATTGGGGCAATCTCACTTGACCCTTGCAATAACGCTACGCACATTTGTGGGATTGATCAAGAATTTCCTGCCCTAGTGTTTGCCTGCAAGCTATGCACTCTCCCACCTGTGACCTATCAGTCAGCAACCCCTGGCCTTGGTCTCAGGGCCTGCCTGACTACATATTTGCAAGTCGAGTTTATATGGCGTTCACAAGGGAGAGATTCTGTTAATAAGGACAAGATTTCATTTTCATCGATAAATGCATCGATTTCCATATTAACACTCTATGTTACAGATCTAATAAACAAATCCAGTCCTATCTCGTTTCCGTCACTGCAAAAAACTCTAACATCCCCAATGAGGAATTTTATAACTCCCTAAAACTTAGAGTGGCTTTTAATCGTATTCATGCCTTTTCGAACTCTCATCATCTGAGTGTTACAGAAAATTTGAAACTAATATCCTCTCAAGATAATCAAGCCACTAAGGGGCCTATTAGCAATAACCGGCGATAATTATCGCTAAGCGCACTTAGCGCTAGGATAATTATCGCCGGCTATCGCCGGTTTCTATCGCGGAGATAGCGTGCTATCAGCAACGCTTATCTCCAATGCGATAGAAACCCCTGCTGTCGCTGGAAAACAGTGCGATTATCGCTGGAAATCCAGCGATAATCGCACTGTGACCGGCGATAGCTTGCTGATAGGGCAAGGGGGACTTAGCCATGTAATCCACCTCCCATTGGATTACATGGCTAAGTCAGGTTTGGACCAGGTGTAAAAAAACAAGCGCTAATCGTGTTTAGCACTGGTTTCTTTATCGCCTCGCTGGCCTCCCTAATAGGCGATAGCGATGTTAGCGACTGCTTCCAGTCGCTGCCAGGTTGGGAACGCCTACTTTGCATGTCATTAGCGATAAATATCGCTGGCATGCAAAGTGGCACCCAACCCGGTCGCTATCACCTAAAAGCTGTCGCTAACAGCTGTTAGCGATAGCTTGCTAATAGGGCGGGAAGAAAATTGCCGCTTTAGCGGCAAAAAGTGCCGCTAAAGCGGCGATAAGGCCCTTAGTAATATGCCCCTAGGTTGTATGAAACTCAACTGGAAAATTCTCCAAATATCATACTTAAAACCCAGAACAAATGGTCCACCTCCTGCCTCAAGGCATTGCAGGTCCCTCCATCTGAGCACTGTTGGACCCAAATCAGGAAATATGTGACTAAAGTCAAGATCTTACCTCTAGTTACACATTGCAAATACTGGCTAATTCACAGATCTTTTTGGCCCTGTGACAGACTCTTCAAACTGTGATCCACGAACTCGGGCAAATGTTGGAACTGTTCTGCTGAAACAGGTGACCTTGAACATATGCTCTTCTGCTCTCTGCTCCAATCCTTTTGAAAACATATTAATAAAACAATCAACAATATTTTTCACTGTAATATGACCCTAAATCCATTTCTCATTAGCCTATGCCCATAGATCAATGCCACTTTACTCCCACTAAACAACACAGAGCTCCTACTAGTAGATCTACTTCTCACAGTAGGTGTTAAAATGATACTTTGTTAATGGAAAGACTTCAAATCCATATCCCACCACACATGGTGGGCCTCGGTCTGCTTCATTAGAAACGCTGACAATATTTCTCTTCACAAAGATTACAACCATACTGCCTCCAGGCAGCTATGGTCACCTACAGATGCTTACCCACGGGAACTAAAACCAAAACTCTCGTGAAAAATTACCCCCATCACCACCCTCCCTTTCTTTCCATCGACCTGGGATACCTTTCAATGTCTCCACCTCCCCCTCTTCACTCCCCTCTCATTCCCTCGTTCTTTATTTCGGATTCTTGCTCTTTCACTCTTGCTCTTTCACTCTCTCACAGCGGAGTCTATGTATGTCTTTTTTGGAAGCTTTCCAGAACAATCCCCCTCCCAATACAATTCAGCGAACCATGTTGTGGCTTCCTATGTAACATTTGTATTTCCCTCTCTGTGGAAACATGATAAATCTCATGCTGTGCTCTTTATTGTACTGTATTATTGAATTAGGTAAGGCATGTCAATTCAAGTATAAGAACCACTATTAAAGGGACACATTTAACTTTTGCACAGGAAAAAGTGCAATGACAAAGACCAATCTACTTGCACATTCATACTATCGCTCTAGATTGATAGTGCTACAGAATTTGTTATTGTGTGTGACATTTTAATGTTTTATGCAAAACATTTTTTCGTTCAGGACACTTGATCTCGTGGCTTTTAAAATCCAAGCCCAGCCAAACAGGAAAGTGCCCTTTGCTCTCCGCCTTGAAAGTATTCTCCTGAGTTGGCAAGCTATGAGCTGATCACGGGGAGCTATGAGGGAGTACTAGAATGCCAGCTGCTGGCAGGATCTCAGTTGAACTTGTGTCGAAGATGGCGGCCCCAGGGGACAATGACCAGACTCTCTCCTCGTGATCAGGAGAGAAGGGACTTAGGACCTGAGCTCAATGAAGGGAATAATTGGCTGTGAAGGCCCCTCTCGACCCAGATAGGACCTCTGGGCTGGTGAAGAGGATGTTCTCGAACATGACGAGCTGACACTTTCCCAGCTTGTACACATACATGCTAATATTTTCGAACAGAAAAGTGGGAGATTTTGAAAAAAAATCAGGACCATGTAGTTTCCCTATTGACTTCTATTGAAGCAGAGGCAATTTCAGGCGGGAGACAGCCAACATTTTTGTCTTTCCCATCTGAATTGGATCTGTTGGCATGTATGTGTACATATGGATGTGTGTCTTTCCCCCTTCAGCGGACACTTAAAGATACTGTACATATTGGTCTGGTCTGTTGGTGTGTTTGTTAGTGGGCTTGAATGTGCGGAAAAAGTGTCTACATATCTTTTTGTCTGTCTGCATGTCTGTTTGTTGGTTTGAGTGCATGAACTGTGGGAGGAGTGGACTGTGCACACTAAGTGCACATGACTGCTTGGCTGGCCGTTTCGGCCGGCCAAGCAGTTATGCACACTTTGCATATTCCCTGTAATGGACAGCCTGGTGGGGAATATGTACAGGCTCATTGTCTCGATCTGATTGCCAATCCATGACACTGCAGCGTTGTGATTTGCTCAGGGGAGCCTGTGTGCTGGGTGCTTCCTGCGGTTTCTTCCGGACTGGAGTCAGTAAGAGCAGAGAAGCGGAGGAGAGAAGCGACCGTCGAAAAGGTAAGTGTTTTTAAAAATATATATATATTTTCAACCCTGCCCCTCCACCCCGTTCCCTTCCAGCTGCCACTGCAAGAGGCATGGATTATCTAACTAAGGTCATGGATTAAAACATGCAAGATACAATCATGTGCTTCACACAAATGCCTCTTGAACAGTATATGGGTCCCTCGTGAGTGTTCTGTAATTTAATTCAGGCATGTCGCACTACAAAGCTTAATAGAATCCAGACCTATTGGCTTTGCTAATGCTTGTTTGCAATATCAAATGAATGAGCCACATTTCTTTTTGTGAATGAATAAAACTGAAAAAGTTCCTAGTCCGAAAATATGAGACTGAACTAAACATTACTAAGGAGCACTTTCGTTTTCTGTCATGCTGCCTATATTTCGATGGCTGTTGATTCCCCTCAAACACTTTCCCACAATTACAATTCTCAGATATATGACTGTCACTCTGCATGCTCTGCATAGAGTCCAAGGACTGGATGGGCATGTAGTCTGCAAACCTTTATGACCCACTGGCAAGCATTGGGAGAAACTCGTCTTGCCTCCAGCCTCAGAGCTCTCACACAAGCCTCATCTGGAACAGAAGTGACTCAGCTCACAGCATGCACCAATTAAGTCATATGTTGCATGGAAAAAATTACAGAAATACAACACCTGGCAAAAGCAAAAAATGTTAGGGGATGCAGGATGAAGCAAAACATGAAAGGTAGAAAGGGACTTCGTTGCTAACATGGATGACTTGTATGGTGTTAACAGTCATTGATGAGTGATTGATCAATGTTTTTGCCAGAGATCCGTGTTAAAGTTCGTTTTTAATTACTGGCGGGTCTGAGACCCAGTGTGACTGAACCACTTAAAGCGCTGTCTGCAGGTCTGTTGGTAGGAACATGCATGTCTGTCAGTCTGTGTGATTTTAGGTGTGTTGACCTGTATGCTTATCTGTGTGCTTGTTTTGCCCGTATGTAGGGTGTCTTGTGTGCATGGGCATTAAAAAACAGAAATGTATTGGTTTTGTCAGTGCTTGTTCTCGTGTAGTTGAGTCTCGGCTCGATCTTACCTTAACAAGGCACCCTGTAAAACCAGTTAATCCAAAGAGAGGGAAACAAGGGCAGTTATTTACTTAGGTCCAGCATACATGCCCAAAATGATATCTCTACAATTATAGTATGCAGTTCCTAATATTAAGAGCAGGTGGTTGTGATCAATCAAAGGCTCCACACAGTGGTGTAGAGCGAGACGTTAGGAGGAGAATCTCCTCCTGTAGGAAAAAGACCCTCACACACCCAGCCAGTTAGGTGTCTTGCTTCATCATCAGGTCTGCTCCTTATCGGGTTGGCGCTGCAATACCCGATCGGCACCCTAGATGGGGCCTTCTTGGCGGAGATCTTTATTCCTTATGCCGTAGGGTGTAGTGCGTGTGAGGGCCCTAGAACAGTGTAGGTGATAATGATGTGTAAGTAAGTGTGATTTAAAATAGGAAGTGGTGGTCCACTCAAAACAATTTTAATGAAGTGTGGCCATCACCCTAATTAAAACCAAAAATGAAAAAAGAAAACGCGTATCTTCACTCTAAAGTTGTGAGGTTATACGCTTATGACATGGGTCAACATGTTTCTTGCCCTTATTCCTAATAGATGGCAATTCCTCAGGACCAAAATAGGATCTACCTACACTTTTCGGTGGTGGGCAATAACTACATTAAGTGAGGTAATAACCACTCATACAGCACCCTCAAAAGTGGTACCTGTAGATCTAAAAACAACCTGCAATAAAACAGAATAACAAACATTAATTATTCATGTAAGAATATTCTGGTAATTCAAGGAACCTGTGCCTTAATCAATATCCAAGGTGCAGCAACCGCATGCCGAACGCGGGTGACTGATGGCATGCGTGAAGTCTGAGCTAAAAGTGGTGAGGAAGATGTAACAACACATTAAAAAATGGCAGCTGAAAAAAGCATCGTTTCTTAACTTACCCAAATTGGGTCGAGGACGCACGGCATCAGTACCGGCTGGTGTGGACACTAGAATGTAGTGTCCTGAAGGGTAAAAACAGAGAACAAGTGCTAGAAGAATATACGGCCAGATACAGCTACCTGTAGGTGTATCAAGCAGAAAGGACGAGGAAGCCACAATATATGTATCGTAATCATGTTTGTCAGTATAAGTCTCTCAGGCGAACACACTGGCCCGTCTATGTCAATTGATAAGGTAAAGGGCGTTGATTAAACCAGTCTGCGCCTCCCGGTGTTAGTACCGACACTGAGTAAGGTCAGCGTCAAATGCGCACCCGGTGCACGTCGTAGTAAACAACACAGCGCTCGTCTGACATCAACAAGGCAGCGATCAGACCAAACAATCCGCAAAGAGTGAGAAACCCCAGTTCAAGAAGTGGGAAATTTGAGAGCCGACCTCACCAACATCACCCCATTCGAAAAGGTAATCAACCCGGTGTGTTGGCAAGCGTACGGGTCAATAGGACCCCACACATGAACTAGATGGCTCACTGGAGGGACATAGTGGTGCCCTTCAAGCCAAAACAATAAAAACACAATACAGGACATACAGGGAGCTGGCTATTACGTTACTTACTGTTCCGTGTGAAGCGGGTCGGAAGTACTCCTACCCCTCACTCAGCCGGTCCGGGGAGTGACGACCAGATCAAAGGATCTCACAGAAGTACCAGCGGCCGGCGGAGAGTGGGGTCGGTACTTCCGGTACTTCCTGGCAGAAACGGTGCTGCAGCTGGAGCGCTAACCCTGTTTTAGGCGCCATGTTGGATTTCCTCCAACTGATGCGAGACACACACTCCAGGCAGCAGTAATCATGGGCGCCATTAGCAAAGTCTCGTTTCATATTAATATAACAAGGTAATTGGGTTCAAATCACCTGTAAGTTGTTGAATCGTTGCCATAATCTAGTATGGACGGAAAAACTGGTGATGAACCTGTGTAAATAGTGTCATGCACGACAAGAATAATGGTGGTGCTGCGAGTGGTAGAAGCTGGCCCAACCTTTCTAGTGTATCTCGTAAAAAGTCTGAGGTGGTAACTAGATTAAACTGTGTGTAAGGGGCTCCCTCTTGTCGGAATCAACACGTGTATAATGCTAACTGACTTAGGCGATATGTTGGGAACAAATACGGGGTCAGGTTAGAGTCTGGAAGTACTCTGGTAAATATCAATAGGAGCAAATACACTGAGTAAGGGGCAAAAAATAAATGAGCCCAAGTTGGTAATTAGGTTAATTGGCTCCAAGGGATATCCTCATTAAGCCCTCCTTTGTCAGTGGCAAGTCGTAGGACCCAACGTTGTTCCAAACGGAACAATGATTTAGTAGGCATCCCCGGGTGGGTTTCTAATACGGCCCAATTGAAAGAGTCAGGGAGGTGTTGCACCTGTTTGAAGTGACTGGTCATTTTGGTATTTGTTTTCTGGCATCTGAAATTGCTTCTATGTTCCATTATCCGGACTTTGACTGGTCTCGAGGTCATCCCTATGTAAAGGAGACCATACGGGCAGTCCAGTATATAGATGCAGTTAGAAGTGTTACAATTAGTGTGTGCGGCCATTCTCCAACTAACTCCATTAGGGAACCTCAGTTCTTTAGTAACCTTCGTTTGTGGGCACACTGAACAGGACCCACAAGGGTAGTGTCCCCTAACAGGGGGCAAGTCCCATAGCATCCTTTGTGTATTGCTCTGTTGTTTCTTGGGTCTCGTGTGTATCAACATGTCCTTGAGGTTATTAGTTCGTTTAAACGCGAACCTGGGTTTAGGAAGCTTAAGAGTTCCTGTATTAAGGATGTTCCAGTGTTTACGAATGATATTTCTAACCCGGTTCGAGTCAGGGGTATATGTCGTTACACAGGTCACGACCCTGTCAGGTTCTCTAGTTCTGACCTCCAATAGGCTCTCACGGTTGTTTTTACCCTTCAGGACACTACATTCTAGTGTCCGCACCAGCCGGTACTGATGCCGTGCGTCCTCGACCCAATTTGGGTAAGTTAAGAAACAATGCTTTTTTCAGCTGCCATTTTTTAATGTGTTGTTACATCTTCCTCACCACTTTTAGCTCAGACTTCACGCATGCCATCAGTCACCCGCGTTCGGCATGCGGTTGCTGCACCTTGGATATTGATTAAGGCACAGGTTCCTTGAATTACCAGAATATTCTTACATGAATAATTAATGTTTGTTATTCTGTTTTATTGCAGGTTGTTTTTAGATCTACAGGTACCACTTTTGAGGGTGCTGTATGAGTGGTTATTACCTCACTTAATGTAGTTATTGACCACCACCGAAAAGTGTAGGTAGATCCTATTTTGGTCCTGAGGAATTGCCATCTATTAGGAATAAGGGCAAGAAACATGTTGACCCATGTCATAAGCGTATAACCTCACAACTTTAGAGTGAAGATACGCGTTTTCTTTTTTCATTTTTGGTTTTAATTAGGGTGATGGCCACACTTCATTAAAATTGTTTTGAGTGGACCACCACTTCCTATTTTAAATCACACTTACTTACACATCATTATCACCTACACTGTTCTAGGGCCCTCACACGCACTACACTCTACGGCATAAGGAATAAAGATCTCCGCCAAGAAGGCCCCATCTCGGGTGCCGATCGGGTATTGCAGCGCCAACCCGATAAGGAGCAGACCCGATGATGAAGCAAGACACCTAGCTGGCTGGGTGTGTGAGGGTCTTTTTCCTATAGGAGGAGATTCTCCTCCTAACATCTCGCTCTACACCACCGTGTGGAGCCTTTGATTGATCACAACCACCTGCTCTTAATATTAGGAACTGCATACTATAATTGTAGAGATACCCTGTAAAACCACCCTATCATGCTTCATTTTATGCTGGTTAATCATATTTTAATTTAGCTTTTTTACTTTTTGTTGATTGTTTTCTACATGAATTGCCCGTTTTCCTTTTGTTTTGGGCCAATTATGAATAAAAAAGTTGTGTGGAACGCAGCGTATTCTGTGAGCAATCCACCACAACAGTCGGTAGCCGATTTTCCTACATAAGCCTGGTGAGAGTTGCTGACAGCGTGAGGTAGAACGGCTTTCTGCACAAACAGATTTACAGGTAAATAATTTGCTGCCCCCGTGCATCACTTCAATGTCCCATCAGGTCCAAGGAGCCTGTCACGATTAACAGGTTGTCACAGTCACACTGGCTACAGACGTAAATGAAAAGAAGGCCAACAGCCGGAAAAGGTTTGGTGTAAATGAGTCAATCTTCAGTCGTTCGCTCCTCCGAAGGTACGAGATGACGGAGAGCAGGAAAGGTCATTTAAAAGGAAAATGGGGGATGCGGTGTCTGTGTGCCACCGGCGTCAACAGGCTATTGGAAAATATCTACGTGGGAGGTCTGACTACAGACGGCCTTTGCACAGCGATGTTGTTCAGATTGCGTTATTCATCATAATGGGTGAAGTTGAGCGAGGGTGATACTTCTGGAAGTGAGGGTCTAGCTGTCAATAATCTAATCGATCTTCTTAGCCCTCCTATTGGGAAGTTGAGATGAAGACTCTTGCCCAGGCCTGAAACAAGAATCAGACTGCAATCTAGAAAGCTTTCACCAGATCAAAGTTTGAAGTGGGCAGGAACCACTGGGATTGGCGTTCCAATAGTCTTTTCATTATTGCAAATCAGTCCCTATACTTTATAAAAAAAGAATAAGCGTACCCTAATGGGGTGCCAGCACAAAGCATCATATCTTTAAAATAAGTTCTCCTTCTGCTGCAGACATTATCACAGACGGGTGGTGCTGCAGAGGCGTTTCTTAGCATATGGCACAAGTCCCTCCAAGGACATTCATTGTGCTGGGCAATAAATAGAGTGTGGCAGCAAGCCACTTTGTTCTAGATGAGTGTAAATTGTTCATCTCTACCATTCTGATGCAGACATCTGGACTTGATAGGCCGGCTCTGCCATCTCCTCCGTTACACTGAAGCACCTTTGATTACTCTGAAGTACCTTTGAATCCTTCTGTAAGAAAGTCAATTATTAATTAGGGTGGACGGTAGTCAATTACAAGCAATAAAGTCACTAACCTGTTCGGTTTTAGAATTTTAAATATGAGCTCAACCCCTCGTAGCTATGGCACAGAGCAGACGTGGTTAACTTAAAGAAAATGTGTATATCATTTAGAAGTACCAAAAGAGGTAAAAAAAAAAACAAACACAATAAAAATCCCACTCTAATTTATAAAAATAGAGTAAAAGTTAATAAACAAAATGGCACCAAAACAGCGAAAATCCAAAAAGGGATATGAATTTTTTGAAGATTTAAGGAAAAATAGTGCCAAAAAGCACTAAGTGTCAATGATAATCTATGGTCGCAGTAGATTGAGATCTAAGTGTGATTTTAGGCCGACCACAAAGTAGTGCAAGTCGGATACATTAACCAGGTTCATCCCGGTCAGAATTTCACTTTGGAACTTAGGGTCTGATTTATATCATGACCGTCTGGCCATATGTCCATCCATTGTGATGGAGGTTTAATTCTGCCCACTGGCCTTACAAGTTATGTCTTGTCCGATTTATATATAAAGTGGTGAAACCACAGTGCGTCGTGTAGGAGGGTGATCCGTCGCCCTAGCGGGACTACGCATGCGATGAATAATCCTCTGCTGTCATATAACACTCCATCGGTGTTGGTGTGGCAGAATTCCCTCCACCAAATTTATATATTACAGTCAGTGTAGTGGGCTTGCGGCGGTGTAGTGTCAGAGGAAAAATATCATGGAACCGGATTTCCATGGTAGAGCATTGCATCTGAATGATGGACGCTGAAGTTAAACACCTGATAGTAATGCCCTAAGTAATCACACCTGTTGAGCACAGTATAAAGTACATTCCATGCTATAGCATCATCCTTTGCATTTGCTCAGAAGCAGCCAGCAGCAGATAGTCGTTTTGGGGACAGACCATTAGTTCACCGTTTGCTATATTTAAAAAAAATTCCCTCAATATTAACTGTTTTCTTCCCTTTTTTAAACTACCATATTTTTACTTTTTTTCAATCATGGCTGGGAGAAGGAACCCCAGATTTACAGACATAGAATTGGCAGTCAAGGTGGATGAAATCATTAGGGTAGAGCCCCACTTGTTTGCGTCACTTGTCCAATCTACAACTATTACTCAGAGAAGGCAAATGTGGACAGAATTGTCTCAAGAGTTAATGGTGTGTCTAACACCAGGTCATCACAGGAGGAAATTAGGAAGCCCTTGAGTGATCTACGGGGAAGGGTCATATCTCTGGCCTCCAAAGACCAACTAGCTGCCCAGAAGATCGGCGGTGGTTCTCCCAGGCCTATGCTTCTCTTGCCCTGGAAGGGAAAGTTGTATGGGATCTTGCAAACTGAAGAATTTGCAGGGATCCCAGCTGGAGTGGAGGCAGGTAAGTAAACACACACTACAGTACACAGCATCTAATTTGTAAATTGTAAATGCCATTGAAATCAATGTAAATTGTGCCTCGTAACTTCAAAGTCCTGAATTAAACATAGCAAATGTTAAAAATCTCATAGATATACAACTGTTAGCACACTGAGAGGGCCACTCTACTTTAATAAACTGTAATGTTGGTATGAGAATGAACCTAACATTTGCATTTGTAACATAGTGGCATGATAATGTACCTTATGTGAGATGTTTCAGAAATTCATCTGACAAGTATCCATTGTATGGCCTGGTATTTACAAGAACATGCACAAACTACTGTAAAGCTGATCCTCTACTTTGTACATGCCTTCTACAAAAATCATAACGGTCATGAAGAACAATATAACATTTCTATTTAAAAGTAAGTAGGTAAGTCATGACGTAACTGTTGTAGTCAAATATTTAATAACAGTCTCTCATGGGGTTTCACCTTCTTCATCCACTCCACAGAACCTGGTATAAATAGGCCCTCATGGCCAAGTAAACCATACCCTTGCTCCTCACATCTAGAGTGCTTATGTATTTGTCTATTAAGATAGTGATTGCACCTATGACACAATTTCAACAAACAAGTATCAGTTATGTAGTCTGAAAAAATGTACCGGATGCACCAAAGGCCTGGACGTAGAAAGATACTAGTGTGCCAAAAGCACTATATTTCACACACACTTTAGTGCCCCTCTAAACATGTTGTGGCCCAACCCTAACACTCTGTAGGTGTACTCTCAATTTACCAATTAGGTAAATTTAAAAAAAAAAATGGAGTCATCCAATAGTGCAGAAACCAACAACAGCTACACCCTTAGTGGCCAATTATTACAACTCCCATAAAGCATTGTAAGAGCTACCATACCTTCATGTCATGTCTCACTATCATCATAGCCAAACGTTTGACTCAGAACAAATAAAACACAAAGTTTATATCTTGAAATAATGCATGTTCATACTCTGCAAAACATAGATACATTCTTGTGGGTAACTTTTCTCTTTCGTACCACTCAGAATTTTTTAGCTTTGACAAGGGGGCCTTTAGTGCATATAACCTTTCAACCGTGTACAAGTATTTCCTTTGCTGTGCAATTTTGGTCTCATGCATTGTAAAAGGACAATGACTTACCTGTATGATGCACATGATAGTACAAAAACTGTTAATTGTGGTTCAGAAAGAGTTCTCAAAATTTGAAAGCTCTCCATATCTCTGATTGGGCATGACAGACACTTGTGATGTTGTCGAAAAAGAAACATGTCACTACTTCATACTTATTGTTAATTTGTGAATCTGTGGAAGAATTTAGAAGTGTACAGCGATTTTTGAAACAAAAGCGAAGATAAATCACATAACCATAAATAGTGGACCGTTATTGAGGACATCTCTTAAATGTTCATCCATTTGTAAGATCTTCCAATTTTGTCTGGTAATCTTCTTAAGTACATTATGCGAGGTATTAAAATCTATGATAAAATGTATATCCATTTCCTCCTATGATGTCTTCTTCCTCGTTACCAATAATTCTTCTTGCATCTTTGCACAACCTCCTTGAAGAGCATTCTGAAGGGCATCCAATGGATAACCTCGATGCTCAAAAGGTACAATCTTTTCCTCAGCCTGTGCTTCAAAATCTTCCATTTCTGAACAGTTCCGTCTGGCACGTAGCAATTCTCCGAATGGCACACTTCATTTCAAAGCTTTGGGGTATACACTGTTGGCATGCATCATGCTGTTGCAGGATGTAGCCTTCCAATGAATCGTGCTGTAGGTCTTTTTACTTTTGATTACAATTTCAATGTCTAGAAAAATGTATTTTTTCTTTGATTATACTGTGAGTAAATCTCAAATTGCACTCATTTTTGCTGAGGGAAGTGATAAATGACTCCAAACTCTCTTTACTTCCATAGCATATGATAAATAAGTAGTCAATAAAATGAGTCCACAATTTTACATGTTTCAACATGGTTTGATTTTCCTTTGTCCACATGACTCCCACTTGAATGAATGAATGAAGTAATTATTTTATTTGCATAATTACTTAAAATCATTGCAAAGTTGCAGTACGATATCAAAATTACTGTATAAATACATATCTCACACCATTATAATACATATATCAAATCGTATATAAAAAGAAAAAATATCATTTGAACACTGGTCACAGACCATTTGTAAAATGTGGGTTTTACCCTAAAATACATTGGTTTAAAATTACGTTTAGAAAAGTCCCTGTTCCTAATATGTTCTTGAAAAAAAAGTCACTTAATGCGTTGCGGCTCTTGTGGGGACCATGCAGTCCTTTTCTGGAGGGGAATCCTCACTGTTCGTCTCCTTCTGTTACTACAGGAGTCTCAACAATTGCAACCGCACAATTTTCTTCTGTGCTGTTTTCAATTAGGACCTTTCGTGTCATATTCATGAATTTGCCAAATTTGGCCAGATCCGAGGGCTCTGTGCAGGACTCGAGCAGGGTCACTGCTCCAGTTGCACAACCTGCATCTGGTTATATTGCTCAACGATTTCCAGCCGGGGTTCAGTTCCTTTATTGGCAGGGGGACTAGGCGCGCCCATTTAATTTCTTTCAAGCACTTCCTTCCTAGTGGGTTGTTCGTACATGGCAGAATTATGTGCGACTCATATGCTTTAGTTGGGCCGACCAACCCTCTGATGTCCTTGAGTCTAGCTTTATCTTCATTCCTTGATATCTGGTGGTTTGATTATTTAGCACCCTCTTTATTGCTGGATAGTTTAGTTCCTCTTGGGAACAGGACGCTGTGGTTAAGCCCAACTCAGCCACTGTCTCCAGACAGTACTTCTGCCATGGGCTCGGTGCCACCCCCCCAAATATGGTTCTCAATACCTCCTTTAGGGATCCTTTCTGGGCTTTTACTGTCTTAAACCAGGAGTTTACTAATGTGCTCCTGCATTCATATTTTTGTTGTACCAAGCCAAACTCAAGCCGAATCAGGGTGTTTCGTGTGTGCTTAGGGAGCCTGAAAAGCCTTTTATAACACCAGCACTGGGCTTTTTACATTATCTTTTCCATCTTTCCTGGGAATGCGTGTGATGCGTACCCAGCAACAGCGAGCAGTTTAGTTTTTGTTACTCTCATAATAGGTTTCGTGGTAGGGCTGTGTAATTTACCTTGTAGTTTGCACAGTGCGTTGATGGTGGCTTGTATTTTGGCTTGCGTCTTAGCCTGGTGCAAGGTTGCCTTGCCTTTATCGTTCAACCATGCTCCTAGGTAGTGGTATGCTGGACTGTTCCCATGAGGCACAGGGTCAAGACTGATTTGCATATAGCTGGGTCTGAACTGAGGTAGCGAAGTGAGCTAAAGAATGAAGATGGATTCAACACAGATCTGTGACTGGAGGTGAGTGTCTGAAAAGTTTCAGCGCTCCATCCATCATCTCCTTGTTTTTGCTTTGTTCGCCTTAAGTTGGCAGGGTATGCCCAGACGTGGGTCCCTTGCTCACTTTGCCACTGGATTCAAGCTAGCCTGGCTGATGAAGGGTGTTACCCAGAAACCGGTCCTAGGATACTTGTTTCCGGTTCAGGGAAGACCTGGCTTGGCAGTTCGGGCTGGACTGTTCCCATAAGGCACAGGGTCAAGACTGATTTGCATATAGCTGGGTCTGAACTGAGGTGGCGAAGTGAGCTAAAGAATGATGATGGATTCAACCCAGATCTGTGACTGGGGGTGAGTGTCTGAAAAGTTTCAGCGCTCTGTCCATCATCTCCTTGTGTTTGCTGTGGTATACCACTATCCCACATGAATGCTTGGTGGAAGGGCTGAAAGACTCCAACTGATAACCTGGAATGTGTGTGGCCTCTCCAGCTAAATGCTATATTGTACTATCTTACTTAAAACGGAGAGGAGTACAGGTCGTATTTTTGTGGTAAACTCACCTGACTGGAGCTGAGGGTGAGGCACTTCACAGGAGATGGAGAGGGCAATTATATTATACCACATGCAATCATTTGCGAGGGGGGCTTCTTATGGATTAACCTGGGGTGCCATTTCAGTTGCATAAGGCAGTTATAGATCCAGAGAGTAGATTTGTCCTGGTACTGGGATGGCCGGACAGTAAAGACGTTGCATTGCTCAATGTATATGCTCCCAATACTGATCAAACTTCATTCCTAGACAGTTTGACTCTCCTCCTTCCATCCTTCCATCCTTCCATCATGCTGCCATATGTCTGCATTGTGGGTGGAGACTTTAATTGAGTTGCGGACATCTATATGGACAGATCCCACCCCTGCTGCACCTGCGACTAGACTGGCATAGGTCTTCTGTGCTTGAGTCTGGCACTTCGCGTCAAAGGCGGGCCAGGGAGTCGCCCTCTAAACCCTGGTTCTCTCCCGAACTAAAGGCTCTCAAGCAGCAATGTAAAAAACTGGAACGCTGCTGGTGGAAGGACTACTGCCCTTTAGCAAAGACGACGCTCAGGGAGGCCCAGAAAACGTATTACACTGCCATAGGTCAAGCTAAAGGCCTTTATTATGCAGACCGTATAGAGTCAGCTAGTAATAACTCTAGGGATTTTTTTCTATAGTGTTTAGAGACCCTACCAAATTGCTCGTAAAGATCATTAGGTCATCCGCATAAAGAGCGACTTTTTTCTCCCACCCTTGGTAAGAGAAAGGGGATATTGCTGAGTTATTTCTGAGATTTTGTGCTAAAGGTTCGATATATAAATTAAAAAGCAAAGGAGATAAGGGGCTCCCCTGTCTCGTGCCTCTCTTGATCTTTATCATTTCTGTGAGGTCACCGTTAACTAAGATTTTGGCCCTTGGATCTCTATATAGTCTCTTAACCATTTCCTGAAAGTTTTCCCCCAGCTTGTATTTTTCCAAAACGCTGTTCAGGAAAGACCAGTTTACCCTATCGAATGCTTTGGCTGCGTCGAAAGTAATAATGGATAATGGCATCTTTTCTTGTGTAGCTATATCTATTGCTCCTATTACCTCGTGTGTCAATTCTTGGATCTGTCTCCCTTTCACGAAGCCCTTTTGATTTATGTTAATTAGAGAATCCGCAACTTTACCTAACCTCTTTGCCATAATCTGCATGAATATCTTATAGTCGCAGTTTAGGAGTGATATATGCCTGTATGATTCGCATTTCACCGGATTCTTTCCAGGTTTTAAAAGAATATTAATTACTGCATCATTCCATGAATATGGGAAATCTCCTTTATCTACAAAAATCTCATTTATCAACTCTGTCGGGGGGGGACCAGGACATCTCTTAATTTGGTGTATAGTTCGTTAGGTAGGGCATCCGGACCCGCGGCCTTTCCTTTTTTTAAGCCTCTAACGACTTCCTCTACTTCCTCATTTGTAATTTTATCATTCAGCTCTTCTCTTTCATCTTGTGTTAGTAATGGGAGATCTAATTTTTCAAGGTAGCCATGAAGTTGTTCTAATGTTGAAATAATTTCTTCTGTGTATAGTTCTTCAAAGAATTTCACAAATTCCTGCATGATCACAGTATCTTCCGAACTTATTTCTGCAGAATTCCCAGTCTGTATACCTGCTATTTTGTTTCTTGTTTGATCTGTTTTTGTCTTCCAGGCCAGCATCTTACTGCACCCCTCTCCATATTCGTAATGGGACAGTTTACTTGCCTCCCATTTTTCTTTCACTATACTCTCCAGGATTTCTGCGAGGGCTTCTTTCTTTGCTTTCCTTTCAGTCTCTATTCTTCTTCTTTCTAATGTTGAAATTTCTTTTTCTAATTGTGTATCTAGACATTTTATACCATCTTCCATTTGGCTAATTTTGTGTTTCATTTTTTTAGATTTATATGCCGCAATGCTTAATATCTTCCCTCTGATTACTGCCTTATAGGCATCCCAGGCAACTTGCCTGGAAGTGCCCTTTTTATTTACTAGAAAAAATTGCTCAGTCTCTGTTTTAAGAGTTTCTACATTTTGAGGATCCGCTAAGATTGTACGATCGACTGTCCACCTTGGAGGTGCAGTGGCATGTCTCATCTGAAGTTTTAACAGGACCGCAGAGTGATCGGATAAATGGGCTGGCAGGTGTTCTACTCTTTGAGTACCATCAATTAAATTTGTATCCAACAAGAAATAATCTATTCTAGATGAATGCCCTAATCTCTTATTCTGAAAAGTATAGCGTTGCCCTTTATCTCCTTTCACCTTCCAGATGTCAACTAAACCCAAATCTCTTATGCATACTCCTAACCACTCTCTCATTTTTAAAAGATTAGCTTCTTTTCTAACCGGAAGACGGTCCACCTTGGGGTCTAGAATTATATTAAAATCTCCTCCCATGATTATTGGGGACGAGGCCGTTAGTAATTGTGTATATATCTTTTTTAAAGGTTCTGGGTCATCAGTATTTGGCCCATAATAACCAACAATCGTGTACTGTTTATTAAATATTCTTGCTCTTGTTATCACCCATCTTCCTTTCCTGTCTACCTCGGATGACTCAATCCTTACATTAAGAGATTTTTTAAATAATATAGCTACCCCCTTGATACAGCATTCTTGATTGGTACAGGCATAGGAGTCCACCCATCTTTGATTCTTTATTATTTCTTCCCATTCCTTTTTCAGGAGATGTGTTTCTTGTAATATTATAATTTCACTATCTTTTGTTTTCAGGTATTCGAGTATTCTCCTTCTACGGCTCTTGGTTCTGAGGCCGTTAACGTTCCAGGAAAGGATATTAACTACTACTGGGTCTTTCTTCATCGCTTTTTCTTTTTGACACTGAGGTCTTCCTACCTTCTTCCTGGTCCCTATCTCCTTCATTTTACTTTGTGAGGACTCTTTTTTGTTTTTTTCCCCTATTTTGCTCCCCACCCATGTGCATTTATTTTTTCCATTTATCTTTATTGGTTTTTCCCACCCTGGAGAAGCCTCCCTCCTTTCTTCACTGGGCAGTATTAATAGCCCTTTTTGAGCTCCATGCTCTCCACTCAACTATTCTATTCTTGCTGCTATTCTCGCATTTGTTCCAGGAAGTGCTCAACCTCTTTTGGCTCTTTGATGTTGTACATTTTATTCCTCCACATTATTCTCAGAGCCGCAGGGAAACGCATCTGGACTGTTGCACCTAGAGATCTTAAGTGTTGCATCTGCTGGCCAAGCTCCCACTGTCTATCCTGTGTTGCCTTTGAAATATCTGACCGAATTCTGAATGACCACTCGTCTTTGTTGTAGGAGCCTTTTTTCAGGGCTTCACCCCAAAAATTTTCTTTGAGGGTGAAGGTTTTAAAATTTATCAACATTTTTCTCGGGGTTTTCCTCATCTTATTTTTACCGAAAGGGTCTCGATGTACCCTCTGTATATCTTCCACTAAAACAGCTGCTTTTGCCCAGGGAAAGTTTTGCTCTAACAGAGAGATTACATAGTTTTTAATGTCGTCCCCTTCCAATCCTTCTGGCACATTTAAAATTCTTAAATTATTCCTCCTCGCTTGGTTTTCCAGGGATTCTAGCTTATCTCTAAGGCTACCTTTGTTCGACTTGAGAGCTTTAATTTCCTTCTGATGTAATTCTACTTCCTTACTCAGGGTTTCTACTGTTGCCTCTACTATTGTTACTCTCTCCCCTAGTACATTCAATTTAGTGTCCAATGTTTCACAAGCCTCCTGTATTTTAATTTGATTTTCCTCGGAGATCGCAAATTTAGCCCTCATTTCTTCTAACCTTCTTTCCAACATTTTTTCTGTCGAGTTTTGGGGGGGTTCTGAGGGTTTAGGTTGTTGCATGCTACATTCTAGATTGTCTCCAATTTCATTTGCAGTTATAAATGATGCCTGGCACTTTTCTACTATATTACCCTCTATTACTTGAACTTGAGGTGTGCCTTCTTCCATTTCGGCCACCTTGTCCTCACTCTTATTTTCAAAGGAGGTAAATGCAGGGTGTATTTTATTGAAGGGTACAATTTCGTGGCCTTCTTGACCTACTTGTGCTTGTTCTTGCACTTGTACTTTAAAAAATGATCTTAGAGAGGGGGTAACTTTAGCCTTGAGCCCTAAGTCTGCACCTGATCCTCTCCCTTTGTTTTGTTTCCCTCTAGTTCTATGGGGGAGTGCTGTAACCGTAACCTGTTTTCTTCCCTTCTTTTTAGTGCTTATGGGGGCTATACTTGGCTTAGAGGCAGCATACGAGGTGTTTTCAAGAAACTGCCTATTCCTTAAACAGTAACTTGTACCTCTATTTGTGTCACAGACTGCCTTTGTGTCTAACTCTGAGGAACAGGTGGTATTTAAGTGCCCCCCCACTCTTCTTCAGATAATATCAAGCTGCCTTTGTCCCGAGCTAGAAATGTAATACTTGAAATTTTGGCCCCCGCTGGCTTGCTTACCCTTTTCATGCGCTCTCCTTCTCCTTCTCCTTCCTTTCCTCCAGCTTCGTTTTCTACGTTTGTAGCGTGTGCTGCCGCTTTCCCGATTTCCTTTGGCCCACCTTTCGTTTTTGCTTTCAACGGGGAATCCAGACCGCTGATAGCCGTGATCACCCTTCCCGGATTCCCCCGGAAGGAGATTCTGTCGGCCGCCCTGCGGTATCTCCGCTGCGCCTCCGAGGCTTCAGCCCACACGCCGAAGAAGACACTCCACGCACTACAGCCGACTGACACCGCCTCCTCACCCTCTCCACTCCCACGAGGCTCGGCAAGTACGTTTTTTAACTCCGAATCCGAAACAGAAATGAATGTTGGATTTGTGGCCAGCATAGCTCCATTAGTTCCATTTTTCTCTAAGCGCAATATTTCCTTAGATCAAGTGCTTCGCGATGTTTTCCGCTTGGAGAGCATGGAGCTCCCGACCGGTCACTTTAGCCGGCCGCCATCTTCTCCCTCCGTGGATGGGTAATTGTTACCTGTAGCCCACAATGGGAGAGTCTCTGGATATATGATCAATCAGTCAAAAACTGAAATCATGGAATGGAACACCCATAGTAATAATCAACTAGTAAAGGAGAGAATAAGATATCTGGGTCTTGAACTGGTTAAAGATATAGATAAAATGGCCCAGATACATTTTAACAGGATTTTTGTAGAGGTGAGAAAACTACTTAAAGTATGGGGGGGTCCATTGACATTTATGGGAAGATCGAATATAATAAAAATGTCAATTTTGCCTAGATTCACTTACATTTTTAGTTCAATCCCATTAGAATTCAAGAGAGAGTTAATAAAGAAACTACAAGGGGAGCTAAATAGCTTTATATGGTCATCAAAAGGGACAAGAATTGCATGGAAAAAATTAAGGAGGAAAAAGAACAAGGTGGGATAGCAAGCCCAGACATATTAGAATACTATAGAGCTTTCCAGTTCAAATACATGAGGGTTTTGTTAAATAATTATGAGCTATACCCCGCCTATCTGCATGCTATGACTGGTGTAGAAGGAAACTTTTTATACAAATTTGGGCATCCAAAGTACTTTAAAAAGATTAAACCGAAGGTTCTTATGTCAGCAGCGAAATTATGGTACCACATAAGAGGTACACTGAAGATACCATATTATAGTGAATATGCTCCTATATGGGACTCACCAGGGACTCCAGAGTGTCTCAAGGATAGACTTGAAATGAAATGAAATGAAATAGGGATTTATAAAGCGCACGGCTACTCACAGAGAGTGTCTCCAAAAACCACCAGACAGAAACCCCAACCTACCTACTTGCAACTCCTTTAAGGCAAGCAGGAATACTCAAATGGGGTCAATTGAAATCAGACTACAGTATTATCGATTGGGATCAACTTATGAATATAACGAATGGCACTTTATCTAAATTTAAATTCTATCAACTTTCAAGTTGGGTGAAGTCTCTAGTAGATCGCAAAAAAAGAAACAGGAAATTGGAGAAGGAAATGCAGGAGAGCGAGACTTTAAAAAAAGAAGTCTCACGATGGTACTGGGCCCTTATATCAGCTGGAGAGGAGAACTTCACAATTCCAGATGCGACCTGGGGGAAAGATCTGCCGACGCTGGATGTTCAAAAAACATGGCAAGTATCTATGGAAAAATGTTGGTTCATTGTAAAATCTGCTGCTTTAAGGAGAAACCATTTATTTACCACCCATAGAGCCTACTGGTCTCCGAAGAGACTATCCAAGTTCATCGGGCAGAAAACGAAAAACTGCCCCAAATGTGGAAAGGAAAAAGCAGACGACTTGCACATGTTTCGGCAGTGTCCCCAGCTCGATAAGTTCTGGCATGAAGTGGGTAAGGTATTAGAGGATCTATTAAATCGACCAATTGAAGTAAGTATTGACTTTGTTATATTTGGGGTGGGTCAGATAGAAGAAAGAGTAAAGAAGCTTAATAAGAAACAAGAAAACCTACTCTTTTTGTTAATATTACTTGCCAGAAGGGAAATTTGTGTTAAATGGATAAGTCCTGTACCACCTACACATTGGGAATGGCTGGCATCCATCCACAGGATAAACAGGTTGGATAGAAGTGGGAGACCCAGTAAAAAGTACCATTTTTGGGAAATCTGGGAACAGTTTAATCAGTCCAATCAGTCACCTTAAGTACACCTACTTGAAAT
The DNA here is from genome assembly GCA_963921515.1 of Calotriton arnoldi. Lineage (NCBI taxonomy): Eukaryota > Metazoa > Chordata > Amphibia > Caudata > Salamandridae > Calotriton > Calotriton arnoldi. Next base: position 286,823 of record CAWUFW010012689.1, on the reverse strand, counting down.
CATGAATGCATAAAGTCCTATGATTATGCGATAGCAATAAAGAACATGCAGAATGCTTGTTTGAGTAGCCAGGTTGGCTAGCTCCACCCCTCGGAAAATATTTATTGGTAATGGAAATAAAGGGACTCTTACAAAAAAAAAAAAAAACAGTGAGAAACTCCCCAAACCAGATGCGAATAAATGGGGTAGTGAAGGGTCGGAGCCAACAATGTAAGGGTCCCCGAAAACTCCATATACAATCTATTGCAGAATGAGGACTATAAAAAAAAAAAAAAAAAATAAAATAACTCTAGGGAATTTTTCTCTATTGTTCAGATTTTTCTGGCTCTCAGGGCAGAGGCTATCAAGCTCCCTGCCTCCGATACCTGGTGCGAGAAACTCTCCAACTTCTTTATTAATAAGATTAGCTCTATACAGGCAACGTTTGCAGGTCAGAGCCAGCCTACTGCGGGAGTTGTGACCCCTGATGCCTCACCAGCTCGCTCTTCCTTGCTGACAGCTTTTACACCAATTGATTTACCGGATTCACTTAAAATTCTCAAGGCCATGAAATCAGGCTCACCGGCTGATCCCTGCGCGGCTAGGCTTTTGGCCTCTGTAGCAGAGACAGTCAATCCGGAAGTCAACATGCTTATTAATCTCTCCTTGCAGGAGGCGCTTGTCCCAGCAGAGTGGAAACAGGCAAAGATTTTGCCGCTTTTAAAAAAACCTTCATTGGATCCTCGGGATCCGGGGGGCTATCGCCCCATTTCACTTCTCCCCAGTGTGGCTAAAATCTGTGAGAAGGCTGTCAATAAACAGCTGATGGATTTCATAGAAAGCTCAGGCTTACTCCATCCAGCTCAATCGGGGTTTAGAGCTGCTTATAGCACTGAGTCCGCTCTAATTGAAGTCTCCGAAGCTATTCGGGACTGTCTGGATGCTGGTGGAAGCGCTGCCCTTATACTGCTGGACCTTTCAGCAGCATTTGATACTGTTCCCCATTCGCTGCTTTTGGCTCGTCTGGCAGATATAGGTATCTCAGGCTTGGCTTGGAGCTGGCTGAAATCCTTTTTGGAGGGGCGTACGCAACAAATCTGGCTCCCGCCATTTTCATCTCCGCCTCAATGGGTGACCACGGGAGTGCCGCAAGGGTCCTCCCTGAGTCTCCTTCTTTTTAACATCTACGTCACTCCTCTGGTACAGTTGGTGGAGGAGTTGGGAGCCAAGATTGTGGTGTACGCCGATGACACCCAACTCCTGTTTACTTGGGACAAGTCGGAGTTTCCCACGCTGGAGGTAAAAAACTGCCTGACAGCTGTTTTTCAGTGGCCCTCAGCGGCTCAGCTTAAATGCAATGAAAATAAGTCGGAAATTCTCCTTTATGGGAATTTTCTTCCTCAGTTTAGAGAATCTCTTTGGCTGTCCGACTATCCATTGCCATCTTCTTCGGGTCAACCAGTTAAGAACCTGGGTGTTTGGTTCGATGAGAATTTATCCTTTTCGAACCAAATCAAGAAGCTGGCTGGGGGCTGTTTTGGGATATTAAAATCCCTTAAGAAATTCCTCCCGTTGCTTCCTAGGGCAGTGAAGGAAACGGTGACCCGGGCACTGATACTGTGACGTATTGACTATGCCAATGCTCTGTACATTGGCTTACCGGACTATACTCTCAACAAACTGCAGGTGGTCCAGAATGCAGCGGCTAGGCTTCTGTTTAATATTCCAATTAGAAGCAGCATTAGACAACACCTGCGCATACTGCATTGGCTGCCTGTCATCAATCGTGTGAAGTTTAAAGCCCTGGTTGTTGCACATCATGCCTTGTATGCGTCTGGGCCTGCCTATTTAAAGATGCGCTTTACGTTTTACACTCCAGGAAGACCTTTGAGGTCAGCATCCCAGCTTCTTGCCCGGATACCTCGTGTTCGTCTCCAAAGAATGGGGGGTAGGTCTCTTGCCTTTAGGGCTGTCACAGCCTGGAACTCCCTTCCTTATGCTTTGCGCAGCATTCAGGATCTGGGTCAATTTAAAAAACAGCTCAAAACATTCCTGTTTTAATCATTGTATCCCTTTTAGCACCTCAAGGTTCACGCCGGGACACTCCCTGGAGTATCTGTGCGCGTTATAAATTCCAGTAACATAACATAACATAACTGGCGCCTGGAGGATTGCTGGAGGGTGAGGAACACAGGGGCGTGGGTGTTTTCATACCATTTGGGCTTCCATGACCTATCGGTCTAATTGGACAAGGTGCTAGGCATGGACATATTCTGACCATTGTCCCCTGATGTGCACTTTTCAGAGGTCTTCCCACAGGTCTGCATTCTGACCTTCTGATCGGACCCGGCCCTGCTGTTGGACCAGGCAGTTCGGTCCCTCCTTCACGGCAGGATCACAAATTCTGGCTTGATAACGAGGGCTCGGCCTCCTCAGAGGGAGTAGAGTGGGAGGCCTTTAAAGTGGTGATGCACAGCTGCTGTATCTCTAACATGGGGTGTGTACTAAATTGAACTCAGATATAAGCCAACAGGAATCAATTCTTTCAGAGCTCCCTTTGGAGCTGGACGAAACATCTGCAGGTAGGGAGCAGCTACTTGTCGAGCATGAGAAATTGTTTACATTGGTAGAACGCCTGCACCAATAGTATTGCAGGGTATACATTGCGGGGACCCACGGGGAGAGGGATAAATTGGGGAGCATGCTGACCTGGCTCCATCCTTCAGGTTCAGAATTCTACAGATCAGCTTGTGTTTGCACAGGAGTACATCAACGTGGTGTTCCTGCGCTACCTCCAAGCGCTCTATGCGGTGGGGCAGAGATCGATGATGCAGAGGTATTGAACTACATAGCGGACTCCTTTTCTCTGCCCCTGAGCTCAGCCGTGGCTGAGTGGCTGGGGCAGAGCTCACTGTACTGGAAGTCCTGGGAGGTATTAAGGAGATGGCCAATGGCAAGGTCCCCGGATCAGATGGCTTGCCGTTGGAAATTTACTTTGTCTACTTAGCTATGATTGCCCCCCCAATCGGCAGCTGTAGTTAGTGCTGTATGGCAGTGGGCGTGCGTCCCCCAACCTTGTCTGACGTCTCAATAGTGTCCCTCCCAAAGAAATGCAAGGACCCACTAATGGCGGATTCCTATTGCTCTCTATTCAGGCTGAAAGTGGCCTACAAGATACTGAGTAAAATACTGGTGAACAGGATTTTGCGACACGTAAATCCACCCCAATCAAACGGGCTTTATCCCTACCCATAGTACACTACTGGATATTTGCCAGTCAATCCATATCCTTGACAAACAGGAGTCGCTTCAGATGTCCTGGCTTGGTTCATAGATATATGGAAAGTGTTTGATTCTCTGCAATGTTACTTTTTGTGTACTGTGCTCCTGGGGATGGGGCTCAGGTAGTATTTGTTAAATGGACTAAACTGCTGTACTCCCAGCTGATAGCTAGAATAAGAACTGGATCGACGGTCTCGGCAGTGGGTGCTGTAGACTGGGCACTCGACAGAGCTGCCCCCTGCCCCCCTTATTCGTGTTGGTGTTAGAGCCTTTTGCAATGACGATAGAGCAGGGTGGCCACTATGGGGACTACAGGTGTTGGGTGACCACTTATATATTTGCTATAAGCGGACAACATGCTACAATATATGGGCTGAGAACCTACCATCTTGGAGGGTGTGGTGTCTGCCCTGTCCAGCTTTGGGCGGCTGTCCGGATTAGAAGTTAACTGACACAAGTCATGCGCTTTTTCCCTGCGCCCCGGCTCAGGGAAAGAACACCCCCCACTACTATACTGGCTTTGCATTTGGGAACATGTCTCCATCTGTTACCTAGGGGTAGACATGTATAAAACCCTGGAGTTGCTATTTGAGTGCAACTTTACGTGAGCTTTGTCCAGTGCACGGCGTTCGGTCCCCTTTTGGAGGTCCTTACCGATATTGGTTAGGGGTTGGATAGCTATATCCAAGATAGTCCTTCTGCCTCGACTCCTCTATCTCTTCGCAGCCTTACCAAACGTACTTTTGGAATTTATATTGGGGGACTTCCAGACACAGGGTAACCCTGAAGAAACTAAGAACACCAGTAAATGAGGGGGACATTGTGGCCCGCGCTTCGAACTGTATTACTTGGCTGCTCAGTTGCAGTGGGTTCGAATCTCTGGGAGGCTGTGTGCATCAGGGAGCACGGGACTCCATCCATGTCTCTTCTCTCTCACATTCTGATATGCCCCAATACCTCCTCAGTGGTTTGAAATGTGAATATCCTGATCCATATGGAGTGGTATGCCTGGGCGAGAGTCCTGCAAAAAACTTGCATCACAGCCCTTTATACTTGCAAGCTCCCCTTATTGATGGCCCAGTACTGGTCACATTCGGGAGGTTGTGCTAGTCTGGGTGTGTGGCCCAGGGTGGGAGTCAACATTATGGGGGGCCTATTTACAGGGGGTGCACTTAGCTCTTTCCTAGATCTCAGGGAGACATACGGTATCCCAGTGGAACACTTTTTGATACATGAGGTCCTGGCGCGCATGATCCGTGCCTTGTGGAAGGCGGGCTCATCTGACCTTCCGGAGCATGATTGCCTCCCATACCTGTTCCTTATTACTTGAACGATGAGTTTATTCTCCCTGCTGTATCATGCCTTGTTAAAGGGGCCCAGATGGACCTTTCGCATTTGTGTCACTGCAGGGACACAGATTTGGGATCTACACTCAGTGACTCTATCTGGAAGAAAGTCCAGGGATTTACCCTCTAGGTATCCCGGAATGCCAGATTTAAACTTATCCAGTTTTACTTCTTACATGAGGCATATCTCACTCCTCGGCGACTACATGCTATGTTCCACGCTATGTTCCACGCAACCTCATCAGATTGTCTCTGCTTCAGTGTGCTGAGGTGGGGCTCTTTCATTGGTGTGGACCTGCCCAATTTTGACCCTATATAGGGCCATTGTGCTACAAGTGGTGGGCCGGACCGCTGATAGACACTTCTATTGCTTGCTGCAGTTTTGTTTGCTGGGTTTACATGTGGGCAGTGAGGCCTGGAAGGGGACTGACAGGTTCACAGATTTAGCACAGATACTTGCCAGGCAGCAACTCACGAAGAACTGGAAGTCAACCGCTGGACCCAATCTGAAGAAATGGAGCAGAGGAATTATTAAGTGGGTGAACTGTTAGAGGGAGATTTTGAGATGTGAGGAGACCAGAAGGGTGTAAAGAGTCAATCAATCAGGGTTGGTAAAGCACAGCTACTCACCTATGATGATCTCAAGGTGCTGGGGGGGGCGGCTCCGTTGAATGCTGGGGTCATCCGAAGAGTCAGGTCATGAGGTCCTTCCTGAACTGGGGGCTTGCCGGAGGTGGAGGGGGAGGTCGTTTCCAGCCTTAGCTGTGAGGTAGGAGAAGGATCTTTCGCCTGTTCTGGCCTAGTAGATGCGTGGCACGGTGGCCAGAGAGAGGTCGGCTGAATGGAGGTGTCTTTTGGGTGCGTGGAAGGAGAGGTGGTTGTTCAGGTATGTTGGTCTGGTGTTGAGAAGGGCCTTGTATGCGTTGCTGAGGAGTTTGAAGGTTATTCTTCTTTCGACTGGGAGCCAGTGGAGATTGCGGAGGTGTAGGGTGATGTGGCTGTGGCGGGGGATGCCGAGGATCAGTCTGGCTGCGGCATTCTGGACGGTCTGGAGGTTTTGAAGGAGTTTCTTGTTGATTCAGGCATAGAGAGCATTGCTGTAGTCCACTCTGCTACTGATGAGAGCGTGCATGACAGTTTTTCTGGATTAGGTTGAGATCCATCAGAACGTCTTTCGAAGTATGCAGAGGGTGTTGAAGCAGGTCAATGAAACCGTGTTGATCTGGCGGTTCATTGTGATCAATGAGTTTAGTGTGATTCTGAGGTTTCCTGCGTGGTCCGTCTGGGTGGGGGGGTTTCCGAGGGTGGGACGCCACCAGGAGTCTTCCCATGCGGAGGTGGTGAAGCCAAGGATGAGGACTTCTGTTTTCTCGGAGTTGAGTTTCAGGCAGCTGTTCTTCACCCAGGTGGCGACGGCTTTCATCCCTTCTTGGAAGTTGTGTTTGATGATGTTGGGTTCGTTGGTGAGGGAGTTGGCGTAAGAGATGATGTTGAACCTGTGATTCCTGACGATGGTTGCGAGGGGGGCCATGTAGATGTTGAAGAGGGTGGGACTGAGGGAGGAGCCCTGGGCCACTCCACAGTTGGTCTCTATCTGTTCCGAGAGGTAGAGAGGGAGTCTGACATGCTGAGTTCTGCCGGTGAGGAATGATGCTATCCAGTCGAGGGCCTTGCCGGGGATGCCAGCATCGTGGAGTCTGGTGGCTAGGGTGCGGTGGGAGACTGTGTAAAATGCAGCCGAGAGGTCCAGGAGCATAAGGGCTGCCATTTTGCCCTGGTCGAGGAGGGAGCGGATGTCATCGGTGACGGCGAGTAGGGTGGTCTCAGGGCTGCGGAATTCAGATTGGGAGATGTCCAGGACATTGCTAGCTTCGATGAAGTTTGTTAGCTGGGTGTTGACGGCCTTTTCAATGACTTTGGCTGCGAAAAGAAGCAAGGAGATGGGCCTGAAGTTTTTGAGGTCCGTCTGGTCTGTGGAAGGTTTCTTCAGGAGGGGGGTGACTTCGGTGTGCTTCCAGTCATCGGGGAAGGTACTGGTTACGAAGGAGCAGGTGATCGTCCTATGTAGATCGGGTGCGGTGGCCGAGGTGGCTCTGTGGAAGATGTGGGGTGGGCAGGGGTCTTAGGGTGCTCTGTAGTGGATGCTTTTCATGGTCTTCAAGGTGTTTTCTGTCGTGAGGGAGGTCCAGTTGAGCAGGGTCTGTCGGGTGGCATTGTTTGGTGGGAGAGCAGGAGCAGTGCAGAGGTCTTGGTTTTCAAAGTTGTAGATCATCTTAATCTTGAGGTGGAAGAAGGTGTTGAGTTTGTTGCAGAGGTCTTGGGAGGGTGGGACATCTGTTGTTTGCCACCGGGTTTGGTGAATTCCTTGATGATGGAGAAGAGTTCTTTGGTATTGTGAGCTTTGCAGAGGATTCTGTCTTGGAGGGTTTTTTTTCTTGTGGATTTGATGAGATGGTGGTGCGCAGTGGTGGCTGCTCTGTAGGTGGCGCCTGAGTACATGGTTTTGTTGACCCTCCATGTCTTTTCGAGTCGTCAGCAGGAGCGTTTGGATTTCTGGAGTGCAGGGGTGAACCAGCTTGCTTTCTTGATGTGTCTTCCTGTGACTTTCTTGAGGGGGGCAAGTGTGTCTGCGCAGTTCGTGATCCAGCGGTGGAGGTTGCGTGCTGTGGTGTTGGCATACAGCGTAGTCGGTGGTGGGGTGCTGATGAGGGTAGAGGTGAGCTGTTCTTTGGGGACTTTGTTCCAGCTTCTGCGGGGGAGTCAGTGGGGGTGCTTGTGTATGGTGTTTTTTTTGAAGGAGAAGTGGATGCAGTGGTTATCTGTCCAGATGAGTTCCGTGGTTGTAGGAGATGCTGCTTCCATCTGCAAATACAGGGTCGAGTGTGTGTCCCGCTGTGTGCGTGGGTGCGGTGACCAGTTGCTTCAGTTCTATGTTGGCAAGGTTCTCTAGAAGGGAGGGGGTGTTTGGGTCATCGTGGTTGTCCAGGTTAAAGTTTAGGTCTCTGAGTTTAGTGTAGACCTTGGAGGTGAGGGCGTGGTGTGCGATGAGGTCAGTGATGGCATTGGTGAAAGGCGCACGGGGGCCGGGCTGCCTGTAGATGAGGGTTCCGTGGAGAGTTGTTTGAGGGTTGGTCGGGATCTGGAAATGGAGGTGCTCCATGAGGGACATTGCGTCACCCGGGGTGGTGGTCGTCATGCAGAGGGTGCTTTTGTGAACAATGGCGATGCCTCCTCCTGGGCGGGTGGGGTGGTCCTTGCGCAGGATCTTGTATCCATCAGGAATGGGGGTGGTGATGTCAGGTGCAGAGTTGGCATTGGCCCAGGTTTCTGTGAGGAAAGCAACGTTAGGCGAGTAGGTATTGAGGAGGTCCCAGATTTCTATGGCGTACTTCTGTAGGGAACGGACGTTGAGGAGGAAGCAGTTGAGAGGCTTGTGAGTGGGGAGGTCCGGAAGGCTGGGGCTGCTGCTGGTGACCGGAGGTGGCTGAAGGTGCGGCCGCAGTGTAGACAGGAGAGAGGTCTTTGGGTGTTGTTCGGCATCGAGAGCTGGCAGTTGTTGCTGCATCTGGGTTGAGAGCGCGGAGGGTGCAGGACTCGTAGCGGAGGCAGGTCGGAGGACCAGGGTCCCTGTCTCTGGTCACTGTCGGGTCGCGGATGGGCGCAGATGGGCTTGCCGTTGGCGTGGCTTTGGCATGCCAGCGGTGCACTGCTGCACCCAGCTGCCCTTAAGTAGAGATTGGGGAGGGCGGGTCAGCTGGGAGGTGGGAAGGACACACTGGAAGGGGGTGGGGCCCCGGGTGCGGCAGGGGAAAAGCACAGGGAAAATGGTGAGTGAAAGAGAAAAAATGAGGAGATGGAAGCGAATAAAAGGGTGCAGAGAGGCAGAGAAGGAAATGGAAGTTCAAGAAAAAAGAGCAATAAAAGATTAAACAAATGAAAAAGAGGAAGAGGCAAGAGAGGTAGAACAGCAGAAGAGCAGAAGAGCAGCATGCTCTCCCACTGGACCACCAGGGATGAGGCGCAGGCAGTAGCCTGCGGGTGGAGGAGGTCCTCAAACACCCTGCAACAGAGAGCTCAGAGGGCAGCTCTTAGAGGTGGAGCTGCACGGGGGAGAGAAGTCACACTGACCAGGTCAGTCCACATACTACCTTCATGGTGTACAATGTTGGTGGCCTGCCTGAGGCTGGATGTTTGGGGGAGGCTACCAGATGTGGAGGCTCACCTTTCAGTGCCACCATCAAACTCTTGGTTGCCATCACAATCCCTTAGAACCCCTGCCGCGGTTGGGATGCATAATGCCCCGATCGAGTGATAGTGGGTGACTGAGTGCTGGAATAATTATGGGATTGATGAGTGGAGCTACTTCCATAGCTTTGCTCCTCTATCAGGGGACCAATGTCACACCCACCGGGCCAAGACAACACCGGAGGCCTATGTTAAAGAGCTCGACAGCAGGCCCTCTACAAGCGTTGCCAGTGTAGCCAACTTCGTCATGTCATATATAATGATTATGATACAGCTTCAATGCTGCCTGTTTTCCATCTGGAATGTTTCTTTTCATATGTTTATTATCTACCTCCTTTCCTTTTTTTTTTTTTTTAAATTCTTTATTGATTTTTCCCCCTTTAATGCAAGGAATATAGTGATCATATTTCACAAATCAGGTCTTTCAGTCAAAATATTACAAACACGGCAGCAGGTACAGACAGAACTTATATATAAAAAAAATATAAGCATACTGAAATAAAGAAAATCTGACAATAGACAGTGGTTATCCATTATTCGACATTAGATCCAATCAGTAACAGGGGCCCAGATCTTAGCTCCCATTACACTCTTCCTTCTCCCTTTAGTCTTATATATAGCTGATTCCAAGTTGTACATTGCAAGCAGTCTTGCCCGCCAACTCAGAAAGGATGGAGGGTCAGAATTTATCCAATCCTGTGCAATACAAGCACGAAGAACTGCCATGCAAATAAACAGAAAAGAAACCTTTGCTTTAGATCTTGTGATGACGGAAGTATCTGAGTAAAAACCAATCAAAACCAGTTCCCCAGTAATAGACACTGGTATCCCCATTATTACTCCTAAAAATCGTTCAATGGACAGGAATAATTCAGCTAATTTAGGACAGGCAAAAAACATATGAACTATGTCGGCTGCATATAAACCACATCTGTTACATTTGGAACCAGCAGATGTCCCCCATTTAGAGATCTTCTTTGGAGTATAATACAGATCATTAACAACCATATAATGCTGAGTACGCATCCTTCCGGACATCAAAACTTGATTAGCAAAGCTTAAGGATTTGATAATATCAATTCCCCCGTGACCTAACTTAATTTCCCACTTATTTTGACAAATCTCTACATCATCTGAGAGTACATTGATCAATTGAGAATAAAATTCACCAATTGCCGTTATTTTACACATCCTTTCAATAAGAGGGACTTTTCTAAATTGATATTCCGCATCCGGGGCAAGCGAATTCAGATAACTCCGAATTTGAAGGTATTTAAAAAATCATGTTTAGGGAGATCATATTTTGTTTGTAGCTCAGCAAATGATATCAACTGTCCTTCCTCATACAAATCCCCTAAACACTGAATTCCTTTTGAGCGCCAGCTATTTACCGTATGATCACGAAAAATCAGTGGGAGTACCCCAATAGTTGATAATGGGGTATATGCATTTAGATTCAAGACCCCTAGATGTCGTTTAATTGATCTCCAAACACAATATGCTGCTTTAAGAATTTTAAATTTTGTTTTCTTAAAGTAGCTAGGTTCTAGTATTTTAACCAGGCTACCATTAGCCTCTTCACCCAATCCAAACTCATAAATAGAAGGACTATGACATGGCAAAAGCTTGACCCGATCCCCCACTACCAGAGGACTAATAAATTGGAGGGCCGCTGCCCAATAATAAAACATAAAATAAGGCATGCCCCAACCTCCACGGTTCTTTGGTAATACCATCTTTTTATAAGCCCTTCTCTGGCGCCGATAACCCCACAAAAATCTAGAGCTGATCCTCTCTAATCTCTTAAAACACGAGACCGGAAATTCGAGTGGGATTGTTCTAAACATATAAAGAAACTTCGGCAAAACTAGCATTTTTAAAACATTAACTCTTCCATAAAGAGATAGATGTAAGTGATCCATCCTCTCCAGCATAGAACTTACTTTAATAAGCACAGGATCCATATTTAGTTCTGGAATCTTACTGATTGGTAAGGAGATTTTAATCCCTAAATACGTAACTTCAGAGACAGTTGTTATGTTATCAGGAGGTTCCTCACCAATAAATAAAATCTGAGTTTTAGAGGTATTTAATTTGTACCCGAAAAGGACCCAAACTTAGATGCCAATCCCTCAATTACCGGTATTGCAGTGACAATATCTCTAGTAGCAACAACAATATCATCGGCATATGCCAAAGCTCTATAATCGATATGCCGTAATTGGATCGGTTTAATATCAATAGCTTGATTTAGCTTTATCAAAAAGAAATCAATATATAAAGCAAATAATAACGGTGAACAAGGGCATCCTTGCCGTGTACCACGGCTAATTAAAAACAAGCCTGATTCTTGGCCAGCTATTCGAATAGAGGCGGCTGGAAGAAAATATAATGATTTCAATGCCTGCCGAATCACCGGACCAAAGCCCTTCAACCTCAGGACCTCCCACATATAAGGCCAGGAAACCCTGTCGAATGCCTTCTCGGCATCCAACAGGGTTAACCCCATTGTAGATTTAGTTGCTAATGCCCAATCCACAAATGAAATGAGACGCCGAACATGGTCTGCCGTGTCACGCCCCGGAATAAATCCATGTTGAAATCGTGAGACCAACTTAGTGATGACACAAGATAAACGTGCTGCTAATATTTTGGCATATACTTTACTATCAGAATTAATTAGCGAAATAGGTCTGTAAGATGCCGGCAGTAAGGCAAGTTTATCTTTTTTTTTTAAAACCGTAATGATAGATTTCCGCCAGGATAATGGCGCGGTCCCCTGTTGTGCAGACAAGAAAATCGACAAAATCTCATCTTTCAACACGTGCCGAAAAGTTCTGTAAAACTCAAGAGGTATACCATCCGGCCCCCCCGCCTTACCAGTTGCCAAAGAAGTAATTGCTACCTCAACTTCCCCCCAGGTAATATCAAGATCTAAGTCTTCCATTTGCTCATGTGTCAGCTTAGAGATTTCAATGTCTCCACAAAACTCCTCTACTTTATCCTCAACTCCAAGAGTATCTTCATCCGTATACAGCTGACGATAAAATTTGCTAAATACCTCTAACACTTCGACTGGTTTATCCCTTATTACCCCTTGCTCATCCGAGATGTTTTTAATCCGTTTAGCAACCTCTTTTTGATATAGTCTTTTGGCCAGTATACGACCAGAATTCTCACCCACCTCGTATATCTCAGAGGTGTATACTGCAATTTGCGCTGCCAACTTTGTGGAAAAATTCTGATATAGCCTCATTTTTTGAATAGCCAAATTATTTGAGATCTGCTCAGAGTCCTGACCATTACTAATGGCCACCATAAAATCGTTTTCTAACAACCGTAATTTGTTCATTTCATCCAAAAATTCTGCCCGCAATTTACGTTGTTTATTAACAGAGTAACTTAAAGTCTCACCCCGGACACCAGATTTAAAAGCATCCCACACCATGTGAGCAGAGGCTGACCCACGATTATTTTAAAAAAATTCAGCTATCCATTTACTCATTTGTTCACAATAAGCAGGGTCAACCAGTAGTTTCCGTTCAAAAGTCCAGGGCCTTATAGAAGATCGATAGCAGATATCTATTTCTAAACAGATAGGATTATGATCTGAAATTATTTTAGGTTGAATGTCAATCCTAGCCTTACTGGCAAGCTCTGCAGTTACAAAAAAGTAGTCTAGCCGCACATGCTTATGATGGGGTACTGAATAAAAGGTATACCCTGGGGCTCCCTTTCCTTTTAGCCACCACATGTCTACCAGCCCAAATTCTTTGACAAGGCCCCTGGTAGCTTGAAAGACTTTATTTTTCTTCCCGTCATAAAGATATTTACTTAATATGTCAACATTCCCTGCTAAATGGAGATTGAAATCCCCACATAGGATCACAGAAGATGGCCAATCAGCTAACTCAATACTGAGCTCATTCAACATTACCGGGTCATCTAAATTCGAGCCATAAATTGAACAAATGGTCATAGAAAGACCCTCTAATAGTAACTCACTAATCACCCATCTACCGAGAAGATCTTCTTTGACACGCTTACACATCCCCCATCCGAATCTCTTCAAAATTGCCACCCCTCTCGTTGTTGACCCTTGGCGTGTACAGCCCACAAGATCCATACCCAAATCCTTTAACCACCCTCTGTTATTCCATGTGATGTGAGTCTCCTGTACACAAAGTAAATCCACCCTCATTGATTTGAGAATCTGGGCCATTATCCCCCTTTTTTTCTTATTATTCAGACCGCAAATATTCCACGTACAGATAGAAAATGTACCCATCTTCAAACAGAGAGGTTAACTTAACTGATTCGCTTTGCCATTCTCTTCCTGCCAAACTTCCTAATAATATTAATACAGATACTATATTTATGGTGCCTTTATTCACCCAGACCTTGCTGCGACTCAAATTAGAGAAAAAAAACCAATCTATGCTATTCCTTGCCCCACCACCCCAACCACCCTTACTGGGCTTGCCACCCATGCACCCACCCAAATGAGGCGAAGGGACTGAATAGTCCCTATAGCGATGGAGAGAAAGGATTAGGTGCCCTCCACTAACCCCCCACACCCCTCAGCAAATGACAGAGACAAATAAGAAAAAGTAGACAATCTGAAAATGCCTCCATTATCTATATTAGAGCCTACCCCCTAAATTGTACCCAGAAAATCCTTTGCGGCAATCTCTGAGTTAAAAAAAAGCGTTTTGTCCTTGTAGATAATTTTAAGCCTTGAGGGATTTAGTAAATAGGACTGTACTCCTTTTGCCAGGAACAGTGGAATCAGTTGACGCAAAAGCCAGCGCTGCTGGACTGTAACTTGACAAAAATCTGGGCGTACAAAAAATTCACACCCCTTCCCTCTTCTCTTACGGTCTGGCCTAGCTAAGTCATACAAAGACTCTCGAAGCAAAAAATTATTTAGGCAGATCAATATGGCTCTAGGTTTACTCTCAACCCCTCTGGTACCACCCCGCACATGAAAAGGAAATCTATGGACACGCTGCAACTCAAGTTCCCACTTCCATTGACACAGTTCAGGAAAGGCTTCAGAAAACATGTCAATTACAAATTGATGAATGTCTTTTCCTTCCGTCCCTTCTGGAACACCTAAAATTCGCAGATTGTTCCTTCTTGATCTATTTTCCAAGTCAGTTAACTTCCAGTTTATATCGTCCCGAATGGAATGTAGGGAGGATACATCTTTTTTCTGCTGCACAATATCATCCTCAATTAGGGAGATCCTACCCTCCGCTTCCCCAATCCTAGCCGACATCTCCGTACAGGTCTTCACAACTCGACGAACCGTGTTCTGAAGCTTACGGACTGCGCCTTGCATCCGCAGACCTTCTGCTTTTGTCTCCTCACGGTGTGACATTATTGCTTGATAGATGTTGGATAATGTGACCCCATTCTCTAATGATTCACCGGGGCTAATAGATCCTCCTTGTACTTCAGCAGCGCACCCCCTACTAACAGTCGCCTCCCCTAAATGTAATAAAGAGATATGATTCAGCATAGGGGACCCATCATTGCCTTGTCCACCTTTAGTCAATGAATTAGGTAAAGTCTCTGTATCTTTTCCCTTTCGGACAGTATTTCCAGCCCCAGAAGTCAACAAAGTATTTTCCTCTTCATCCGGTGGGGCGGAACTAGCCAAGCTTCTGTCATCGGCCCAGTCGCCTTCCATACTTTCAAGATCCGAGTTATTAGATGCATCAGACATAGAAAAGAACTTTCCGCCAGAGTCCCCGGAGTCCGCCTCCATTATCATGTCTCTGCAAGGTATTCCACCACTAAACACAGACTCAAGATGAGTTTCATCTTGATTCATGTTATTGTTAAACAGAGTTGAAGGTAAGACACTCTGAGAGTCAATTAAGTCACTTAATATCTGCTGAGGAGAGGGAGCTATCTGTAACGGATCAACCACATTCAGATTACAGACCTCATTTTCTCCCACGTCTTGCCTCATTAACTGTTCTTTAGTAGAAGTATTCATTAAAGATTCGTCAATGACACTAACTTTGTCAGACAATATATCGGGTTGTAAGGTAGCAGTTGTACTTCTTGTTTTCTCAACAACGGGGGTCTTACCTTTGCCTGGCGTTTTTTTTTTGAATATCGCAGGAATCTTTACCTTAACCCCAGCCAAGCCTTCAGTCTGAATAAACTCAGGGGAGAAAATCGGATTCTCCGTCACAGCACCCGTGATTCTAAGAGCATCGATGTCTGCCTTAGCAGCACTTTCCGCAGAAGAGTCTCCGTCTTGGACAGGGGCTAACACTGTGGCAGCCGCTGCTGCTGCCCGGGTCTTTGCACCCTTCACGCCGCTGCTGGCACTATTGGGACCCATCCTGATCCTGATCCAGCCCGGATCTTCCTGTGAGTCCTGAATCCGCCCGAGAACAGCCGCGACTCTTTCCTCTGAAACCCGGACGCCAGCCGCCGCTCCGCTCCTCCAAACACCGCAGTAAGCGACGAACTCCAAAACGCGTCGGCGATCTTGTTGATACAAATGTATCAATGTTAGTAGCATTCCCAGGTGTATTAGACGGCTTCACATTCAGTAGCTCCGATAGCTGCTAGGGTAGTAGGGAGGCTAGTAGTGGAGAGCACTCATAGCCTGTCTCACTCGGACACTGACGTGTCCGCCATCTTGCCTCTTTTTCCAAGATGATTTTTTTGCTTGTTCTGAAAAAGGCAATACAATTTTTTTTTTTAAACTGAGATCTGAAGCCTAAATTAAAACTCCAGGTCTAAAGTTGGACGTCAGGTCTAAAGTTAGAATTTAGGTCTACACTCAGACTTCAGGTCCAAATGTAGACTTCGGGTCTAAAGTGAGAATTCAGGTCTAAAGTTAGACTTCAGTTCTAAACTTAGACTTCAGGTCTAAATTCAGACTTCAGGACTAAACTTAGACTTCAGGTCTAAGTTTATCTTTGTGAATTGGGCCCACTATCTCGTGCTTTACCATTTCTGCTTCTGCACTTGTTCATGGTGATATATTTCCCTATATTTATGTAACAAACACAGTTCAAAAGAGAGAGCACATTTTGGCCTTGCACGGCCTTGATTACAGGATCAATATATATCTATAAAAGGAAAGGTACTGTTGGATAATATTCATGCTCTCACACCAATACTTGCACCACTTTCAGAGGTCAAAGTGAGTGTGAGAATTTAGTGCTGCTGATTTGATATTTTTATATATTTATATTTTACCTATTGGCGGTTGCCAGTAGGTAGTTATAATTATCTCCTAGCTTCCATACAAAGTGCATTTTTTGTTTTGCTAATAACTTTAGTACCGCTTGATGAATCTTCACGAAACGTATACCTTCATTGGTTCAGCTGCTGTTTTGGAAGTTTCGGGGTGATGTGTCAAGGGGGGCCCAGGAAAGGGCGGTCCCAAAACACGTTTTCCCCATGTTATTTTCCATAGTACTTTTGAACACGCCTACAGTCCGAACCGCTGGACGGAATTATGCCAAATTTGGCAGAATTGTAGGTCTGGTTACGCACGTCAAGCTTTTTGTGATTTGGTGTTAACCGGATCAGTAGTTTTAGAGATATTAAAGGTAAAAAAGTTTATATATATATATATATATGTATAAAAATGGCACTTACCAGATTGAGGAAGGCCTCTGTGACAGCCGAAACGCGTCTCTCTGTGTTGCCGGGTCGGAGGAGGCCCCATGAAATAAAATGCCTTTGAACTTTGCATTCTTCGTGTACGTGCTGTCTTCTTCATGGAGTAGAGTTTTCTTTGGATATATATATAGACGCAGATCCTCCACAGATCTGACAGTCCCTGTGCTGTAACATGATTGCCTTCCAACATTTCAACCTGGAAGTGTTAGTAGCCATCTTGGGGCTCAGCTTGAACCGACTCTCACAATAACTGTTTAAAATAAAGAAAAGGGTGCAGTGTAGGAATATCCTAACCCTCTAGATGTGGATGTTGGGTCCCAGAGTGACCTCGCGGAGGATTAAAAAATATTTGTTTCCAATTTTGCAGCGAATTCGCAGGTGGCTTCGCAGATTCATGGGCAAATTGGAAAGAAAACACAAGCGCGGTCTCCTGTGCCTGTTTCAAATGAGCCCCAAGGTGGTTCAGGTCGTGGGGGCATGAAGTATTTTAAAAAGGAGGGGGTGCAGGGGGCCCCCCTCCTAGGGCTTATAAAAGCCCCAGGGACCTCCACCTCCCCGAAGCACTGCTTTTAGTTTATGCGGGGGTGCCCATTCGGGACCCTGCACCCTGGGGACTGCCATCTCCCCATGGCAAATCTCGATTAGATGCAGGGCGCCTTGTGACCTCCCTGGCAGCCCCAGGGACTGCCACCTCCCCGATGACTACAAATCATGCATGTGGGTGGGCTCGCTGGGCCTGTCTGCTCCTCGGGGACTGCCACCTCCCCGGGGCTAAACATAAAATAAATGGGGGGCCTGTAAGACCTCCGGTGCAGCTTCGGGTCCACCACCTCCCCAGGGTAGTTAATTAAAAATAAGGGGGGGCACGTGGCCACTCCAAAGCCCCGGGGACCTTCAACTCCCCAGGGCACTTAAAATCATGTATGGGGGTGGCCCACTGGCGCCGCTCATGCCTGGGGATGGGCACCTCCCTGGCGCTACACATAAAATTAATAGGGGAGCCTGCACGGCCTTCCCCACAGGCCAGGTTACTGCCACCTCCCCAGGGGAATTTGGGGCTGAAATAAATTAATATAGGGGGTCCATCACAGACCCACTGCTACGGGGACCACCATCTCCCCAACTTCTATGATGGAGGGGTGCCGCACGCCCACCTTTTGGAGGCATTTATGGCCCTGGGGACAACTAACCCCCATGGCCGGCTCCTGCAACCTCCCAAGTGCCCATCCTCTGGAGGTAGCTGCTTGCTTTTGCTTGGTTGGAGCAGACGGCTCCCACCAAGCAAAAGCAAACATAACTCAGCTTTCTGCAAGCCTGGAGCTGTCAAACAGGTCCGGCTTGCAGAAAGCGGAGTTTTCATCTGTTTCTCTGCATGCAAATATGCGTGCAGGAAAACAGATGAAAACATTTTCTCTGACAGACAGGGAGCTGCCTTTCAGCAGTGCCCCTATTCATCAGAGCAATGCCGGATCCTGCAGGAAGCGGGGAGATGGCTGTGACCATGGGGGCCTTGAGGTTTCCCCCATGGTCCTATTGCATACTGGGTGCCCGGGTGACATACCTGGGCCTTGAGAGATGGGGTCCCGGGGCGAAATCGAACAGGGAGGTCCCCTCCTGATATCATTATGGCCAGGCACCGGGGCATGGGGTCCCTGGGGCCTAAATCAGCCTGGGAGGGGTGTCGTGCAGCCCTTCTCTCCTAATAAAAATAAAAAATAAAAAAAGGTCCTAGGAGCCAAAATCAGCCAGAGGAGGGCAGCCACGTCCCTCTTCCATAGTATAATTGCTGGGCCCTAGTGGATGGGGTCCCCGGGGCTGAAATCGGCCCGAGGAGGGGGCCACGTGACCCTCCTCCCCTAATAAAAATTAAACATAATAAAAGGCAGGGCCCTGGGGGATGGGGTCACCGGGGGCTAAGCAGCTCCCCTCCCACATTAAATTATAGCCGGGCCCCTAGGATGTGTCCCTGGGGCCTAAATCAGCCCGGGGAGGGGGTCACATGGCCCCTCTAACCCATAGTATAATGGCCAGACCCCAGTGGATGAGAACCCCGGGGCAAAATTGGCCCGGGAGGGGCCGCATGGCCCCCTCCCCTAAAGAAATAATTTTGAAAAAGGCCGGGCCCAAGGAATGGGATCTCCTCCCCCATATGTTCATGGTCAGGCCCGGGGGGTCCCTGGGGCCAAAATCGGCCCGGGAAGGTGGGCCGTGCAGCCCCTCCAACTTGGAGAAAGGCCAGGCCCTGGGGGTTGGGGTTCCCAGGGTCTGAATCAGCACAGGTAAGGGGGCTGCCCGACCCCTCACCGCTATTAAAAAATTGAAAAAGCAGAGGTCTGTGTCTGTAACCAGAGAGCTTCTGAATTGAATCCCGGTTGGAGCAGTGTAGCGTAACACAGGCCCCTGCAACCCCTTCAGCACAGGGGTGTGTGTTATACCCCTTTAATAAGCACACACTGCACATATCAGCCGGTAATCCACTCTGGCACTCATGCACCCACTCACAGACTCACACAGAGACTCATGCACTGGCTCACAGACCCACTCAGAGACTCAAGCACCCAGTCACAGACTCACTCAGAAAATTACACACCCACTCACAGACCCACTCAGAGACTCATGCACCCACTCACACACTCATGCACTCAGTCAAAACCCACTCAGACACTGATGCACCCACTCCCAGTCCCACTGGGACACTCACGCACTCAGTCACAGATCACTCAGAGACTCACACACCCACTTATACATCACCTCAGACTTACATACACACTCACAGGCCCACTCAGAAACTCATGCACCCATTCACAGACCCACTCAGAGGCCATATTTAGGGAATAGCATTAAAAAACATTAAAAAAAATTGTTAATAAAAATGTGTCGTGCAGTACAGTAGAGGAGAGTGTTGTAAAGTCTATTGTTGTGGACTGGAGTATTGTAGATAGGAATCGAGTAGATTAAAGTGTAGTAGTGTATCGTACAGTGCAGTAAAGTGTTATATAGTGTAGTGGCATGGTGTCTCATATAGTGGAGTCAAATATCGTAGACTGGAGCAGAGAGTTGTACAGTGGAATGGCATGTCAATGGCATGTTAAACAGTAGAGTAGGGTGTTGTAGACTGTCACAGAGTGAAGTAGAGTGGAGTAGAGTGGAGTTGGGTGAAGTAGAGTGTCATAGTGTGGAGTATCATCAAGTGGAGTGTCGTAGAGTCAGTGGAGGAGAATGTCATAAAGTGGAGTGCCGTGTCACATAGTGGAGAGATGTATGGTAAAGTGAAGTTGAGTGGTGTGTCGTTGAGTGCCGTATAGTGTAGTATAGTGGCAGTAATGTAGAGTGGATGGGCATAAAATGGAGTAGAGCGTCATTGAGTGTCATAGAGGGACTTTGATTGTAGTACAGTATTTTGAGTGGAGTTGCATACAGTGGAGTAGAGTGTCGAACAGTGGAGCGGCATATAGTGGAGTATAGTACAGTGGCGTAGAGTGGGATAAAGTGTAGAAGAGCGGAGTATAGTGGAGTGGAGTACACTGGAGTGGGTTAGTGTAGAGTGGAATTAAGTATCATAGAATAGAGTGGCGTGGAGTGCAGTAGAGTGGAGTATCATAGCATACAGTCGAGTGAAGTGGCATAAATTGAGTACCTTGTTGTACAGTTGAGTGTATTGGGGTGTTGCACAGTATTGGAAAAGTGATGTAGACTACAGTAGAGTAGACTGGCATACAGTCTAGTTGATTTTTTTTTAAGTGTAGTGGTGTACAGTACAGGCAGGGCTTGAGTCGGGGGTACACGCGGGTGGAATGCGTCCTCCCACTCTTTTTACAGGGTGGACGCCGTCCACCCTGCCAAGAAGTTGAGCCCCACTCTAAAATATGCTGAACTCGTCCCGGTGTAAGTTTGAGACACCGGGACTTATTCAGCAGTGCCTGCTGGTTATCTGCTTTCCTTCTGAGCAGCAACGTGCAGACGGGGAGGGGGAGTTTCTTATTTGAGACTCCAGCTGGGCCATAACAAAGGCCGAACTTAAGGGCCCATTTGGCCTTCTTTGTCCAAGTATCCAGGCTGGGTGCTGCCTGTAGCCTCACACCTAGATGTAAATGCAGAGGAAGCGAAACAAAAGCAGCAGCTTGTTAACACTTCTAAGGCGTATAAGAGAGGCACGATTTTGACTTTGTTCGGACCCCCATACATAATAGATATTCATGCACTGTAAGAATGTCAGATGCGGTTTACTCTGTCCCAGTACAAAATAATTTAAATACCAGTATTTTTTATTTGTTTTACTGCGCTATTCATCCCAATGTAGGGTGCCAGATCACTTTACAGCAAACATACAAATTATATTGTTAATAAATCACACAAGTTTGTAAATCATTGTACAGGATGTGTTACATAAGACAGTGAGGGTTACTGGATGTAGGAGTCACATATCATCCTTCATAGCTCACTGCTATACTAGAAGGATTACAATGCAACTGCATGTAACAAAAGGATCTCTGTGTTCAAAGCAGTAACCTACTTACCCATCTACATAAAATGAAATCTGCCATCTGCATGTTACATGATGTGCATTGCAGGAGGCGCATTAACCCTGTATGCTACTTTAAGTCAAAACTAGGACTAGACAAAAACAGATCTTTCCATCTAATGTGTTAACCACCAGGCAGTTAAAGCAATCACATCTACATGGAAATGTGCTGCACATAGAATATTACGCCTGGTGGGATAGGCTGGCAGCAGAGTTATTTTGTCAATCCTTAGGTAAAGGAATCTGTCACGCACCGTGATGTCACTTCCTGTGATGTCACTTCCTGTGATGTTACTTCCTGCGATGCAACACACTGTGATGTCACTTCCTGTGATACTACCTAACTTGGAGAGTCCCCCCACTTCTTTTTTTAGTACTTGTGCCCTGAGTACAGTGTTGTAGTATGTAGTACAGTGGATTGGCATACAGTTTTATAGAGTACAATGGCATTGAGTAGAGTACAGTGGAGTGGCATACAGTTGAGTAGTTAAGTAGAGTGGAGTACTGCCTCAGAGTAGAGTGGAGTAAAGTGGGATGCAGTGGCATACAAAGAGTTGCGTACAGTGTGATGTTGTGGGTCGAGTATTGTAGTGTAGAGTGGAGTATTGTACTGTGGCTTAGAGTATAGTACAGTGTTGTCCAGGGGAGTGAAGGGGTATAGGCAAAAGTAGGAGTAAAGTGTCAGAGAATTGCATACAGGGTAGTAGAATGTTGTAGAGTGGAGTTACATAGAGTGCAATAGTGTGTGAAACAGTGGAGCTGCGTAGAGTGGATTGTTGTATAGTAGAGTAGAGTGAGGTAAAGTCTCATACAGTGGAGTAGAGTCCAGTGGAGTGGTGTAACAGTGTGGAATAAAATACAATAGAGTGTATTATGTGATGTAGAGTGGCATGGAGTGGATTGTACTGGAGTAGTGTAGATAATAAACTGTAATAAATTTGAGTGGGGTCTTGTGCAGTAGTGTGGAGTGCTGTGTCGTATAGAAAAGTATTGCTTAGTGGAATAGAGTGTTGTACATTAAAGTGGATGGGCATAGAGTGGAGTATAGAGTTGGACAGTGGAGTATTTGGAGACAGTGTGGAGTGCATTGTTGAAGAGTGCCATCAAGTGTGGAAGACTTTTATAGAATGGAAATATATGGAGTGGAGGAGAGTGTCATACAATGGAGTGGCACAAGGTGGAGTAGATTACGCCATAGTGGCATAGAGTGGATTACCATAAAGCGGAGTAGTATACAGTGGAATGGCATACAGTGGAATACTGTACAGTGGAGTGTAAAAGAGTGGAATGGCATAGAGCAGAATCAATCAATCAATCAATCAATCAGTAGATTTTTAGCACCCTACTTGTCATGCGTGAGAGTATCCAGGTGCTGGAGCATAGTGCAGAGTGGAGTGGTGTACAGTGGAGAGACATAGAGTGGATTAATGTACAGTGGATTAGTTTAGAGTCGGGTGGCAGACATTGAAATGGCATTGCATAGAGTTGAGGAAATTGTTATAAATTGAAGTGATGTCTCATACAGTAGAGGGGAGTGCTGTGTTGTGCACTGTTGGAAATTGCCATTAAGTGGAGTAGAGTGTACTGGCATAGAGTTGAGTGCAAATTTGGACAGTGAAGTGTACAGGGATAGAATGGAGTAGAGTGTAGTAGAGTGGCATAAAGTGTAGTAGACTTTTGCAAAGTGGAGTTATATAGAGTGGAAGAAAGTACACTGGAGTGGCATAGAGTGGAGAGGCATAGAGCAGGTCTCTCCAACTGGTCCATTATTTAATGCAGTAGCTCACAGACAACTTTAGAGTAGGTAGCTCACAGCCTTGAGTTCATTTTTAAATTCGCACAGGATCCTGTTAACCCCTTCGCTGCTAGGCCTTTTCCCCTCCTGTGCGAAGGCTCTTTTTGGCTATTTGACATAGTTTGCGCTTAGGCCCCCGTAACTTTTTGTCCACATAAGGCATCCACACCAAATTTGGATCCTTTTCTTCCAACATCCTGGGGATTGTAAAGGTACCCAGGGTTTGTTGATTCGCCTGGAAGGGACCGAAAAATTAGCCAAAATGCAGCAAATGTTTGTTTTTTGGGGAAAAATGGGAAAAAAGTGCTGCAGAAGAAAGCGTTTGGTTTTATCCCTGCAAATGGTTTCAATGAAGGATTTGCGGTGTTAAAATCACCATCTTCCCAGATTTCACCCCCCAACCCATAAGGGACAGTCTTTCTGCCCCCCTGGAAGACAGATGGGGATTATTACCCCTGATATGCCTCCCAGGGAGGGAAGAAAGCCCACTAGACACTAGGGATTTTTTCTTTCCAAAAGAGGGGTGGAGGCTGCCTAGAATAGGCATTCCATCGCCCCCACCCTCCAAATAAATGGTCACAGTCTTTCTGCCCCCTCAGGGCATATGGGGGCAGTAGCCCCTGTTCTGCCCCCCCCCGAGGGAGCAGAAAGCACACTAGGCACTAGGGTTTATTGTTCTTTTCATAAAAGAGGGATGGGGGCTGCCCAGAATGGGCATGCCAATGCCCCCACCCTCCCATATAAAATGGGCACAGTTTTTCTGCCACTCACTAGGAGGCATATCGCGGCAACAGCCCCCAATCTGCCACTTTGAGGGGGGCAGAAAGGCCACTTGACACCAGGGACTTTTTTTACTTTGTGTAGGGGTGGTGCTGCACAGAGTGGGCATGTCAATGCCCCTACCCCTAAAACCAAATGAGCACAGTCTTTTTGCCCCTCCTGGGGGGGAGATGGTGGTAATTAAACCCGATCTGCCCCCCTGGGTGGGGGCAGAAAGCCCACTAGGCACCAGGGATTTGTTTATGGGCATCTTAGGGAGTGGCCCCATAGTCAAGGGTCACTCTCCTTCTTTAGGCACACGTTAGCTGGTTCTGCCCCCCTTGGGGGCATATCAGTGATATTTTTAGGCTCATCTGCCCCGGGCAGAGAACCACTAAATACCAGGGAAAGTTGCTGCATTTGTGTGTGAACTGGAGTTCGGTTGACGGTCTGCATGTACTGATGTTTGGTTGGCTGTGTGTGTACTGGCATTTTGCTGGCAGTATGTGTGGACTTGCGCTTGGCTGGAAGTGTGTGTGAACTAACGCTTGGTGGCGATGGGTGTAGACTGGTGCTTGCCTGGCGGTGTCTGTGGACTGATGCTTGGCTGGCGGTGTGCATGAATGGCGCTTGACTGGCGGTGTGCCTGGATTGGCACTTGGCTGGCAGTGTGGCTTGCATGGATCACCCAACATTTTTTTACTCAGAATCCTCTGCGAGCTTCAAATTTAGCTAAAAAGTCACATTTTCCTCACATGTCTGTGTGGGAAAGTTGAAGGATCACTGCACCAGCACAAATTTCCTACCACCCAATGTTCCCCTCGATCTCCTGATAATAATGATACCTCACTTGTCTGGGTGCCCAAAGCAGAGTCAGCCTAAAAACGTGTAAAAAAACCCTGCCCTTATGGACATGCTTTGGTTCACCCTCCGTTTTTCATTTTATACCAGAATAATAGAACAAGTGATATTACCAATTGACGTTCAATGCATTTCTGCCTTTCAAATATAAGACAGTATGTAAAAAGAAGTCATTTTGAAAAATGCCCTCTAATTCACATGCAAGTATGGGTACCCACAAATTTGGAGATGTACAAATAACTCCTGCTTCTAAACTTCATCTGTTGTTCCCATTTCAGAAAAACATAGGTTTCCTTGATACCTATTTTTCAGTCTTTATATTTAACCAAATGAATTGCTGTGTACCCGGTACAAAATAAAAAAACATTGCAAGACGCTGCTCAGTTATTGCCTCTGGGTACCTCAGGTGCTTGGTGTACCTACAAGTCCTCTATATCCCCCCAACCAGAAGGGTCCAGCAGACGTAACGATCTATTGCTTTTAAAAATCTGCCTATACTTAGAAGAAGTTACAGGTGAAAACAAAGGCACAAATGGCTGTTTTTTTAAACTCAATTTCAATATTTCTTTATTTCAACTGTTACTTTCTACAGGAAAACCCTGAAGGATTTACATAAATGACCTCTTGATGAATTCAGAATTGTGTCTACTTTTAGAAATGTATAGCTTTCCAGGATCCATTGGTTTCACACCTATTTCTACCTAACTGGAAGGAGGTTGAAAGCATTGAAAATAGGAAAAATAGGCTATGTCCCAGTAAAATGCCAAAACTGTGTAGAAAAGTTTGTTTCTCTGACAAAAGTCTGCCTGGTCCTGAAACATTGTGGGCAGCCCCCACACCTCATTTATCAAAAAAATAATAATCCCTGGTGCCTAGTGGGCTTTCTGCCACCTCAGGGTGGGGCGGAAAGACTGTGGCAATTTTTGTGTGGGGTAGGGGCATGATAATGCTCATTCAGGGCAGCTGCCACCCCTAGATATACATACAAATAAATCCCTGGTTCCTAGTGGTGTTTTTGCCCCCGGGGGGGCATAAAGACTGAATATGGCCATAAAATTCAGGGCAGAGCAAAAGCCCTTGCCCATGAGGCCGCTACCGCCTCCATGGTTTCTAGTTGGTGGAACCCTGCTGGTGTTGAAGCAGGTCGATGATACCGCGTTAATCTGGCGGTTCGTTGTGAGCGATGAGTTTAGTGTGATTCTAAGATTTCCTGTGTGGTCTGTCGGGGTGGGGGGGGTTTCCGAGGGTGGGGGGCCACCAGGAGTCGTGCCATGCGGAGGGGGTGGAGCCAAGGATAAGGACTTCTGTTTTCTTGGAGTTGAGTTTCAGGCAGCTGTTCTTCACCCAGGTGGTGACGGCTTTCATCCCTTCTTGGAAGTTGTGTCTGATGATGTAGGGCTCGTTGGTGAGGGAGAGGATGAGCTGGGTGTCGTTGGCGTAAGAGATGATGTTGAGCCCATGGTTCCTGACGATGGTTGTGAGGGGGGCCATGTAGATGTTGAAGAGGGTGGGGCTGAGGGAGGAGCCCTGGGGCACTCCACAGTTGGTCTCTGTCTGTTCCGAGAGGTAGGGCGGGAGTCTGACACGCTGAGTTCTGCCGGTGAGGAATGATGTTATCCAGTGGAGGACCTTGCCGGGGATGCCAGTGTCGTGGAGTCTGGTGGCTAGGGTGCAGTAGGAGACTGTCTCAAATGCAGCCGAGAAGTTCATGAGAATAAGGGCTGCAATTTTGCCCTGGTCGAGGAGGGAGCAGATCTCATCGGTGACGGCGAGTAGGGCGGTCTCAGGGCTGCGGCATTCAAATTGGGAGATGTCCAGGGCGTTGCTAGCTTCGATGAAGTTTGTTAGCTGGGTGTTGACGGCCTTTTCGATGACTTTGGCTGCGAAAAGAAGCAAGGAGATGGGCCTGAAGTTTTTGAGGTCCGTCTGGTCTGCGGATGGTTTCTTTAGGAGGGGGGTGACTTCGGCGGAAGGTGCCGGTTTTGAAGGAGCAGTTGATCGTCCTACGTAGATCAGGTGCGATGGCTGAGGTGGCTCTGTGGAATGTGTGGGGTGGGCAGGGGTCTGAGGGTGCTCTGGAGGGGATGCTTTTCATGGTCTTCAAGGTGTTTTCTGTCTTGGGGGCGGTCCAGTTGAGCAGGGTCTGTCGGTGGCATTGTTTGGTGGGAGAGCAGGAGCAGTGCAGAGGTCTTGGTTTTCAAAGTTGTAGATCATCTTAATCTTGAGGTGGAAGAAGGTGTTGAGTTTGTTCCAGAGGTCTTGGGAGGTTGGGACGTTTGTTGTTTGCCACCGGGTTTGGCGAATTCCTTGATGATGGAGAAGAGTTCTTTGGTATTGTGAGCTTTGGTGAGGATTCTGTCTTGGAGGGTTTTTTTTCTTGTGGATTTGATGAGATGGTGGTGTGCAGTGGTGGCTGCTCTGTAGGTGGCGCCTGAGTACATGGTTTTGTTGTTCCTCCATGTCTTTTCGAGTCATCAGCAGGAGCGTTTGGATTTCTGGAGTGCAGGGGTGAACCAGCTTGCTTTCTTGATGTGTCTTCCTGTGGCTTTCTTGAGGGGGGCAAGTGTGTCAGCGCAGTTCGTGATCCAGCGGTGGAGGTTATGTGCTGCGATGTTGGCGTCCAGCGTAGTCGGTGGTGGGGTGCTGACAAGGGCAGAGGTGAGCTGGTCTTCAGTGACTTTGTTCCAGTTTCTGTGCGGGAGTCAGTGGGGGTGCTTGTGTATGGTGGGTTTTTTGAAGGAGAAGTGGATGCAGTGGCGATCTGTCCAGACGAGTTCCGTGGTTGTAGGAGATGCTGCTTCCATCTGCAAAGACAGGGTCGAGTGTGTGTCCCGCTGTGTGCGTGGGTGCGGTGACCAGTTGCTTCAGTTCTATGTTGGCAAGGTTCTCTAGGAGGGAGGGGGTGTTTGGGTCATCGAGGTTGTCCAGGTGCTAGTTTAGGTCTCTGAGTAGGATGTAGTCCTTGGAGACGAGGGCATGGGGTGCGATGAGGTCAGTGATGGCATTGGTGAAAGGCGCACGGGGACCGGGCTGCCTGTATATGAGGGTTCTGTATAGAGTCGTTTGAGGGTTGGCCAGGATCTGGAAATGGAGGTGCTCCATGAGGGTCTGTGTGTCGTCCGTGGTGGTGGTCGTCATGCGTAGGGTGCTTTTGTGAACAATGGCGATGCCTCCTCCTGGGCGGGTGGGGTGGTCCTTGTGCAGGATCTTGTATCCATCAGGAATGGGGGTGGCGATGTCAGGTGCAGAGTTGGCATTGGTCCAGGTTTCTGTGAGGAAGGCGACGTTGGGCGAGTAGGTGCTGTGGAGGTCTCAGATTTCTATGGCGTACTTTTGGAGGGAACGGATGTTGAGGAGGATGCAGTTGAGAGGCTTGTGAGTGGGGAGGTCCGGAAGGCCAGGGGCTGCTACTGGTGACCTGAGGTGGCTGAAGGTGCAGCAGCAATGTAGACAGGAGAGAGGTCCTTGGGTGTTGTCCGACATCGAGAGCTGGCAGTTGTTGCTGCATCTGGGTTGAGAGCGTGGAGGGTGCAGGACTCATAGAGCAGGGGGGTCAGAGAACCAGGGTCCCTGTCGCAGGTCACAGTCAGGGTGCGGACGGGCGCAGATGAGCTTGCCGTTGGCATGGCTTTGGCACGCCAGTGGCGCACTGCTGCACACGGCTGCCATTAAGTAGAGATCGGGGAGGGTGGGTCAGCTGGGAGGTGGGAAGGACACACTGGAAAGGGGTGGGGCCCCGGGGACAGCAGCGGGGGGGAAAGCACAGGGAAAATGGTGGGTGAAAGAGAAAAAATGAGGAGATGGAAGCGAAAAAAAGGGTGCAGAGAGGCAGACAAGGAAAGGAAAGTTCAAGAAAAAAGAGCAATAAAAGATGAAACAGATTAAAAAGAGGAAGAGGCAAGAAAGGTAGAACAGCAGAAGAGCAGAGTTCTCTCCCACTGGACCACCAGGGATGAGGTGCAGGCAGGAGCCTGCAGGTGGAGGAGGGCCTCAAACACCCTGCAACAGAGACCTCAGAGGGCAGCACTTAGGGGTGGAGCTGCGCGGGGGGAGAGAAGTCACACTGACCAGGTCAGTCCACATACTACCTTCATGGGTTACAATGTTGGTGGCCTGCCTGAGGCTGGATGTTTGGGGGAGGCTACTAGCTGTGGAGGCTCACCTTTCAGTGCCACCATCAAACTGTGGGTTGCCATCACAATCCCTTAGAACTCCTGCTGCGGTTGGGATGCATAATGCCCAGATTGAGTGATAGTGGGTGACTGAGTGCTGGAATAATTATGGGATTGATGAGTGGAGCTACTTTCATAGCTTTGCTCCTCTATCAGGGGACCTATATCACACCCACCGGGCCAAGACAACACCGGAGGCCTCTGTTACTGAGCTCGACAGCAGGCCCTCTACAAGCTTTGCCAGTGTAGCCAACTTCGTCATGTCATATATAATGATTATGATACAGCTTCAATGCTGCCTGATTTCCATCTGGAATGTTTCTTTTCATATGTTTATTATCGGCCTCTTTTTCTAAGATGATTGTTTTGCTTGTTCTGAAAAAGGCAATACAAAAATATATTTTTTTTAAACTGAGATCTGAAGCCTAAACTAAAACTCCAGGTCTAACTTTGGACTTCAGGTCTAAAGTTAGAATTTAGGTCTACACTTAGACTTCAGGCCCAAATGTAGACTTCAGGTCTAAAGTGAGAATTCAGGTCTAAAGTTAGACTTCAGTTCTAAACTTAGACTTCAGGTCTAAATTCAGACTTCAGGTCTAAACTTAGACTTCAAGTCTAAGTTTACCTTTGTGAATCGGGCCCACTATCTCGTGCTTTACCATTTCTGCTTCTGCACTTGTTCATGGTGATATATTTCCCTATATTTATATAACAAACACAGTTCAAAAGAGAGAGCACATTTTGGCCTTGCATGGCCTTGGTTACAGGATCAATGTATATCTATAAAAGGAATGGTACTGTTGGATAATATTCATGCTCTCACACCCATACTTGCACCACTGTCAGAGGTCAAAGGGAGTGTGAGAATTTTGTGCTGCTGATTTTATATTTTTATATATTTATATTTTACCTACTGGCTATTGCCAGTAGGTAGTTATAATTAACTCCTAGTTTCCATACGAAGTGCATTTTTTGTTTTGCTAATAACTTTAGTGCCGCTTGATAAATCTTCACGAAACGTATACTTTTATTGGTTCAGCTGCTGTTTTGGAAGTTTTGGGGTGATGTGTCAAGGGGGGGCCCAGAAAAAGGGAGGACCCAAAACGCGTTTTCCCCATGTTATTTTCCATAGTACTTTTGAACACGCCTACAGTCCGAACCGCTGGACGGAATTATGCCAAATTCGGCTGAAATGTAGGTCTGGTTACGCACGTCAAACTTTTTGTGATTTGGTGTAACTCGGATCAGTAGTTTTAGAGATATTAAAGGTAAAAAGGTATATATATTATTTATATATATATATATATATATATTACCTACTGGCGGTCGCCAGTAGGTAGTTATAATTAGGACCTTGTTTCTATTCAAAAAGTGTATCTTTTCTTTTGCCAATATCTTTGGCGTCGTTTGACAAATCTTTGCAAAATTTTCAAAACTTATGGTTCGCTCGGGTCAGCTCCTGTCTTGAAAGTTTCGGGGTGATTCGTCAAGTGGGGGCTGAGAAAAAATGGGGGTCCCAAAACGCATTTTCCCCATGTTAATTTCCATAGGAACTTTAGACAAAGCTACAGCCCGAACTGCTGAACGGAATTACACCTAATTTGGTAGAAAGGTAGGTCTTGGTTCAGAAAGCGTTCTTTTTTAAAAATGGTTTAAATCTGTTCAGTAGTTGCTGAGAAATTAAAAAAATAAAAATATCTATATCTGATCACCAAGGAGGATTCGCGAACCCTCCCGAGCACGAGTTACATTCCGATTGACTGCCAACACTCCACACAAGGAAGTGTTGGCAGCCATCTTGTGACTCGGTAAAACTGAGTCACAAAAAATCAGTTAAAAAACAAGAAAAGGGGGCAGAGTAGAAACACCCTGACCCCCTAGGCCTGCTGAGGGGGTCCCACAAGGACACCCAGGGCCAAAAAAAGCATAATTGTTTTTAAAAATCGGCCGAATTTGCGCTGGGTGCGTGAATCCAGCCGAATTTCTTTTTAAAAAACAAAGAGCGGGCTCCTGCGCTTCGTTTTCTATAAGCCCCTGGGTGGGCCAGGTCGCGGGGGCAATACCTAATTATGTAGCGGGCCCGTGGGGGCCCCCGCAGCCCTGGGGACTGCCACCTCCCCGGGGCTTAGATAATCATATGTGGGGGGCACGTGGCCCCCCGCAGCCCCGGGGACCGCCACCTCCCTGGGGCTTTTTTTTAAAATGCATGGGGGGCTCCTGCCCACCCCACGCTGCCCCGGGGAACAACACCTCCCCGGGGCATTGTTATTTTAGTGCGGAGGGGCTCGTGGGCCCCCCAAGCCCCGGGGACCACCATCTCCCTGGGGCTATATGATTTAAATGCGGGGGCCACATGGCCCCTCTGCAGCCCCGGGGACAGCCATCTCAACCAGGGCTATTTTGAAAAACAAAGTGTGGGGGGGCTCCAGCCCCCCCCACACTGCCCCTGGGACCACCACCTCCCAGTTAAACAGTTGGGAGGGGGCCGAGCGTCCCCCCTCCTGGAGCCCTCTTTGGCCCTGGGGACCGTCACCCCCCAGGGCCGACTCCTACAATGTCCCGGGTGCCCACCCCAGGAAATTGCAGTTTCTAATGGCAGGGCAGGAGCACGGCTCCTGCCCTGTCATTGCAAACACTGCTTTGCTTTTTGGAAGCAACAGCAGGAAACCTGCTCTCGCTTCCAAGAAGCAAAGCAGAAATGCTTTTGGGCAAAGGGAGCTGCATGTTAGCAGCTCCCCTTGCCCAAAAGCAATGCCGGCTCCCGCAGGAGGCGGGGAGCCTGCTGGGACCGCGGGGCATTGGGGCTCCAACCGCGGCCCCCAACGTGAGGGCCGGCCCCGGGGGATGGGGTTCCCGGGGCCAGAAGTGGCCCAGGAGGGGGGCTGGGGCCACTCGGCCCCCCTCCCCTTTAATTTAATAATTTTTTTTTTTAAACGGAAGGCCGGGCCCCGGGGGATGGGGTCCCCGGGCCATAATTGGCCTCAGGAGGGGAGCCACGTGGCCCCCCTCCCCCAAAAAAACCAGGCCGTCCAGGCCCCAGGGGATGGGGTCCTCGGGGCCAGAAGTGGTGCAGGGGAGGGGGGCCACGTGGCCCCCCTCCCGGGAAAATTAAAAAAATCAAAGAAAACAAGGCCAGGCCCTGGGGGAGGTGGTCCCGGGGCCAGAAGTGGCCCAGAGAAGGGAGGCCACATGGCCCCCTTCCCCCTTTTCTTTTTAGTAAAAAAGTAAAAATGCTCAGGCCCTGGGGGATGGGGTCCCCAGGGCCCAAAACTACTAAAAGAAGGGGGCCACACAGCCCCCTTCTAAAAATATATATATATTTTTAAATCTGGCATCTCGCCGGAGGCCCTGCCCCCACTCTGCACCACTGTGCAAACGCGCCTCCTGGTGCATTCTGAATTGGGGGATTAAGTCCCCTTCAATTCTAAGGGTCCTTAGGGGCCAACTAGACCACCAGGTACCTCCAGTAATCCCCACACAGTGGGATTGCTGAGAGGTGGTCCGAGGCCACGCCCCTGTTTACACCACTCTGCAAACACGCCTCTTGGCGCACTGCTGGTGGGGCAATGAGGTCCTCTTGTGTCCTGAGGACCTCAGGACTGAAGTGGACTTCATCCCCTGAGCAGCAGTGTGCCAGGAGGCGCGTTTGCATAGTGGTGTAAAAAGGGGGCGTGACCTCGTACCACTCTCAGCAATCCAGCTGTGTGGGGCTTATTGGAGGTACCTGGTGGGCTAGTTGGCCCCCAGGGACCCTCAGGAGGCAAGGGTACTTCATCCACCAACCAAGAGCGCACCAGGAGGCGCGTTCGCAGAGTGGTGGACAAACGGGATGTGGCCTGTGTCCACCTATCAGCAATCCCACTATCTGGGGCATACTGGAGGTATCAGGTAGGCTAGTTGGCCCCTAAGGACCCCCAACAGCAAAGTGGACTTTAATCCCCATCTAAGAGCGTGCCAGGGAGCGCGTTTGCAGAGTGGTGGGGAAATGGGGCGTGGCCTGCTATGAGACCATAGCAATGCTGCTGTGTGGGACTTACTGGAGGTAATAGGAGGGGTAATTTGCCCCCAAGGTTGTCCTTGGGGGCCAACTACCCCTCCTGTTACCTCCACTAAGTCCCACGCAGTGGGATTCCTAAGACGTCTTCGGAGGCCACGCCCCCCTTTCTCCACCACTCTGCAAACGTGCCTCCTTGCACAGTACTGGTTGGGGGATGAAGTCCACTTTACTCCTGAAGGACTTTGGGGGCCAAGAAGCCCTCCTGGTACCTCCTGTAAGTCCTATGCAGTGGAATTCCTGAGCGCTGGTTGGAGGCCCAGCCCCCTTTCTCCACCACTCTGCAAACGTGACTACCAGTTAAAGTAGCAGTTGTAATTTAATAGGTCTCACATTTGCAAGAGTTAGATCTATTGGCGTTGTAAATGTAAAAGTTTTTTACTAATGTTTTTGGGAGTGGAGTGGATGTACGTTGTGTGTAGTGGAATTATGTGGTATGTTGTGCAGTGAAATTATGTGGATAGAAAGTATGTGGTATTTAGTGTATAGGAATTATGTAGAGTTGGAATATGTGTTATGGAGAGTAATTATGTGGTATGGTAGTCTGTGTTGTGGAGTGGTAACCTCAGGTTTAGTCTTCCTCGTTTCCATAGAAGCTAAACTATGAACTCAATGAGACAAAAAAAAAGGAATCACTGAGGAGCACCTCTGGACCTAGTCAGAGGTATGAGCACGGCCACTGGAATTATGCGACTGTTTGGCTGCACCAACTTTCGCACAATTATACATTTTCCTCATTAGCCACATAATCCATCATCTGCTGCCTAATCTGCAGATTTGAACAAAAAAAGCCTTGTTTCTAACTCAAACGGCTCAAACGTTACCAAAAATGCACCGACAAGTGTTACCACGTGGTGGAAGGTCCTTTGTAAACCTAGAATGGTCACCTGTTACTTATTGCTAAATGTGGGCGTTAAATTGGTACTAATGGTGTGCAAGCCACTCTTGCTTCTTTCTGTGCCTCTCTTGCCTCTTTCTGCATTTCTGTTGCTTCTTTCTGCACTTTTCTTTCTTTTTCTGCACTTCTCTTGCCTCTTTCTGCACATCTCTTCTACTTTCTGCACCTCTCTTGTCTCTTTCTCCATCCCTCTTCCCTCTTTCTGCACCTCTGTTGCTTCTTTCTGCACCTCTCTTGTCTCTTTCTCCACCCCTTCTCCCTCTTTCTGCACCATTGTTGCTTCTTTCTACACCTCTCTTGCTTCTTTCTGCACCCCTCGTGCCTCTTTCTGTACCCCTCTTCCCTCTTTGTGCACCCCTCTTGCCAATTTCTGCACCTTTGTTGCATCTTTCTGCACTACTCTTGCTTCTTTCTGCACCTCTCTTGCTTCTTTCTGCACTCCTCTCACCACTCTCTCCACCACTGTTCCCCCTTTTTGCATCTCTGTTGCTTCTTTCTGCACTCTCTTGCCTCTTTTTCCACCCCTCATCCCTCTTTCTGCACCTCTATTGCTTCTTTCTGCACTTCTCTTGCTTCTTTCTGCACCTCTGTCCCTTCTTTCTGCAACCCTTGTGCCTCTTTCTGCACCCCTTTTCCTTCTTTCTGCTCCCCTCTTGCCTCTTTCTGCACCTCTGTTCCTTCTTTCTGCATCTCTGTTGCTTCTTTATGTACTTCTCTTGCTTCTTTCTGCACCTCTCTTGCTTCTTTCTGCACCCCTCGTGCCTCTTTCTGCACTCCTCTTGCCTCTTTCTGTACCTCTGTTTCTTCTTTCTGCACTTCTTTTGTTTCTTTCTGTACCTCTCTTGCTTCTTTCTGTACCCCTCTTGCCTCTTTCTCCATCCCTCCTCCCCCTTTCTGCACTTCTCTTACTTCTTTCTGCACCTCTGTCCCTTCTTTCTGCAACCCTTGTGCCTTTGTCTGCACCCCTCTTTCCTCTTTCTGCTCCCCTCTTGCCTCGTGCCTCTTTCTGCACCTCTGTTCCTTCTTTCTGCATCTCTGTTGCTTCTTAATGCACATCTCTTGCCTCTTTCCGCACCTCTGTCCCTTATTTCTGCAACCCTTGTGCCTCGTTCGGCACTCCTCTTCCCTGTTTCCGCACCCCTCTTGCCTCTTTCTGCACCTCTGTTCCTTCTTTCTGCACTTCTTTTGTTTCTTCCTGCACCTCTCTTGTTTCTTTCTGTATCCCTCTTGCCTCCTTCTCCACGCCACTTCCCCCTTTCTGCATCTCTGTTGCTCCTTTATGCACTTTTCTTGCTTCTTTCTTCACCTCTCTTGCTTCTTTCTGCACCACTCATGCCTCTTTCTGCACCCCTCTTCCTTCTTTCTGCACTCCTCTTGCTTCTTTCTGCACCTCTCTTGCAAATTTCTGCACCCCTCTTGCTTCTTTCTGCACCCCTCTTGCCTCCTTCTACACCTCTGTTGGTTCTTTCTGCACTGCTCTTGCTTCTTTCTGCACCTCTTTTGCCTGTTTCTGCATCTCTCTTGCCTCTTTATGCACTTCTCTTGCCTCCTTCTACACCTCTGTTGCTTCTTTTTGCACTTCTCTTCTTCTTTCTGCACCCCTCTTGCCTCTTTCTCACCTCTGTTGCTTCTTTCTTGCTTCTTTCTGCACCTCTCTTGCAAATTTCTGCACCCCTCTTGCTTCTTTCTGCACCCCTCTTGCCTCCTTCTGCACCTCTGTTGGTTCTTTCTGCACTGCTCTTGCTTCTTTCTGCACCTCTTTTGCCTGTTTCTGCATCTCTCTTGCCTCTTTCTGCACTTCTCTTGCCTCCTTCTACACCTCTGTTGCTTCTTTTTTGCACTTCTCTTCTTCTTTCTGCACCCCTCTTACCTCTTTATGCACCTCTCTTACCTCTTTCTGCACCCTTGTTCCCTATTTCTGCACATCTCTTGCCTGTTTCTGCAAATCTCTCGCCTCTTTCTACAGTTCTCTTGTCTCTTTCTGCACCTCTGTTGCTTCTTTCTGCACTCCTCTTGCTGCACCCCCTTGCCTCTTTCTGCACCTCTCTTGGTTGTTTCTGTACTGCTCTTGTTTCTTTCTCCACCTGTCTTGGAAATTTCTGCACCCCTGTTTCCTCTTTCTGCACCCCTCTTCCCTCTTTCTGCACCTCTCTTGCCTCTGTCTGCACCCCTCTTGCCTCTTTCTGCACCTTTGTTCCTTCCTTCTGCACTTCTCTTGCTTCTTTCTCCACCCCTCCTCCCCCTTTCTGCATCTCTGTTGCTTCTTTCTGCACTTCTCTTGCCTCTTTCCGCACCTCTGTCCCTTATTTCTGCAACCCTTGTGCCTCTTTCTGCACTCCTCTTCCCTCTTTCTGCTCCCCTCTTGTCTCTTTCTGCACCTCTGTTGCTTCTTTCTACACTTCTCTTGCTTCTTTCTGAACCTCTCTTGCAAATTTCTGCACCCCTCTTGCTTCTTTCTGCACCCCTCTTGCCTCCTTCTGCACCTCTGTTGCTTCTTTCTGCACTTCTCTTGCCTCTTTCTGCACCCCCTTGCCTCTTTCTGCACCTCTCTTGGTTGTTTCTGTATTGCTCTTGTTTCTTTCTCCACCTGTCTTGGAAATTTCTGCACCCCTGTTTCCTCTTTCTGCATCCCTCTTCCCTCTTTCTGCACCTCTCTAGCCTCTGTCTGCACCCCTCTTGCCTCTTTCTGCACCTTTGTTCCTTCTTTCTGCACTTCTCTTGCTTCTTTCTCCACCCCTCCTCCCCCTTTCTGCATCTCTGTTGCTTCTTTCTGCACTTCTCTTGCCTCTTTCCGCACCTCTGTACCTTATTTCTGCAACCCTTGTGCCTCTTTCTGCACTCCTTTTCCCTCTTTCTGCTCCCCTCTTGTCTCTTTCTGCACCTCTGTTGCTTTTTTCTACACCCCTCTTGCATCTTTCTGCACTCTTCTTCCCTCTTTCTACAACCCTCTTCCCTGTTTCCGCACCCCTCTTGCCTCTTTCTGCACCTCTGTTGCTT
Organism: Calotriton arnoldi; assembly: GCA_963921515.1. Lineage (NCBI taxonomy): Eukaryota > Metazoa > Chordata > Amphibia > Caudata > Salamandridae > Calotriton > Calotriton arnoldi. The sequence continues at coordinate 250,254 of CAWUFW010012689.1, read as the reverse complement.
CTTTCTGCACTTCCTTTGTTTCTTTCTGCACCTTTCTTGCTTCTTTCTGCACCCCTCTTGCATCTTTCTGCACCCTTCTTCCCTCTTTCTACAACCCTCTTCCCTGTTTCCGCACCCCTCTTGCTTCTTTCTGCACCTCTGTTCCTTCTTTCTGCACTTCTTTTGTTTCTTCCTGCACCTCTCTTGTTTCTTTCTGTATCCCTCTTGCCTCCTTCTCCACGCCACTTCCCCTTTTCTGCATCTCTGTTGCTTCTTTATGCACTTTTCTTGCTTCTTTCTTCACCTCTCTTGCTTCTTTCTGCACCACTCATGCCTCTTTCTGCACCCCTCTTCCTTCTTTCTGCACTGCTCTTGCTTCTTTCTGCACCTCTCTTGCAAATTTCTGCACCCCTCTTGCTTCTTTCTGCACCCCTCTTGCTTCCTTCTACACTTCTGTTGGTTCTTTCTGCACTGCTCTTGCTTCTTTCTGCACCTCTTTTGCCTGTTTCTGCATCTCTCTTGCCTGTTTCTGCACTTCTCTTGCCTCCTTCTACACCTCTGTTGCTTCTTTTTTGCACTTCTCTTCTTTCTGCACCCCTCTTGCCTCTTTCTCACCTCTGTTGCTTCTTTCTGCACTTCTCTTGCTTCTTTCTGCACCTCTCTTGCAAATTTCTGCACCCCTCTTGCTTCTTTCTGCACCCCTCTTGCCTCCTTCTGCACCTCTGTTGGTTCTTTCTGCACTGCTCTTGCTTCTTTCTGCACCTCTTTTGCCTGTTTCTGCATCTCTCTTGCCTCTTTCTGCACTTCTCTTGCCTCCTTCTACACCTCTGTTGCTTCTTTTTTGCACTTCTCTTCTTCTTTCTGCACCCCTCTTACCTCTTTCTGCACCTCTCTTACCTCTTTCTGCACCCTTGTTCCCTATTTCTGCACATCTCTTGCCTGTTTCTGCAGCTCTCTTGCCTCTTTCTACAGTTCTCTTGTCTCTTTCTGCACCTCTGTTGCTTCTTTCTGCACTTCTCTTGCCTCTTTCTGCACTCCCTTGCCTCTTTCTGCACCTCTCTTGGTTGTTTCTGTACTGCTCTTGTTTCTTTCTCCACCTCTCTTGGAAAGTTCTGCACCCCTGTTTCCTCTTTCTGCACCCCTCTTCCCTCTTTCTGCACCTCTCTTGCCTCTGTCTGCACCCCTCTTGCCTCTTTCTGCACCTTTGTTCCTTCTTTCTGCACTTCTCTTGCTTCTTTCTCCACCCCTCCTCCCCCTTTCTGCATCTCTGTTGCTTCTTTATGCACTTCTCTTGCCTCTTTCCGCACCTCTGTCCCTTATTTCTGCAACCCTTGTGCCTCTTTCTGCACTCCTCTTCCCTCTTTCTGCTCCCCCTTGTCTCTTTCTGCACCTCTGTTGCTTCTTTCTACACCCCTCTTGCATCTTTCTGCACTCTTCTTCCCTCTTTTTACAACCCTCTTCCCTGTTTCCGCACCCCTCTTGCCTCTTTCTGCACCTCTGTTCCTTCTTTCTGCACTTCTTTTGTTTCTTCCTGCACCTCTCTTGTTTCTTTCTGTATCCCTCTTTCCTCTTTCTTCACGCCACTTCCCCCTTTCTGCATCTCTGTTGCTTCTTTCTGCACTTCTCTTGCTTCTTTCTTCACCTCTCTTGCTTCTTTCTCCACCACTCATGCCTCTTTATGCACCCCTCTTCCTTCTTTCAGCACTCCTCTTGCTTCTTTCTGCACCTCTCTTGCAAATTTCTGCATCCCTCTTGCTTCTTTCTGCACCCCTCTTGCCTCCTTCTGCACCTCTGTTGGTTCTTTCTGCACTGCTCTTGCTTCTTTCTGCACTTCTGTTGCTTTATGCACCCCCTTACCTCTTTCTGCACCCTTGTTCCCTATTTCTGCACATCTCTTGCCTGTTTCTGCAACTCTCTCGCCTCTTTCTACAGTTCTCTTGCCTCTTTCTGCACCTTTGTTCCTTTTTTCTGCACTTCTCTTGCTTCTTTCTCCACCCCTCCTCCCCCTTTCTGCATCTCTGTTGCTTCTTTCTGCACTTCTCTTGCCTCTTTCCGCACCTCTGTTCTTTATTTCTGCAACCCTTGTGCCTGTTTCTCCACTCCTCTTCCCTCTTTCTGCTCCCCTCTTGTCTCTTTCTGCACCTCTGTTGTTTCTTTCTGCACTTCCTTTGTTTCTTTCTGCACCTTTCTTGCTTCTTTCTGCACCCCTCTTGCATCTTTCTGCACTCTTCTTCCCTCTTTCTACAACCCTCTTCCCTGTTTCCGCACCCCTCTTCCCTCTTTCTGCACCTCTGTTCCTTCTTTCTGCACTTCTTTTGTTTCTTCCTGCACCTCTCTTGTTTCTTTCTGTATCCCTCTTGCCTCCTTCTCCACGCCACTTCCCCCTTTCTGCATCTCTGTTGCTTCTTTATGCACTTTTCTTGCTTCTTTCTTCACCTCTCTTGCTTCTTTCTGCACCACTCATGCCTCTTTCTGCACTCCTCTTGCTTCTTTCTGCACCTCTGTTGCTTCTTTTTTGCACTTCTCTTCTTCTTTCTGCACCCCTCTTGCCTCTTTCTCACCTCTGTTGCTTCTTTCTGCACTTCTCTTGCTTCTTTCTGCACTTCTGTTGCTTCTTTCTGCACCCCTCTTACCTCTTTCTGCACCTCTCTTACCTCTTTCTGCACCCTTGTTCCCTATTTCTGCACATCTCTTGCCTGTTTCTGCAACTCTCTTGCCTCTTTCTACAGTTCTCTTGTCTCTTTCTGCACCTCTGTTGCTTCTTTCTGCACTTCTCTTGCCTCTTTCTGCACTCCCTTGCCTCTTTCTGCACCTCTCTTGCTTGTTTCTGTACTGCTCTTGTTTCTTTCTGCACCTGCCTTGAAAATTTCTGCACTCCTTTTTCCTCTTTCTGCACCCCTCTTCCCTCTTTCTGCACCTCTCTTGCCTCTGTCTGCACCCCTCTTGCTCTTTATGCACCTTTGTTCCTTCTTTCTGCACTTTTCTTGCTTCTTTCTCAACAACTCCTCCCCCTTTCTGCATCTCTGTTGCTTCTTTCTGCACTTCTCTTGCCTCTTTCCGCACCTCTGTCCCTTATTTCTGCAACCCTTGTGCCTCTTTCTGCACTCCTCTTCCCTCTTTCTGCTCCCCTCTTATCTCTTTCTGCACCTCTGTTGCTTCTTTCTGCACTTCCTTTGTTTCTTTCTGCAGCATTCTTGCTTCTTTCTGCACCCCTCTTGCATCTTTCTGCACTCTTCTTCCCTCTTTCTACAACCCTCTTCCCTGTTTCCGCACCCCTCTTGCTTCTTTCTGTACCTCTGTTCCTTCTTTCTGCACTTCTTTTGTTTCTTCCTGCACCTCTCTTGTTTCTTTCTGTATCCCTCTTGCCTCTTTCTCCACGCCACTTCCCCCTTTCTGCATCTCTGTTGCTTCTTTCTGCACTTCTCTTGCTGCTTTCTTCACCTCTCTTGCTTCTTTCTGCACCACTCATGCCTCTTTATGCACCCCTCTTCCTTCTTTCAGCCCTCCTCTTGCTTCTTTTTGCACCTCTCTTGCAAATTTCTGCACCCCTCTTGCTTCTTTCTGCACCACTCTTGCCTCCTTCTACACCTCTGTTAGTTCTTTCTGCACTGCTCTTGCTTCTTTCTGCACCTCTTTTGCCTGTTTCTGCATCTCGCCTCTTTCTGTACTTCTCTTGCCTCCTTCTACACCTCTGTTGCTTCTTTTTTGCACTTCTCTTCATCTTTGGGCACCCCTATTGCCTCTTTCTCACCTCTGTTGCTTCTTTATGCACTTCTCTTGCTTCTTTCTGTACTTCTTTTGCTTCCTTCTGCACCCCTCTTCCCTCTTTCTGCACCTCTCTTACCTCTTTCTGCACTTCTCTTGCCTCCTTCTACACTTCTGTTGCTTCTTTTTTACACTTCTCTTCCTCTTTCTGTACCCCTCTTGCCTCTTTCTCACCTCTGTTGCTTCTTTCTGCACTTCTTTTGTTTCTTCCTGCACCTCTCTTGTTTCTTTCTGTATCCCTCTTGCCTCCTTCTCCACGCTCACTTCCCCTTTCTGCATCTCTGTTGCTTCTTTATGCACTTTTCTTGCTTCTTTCTTCACCTCTCTTGCTTCTTTCTGCACCACTCATGCCTCTTTCTGCACCCCTCTTCCTTCTTTCTGCACTCCTCTTGCTTCTTTCTGCACCTCTCTTGCAAATTTCTGCACCCCTCTTGCTTCTTTCTGCACCCCTCTTGCCTCCTTCTGCACCTCTGTTGGTTCTTTCTGCACTGCTCTTGCTTCTTTCTGCACCTCTTTTGCCTGTTTCTGCATCTCTCTTGCCTCTTTCTGCACTTCTCTTGCCTCCTTCTACACCTCTGTTGCTTCTTTTTTGTACTTCTCTTCTTCTTTCTGCACCCCTCTTACCTCTTTCTGCACCTCTCTTACCTCTTTCTGCACCCTTGTTCCCTATTTCTGCACATCTCTTGCCTGTTTCTGCAACTCTCTTGCCTCTTTCTACAGTTCTCTTGTCTCTTTCTGCACCTCTGTTGCTTCTTTCTGCACTTCTCTTGCCTCTTTCTGCACTCCCTTGCCTCTTTCTGCACCTCTCTTGGTTGTTTCTGTACTGCTCTTGTTTCTTTCTCCACCTGTCTTGGAAAGTTCTGCACCCCTGTTTCCTCTTTCTGTACCCCTCTTCCCTCTTTCTGCACCTCTCTTGCCTCTGTCTGCACCCCTCTTGACTCTTTCTGCACCTTTGTTCCTTCTTTCTGCACTTCTCTTGCTTCTTTCTCCACCCCACCTCCCCCTTTCTGCATCTCTGTTGCTTCTTTCTGCACTTCTCTTGCCTCTTTCCGCACCTCTGTCCCTTATTTCTGCAACCCTTGTGCCTCTTTCTGCACTCCTCTTCCCTCTTTCTGCTCCCCTCTTGTCTCTTTCTGCACCTCTGTTGCTTCTTTCTACACCCCTCTTGCATCTTTCTGCACTCTTCTTCCCTCTTTTTACAACCCTCTTCCCTGTTACCCCACCCCTCTTGCCTCTTTCTGCACCTCTGTTCCTTCTTTCTGCACTTCTTTTGTTTCTTCCTGCACCTCTCTTGTTTCTTTCTGTATCCCTCATTCCTCTTTCTCCACACCACTTCCCCCTTTCTGCATCTCTGTTGCTTCTTTCTGCACTTCTCTTGCTTCTTTCTTCACCACTCTTGCTTCTTTCTCCACCAATCATGCCTCTTTATGCACCCCTCTTCCTTCTTTCAGCACTCCTCTTGCTTCTTTCTGCACCTCTCTTGCAAATTTCTGCACCCCTCTTGCTTCTTTCTGCACCCCTCTTGCCTCCTTCTGCACCTCTGTTGGTTCTTTCTGCACTGCTCTTGCTTCTTTCTGCACTTCTGTTGCTTCTTTCTGTTGCTTCTTGCCTGTTTCTGCAACTCTCTCGCCTCTTTCTACAGTTCTCTTGCCTCTTTCTGCACCTTTGTTCCTTCTTTCTGCACTTCTTTTGCTTCTTTCTCCACCCCTCCTCCCCTTTTCTGCATCTCTGTTGCTTCTTTCTGCACTTCTCTTGCCTCTTTCCGCACCTCTGTCCTTTATTTCTGCAACCCTTGTGCCTGTTTCTCCACTCCTCTTCCCTCTTTCTGCTCCCCTCTTGTCTCTTTCTGCACCTCTGTTGTTTCTTTCTGCACTTCCTTTGTTTCTTTCTGTACCTTTCTTGCTTCGTTCTGCACCCCTCTTGTCTCTTCCTGCACCTCTCTTGTTTCTTTCTGTATCCCTCTTGCCTCCTTCTCCACGCCACTTCCCCCTTTCTGCATCTCTGTTGCTTCTTTATGCACTTTTCTTGCTTTTTTCTTCACCTCTCTTGCTTCTTTCTGCACCACTCATGCCTCTTTCTGCACTCTTCTTCCCACTATCTACAACCCTCTTCCCTGTTTCCGCACCCCTCTTCCCTCTTTCTGCACCTCTGTTCCTTCTTATTGCACTTCTTTTGTTTCTTCCTGCACCTCTCTTGTTTCTTTCTGGATCCCTCTTGCCTCCTTCTCCACGCCACTTCCCCCTTTCTGCATCTCTGTTGCTTCTTAATGCACTTTTCTTGCTTCTTTCTGCACCTCTCTTGCAAATTTCTGCACCCCTCTTGCTTCTTTCTGCACCCCTCTTGCCTCCTTCTGCATCTCTGTTGGTTCTTTCTGCACTGCTCTTGCTTCTTTCTGCACCTCTTTTGCCTGTTTCTGCATCTCTCTTGCCTCTTTCTGCACTGCTCTTGCCTCCTTCTACACCTCTGTTGCTTCTTTTTTGCACTTCTCTTCTTCTTTCTGTACCCCTCTTGCCTCTTTCTCACCTCTGTTGCTTCTTTCTGCACTTCTCTTACTTCGTTCTGCACTTCTGTTGCTTCTTTCTGCACCCCTCTTACCTCTTTCTGCACCTCTCTTACCTCTTTCTGCACCCTTGTTCCCTATTTCTGCACATCTCTTGCCTGTTTCTGCAACTCTCTTGCCTCTTTCTACAGTTCTCTTGTCTCTTTCTGCACCTCTGTTGCTTCTTTCTGCACTTCTCTTGCCTCTTTCTGCACCCCCTTGCCTCTTTCTGCACCTCTCTTGGTTGTTTCTGTACTGCTCTTGTTTCTTTCTGCACCTGCCTTGAAAATTTCTGCACTCCTTTTTCCTCTTTCTGCACCCCTCTTACCTCTTTCTGCACCTCTCTTGCCTCTGTCTGCACCCCTCTTGCCTCTTTCTGCACCTTTGTTCCTTCTTTCTGCACATCTCTTGCTTCTTTCTCAACAACTCCTCCCCCTTTCTGCATCTCTGTTGCTTCTTTCTGCACTTCTCTTGCCTCTTTCCGCACCTCTGTCCCTTATTTCTGCAACCCTTGTGCCTCTTTCTGCACTCCTCTTCCCTCTTTCTGCTCCCCTCTTATCTCTTTCTGCACCTCTGTTGCTTCTTTCTGCACTTCCTTTGTTTCTTTCTGCAGCATTCTTGCTTCTTTTTGCACCCCTCTTGCATCTTTCTGCACTCTTCTTCCCTCTTTCTACAACCCTCTTCCCTGTTTCCGCACCCCTCTTGCCTCTTTCTGTACCTCTGTTCCTTCTTTCTGCACTTCTTTTGTTTCTTCCTGCACCTCTCTTGTTTCTTTCTGTATCCCTCTTGCCTCTTTCTCCACGCCACTTCCCCCTTTCTGCATCTCTGTTGCTTCTTTCTGCACTTCTCTTGCTGCTTTCTTCACCTCTCTTGCTTCTTTCTGCACCACTCATGCCTCTTTATGCACCCCTCTTCCTTCTTTCAGCCCTCCTCTTGCTTCTTTTTGCACCTCTCTTGCAAATTTCTGCACCCCTCTTGCTTCTTTCTGCACTACTCTTGCCTCCTTCTGCACCTCTGTTAGTTCTTTCTGCACTGCTCTTGCTTCTTTCTGCACCTCTTTTGCCTGTTTCTGCATCTCGCCTGTTTCTGCACTTCTCTTGCCTCCTTCTACACCTCTGTTGCTTCTTTTTTTCACTTCTCTTCCTCTTTCTGCACCCCTCTTGCCTCTTTCTCACCTCTGTTGCTTCTTTATGCACTTCTCTTCCTTCTTTCTGTACTTCTTTTGCTTCCTTCTGCACCCCTCTTCCCTCTTTCTGCACCTCTCTTACCTCTTTCTGCACTTCTCTTGCCTCCTTCTACACCTCTGTTGCTTCTTTTTTACACTTCTCTTCCTCTTTCTGCACCCCTCTTGCCTCTTTCTCACCTCTGTTGCTTCTTTCTGCACCTCTTTTGCCTGTTTCTGCATCTCGCCTCTTTCTGCACTTCTCTTGCCTCCTTCTACACCTCTGTTGCTTCTTTTTTGCACTTCTCTTCCTCTTTCTGCACCCCTCTTGCCTCTTTATCACCTCTGTTGCTTCTTTATGCACTTCTCTTGCTTCTTTCTGTACTTATTTTGCTTCCTTCTGCACCCCTCTTCCCTCTTTCTGCACCTCTCTTACCTCTTTCTGCACTTCTCTTGCCTCCTTCTCCACCTCTGTTGCTTCTTTTTTACACTTCTCTTCCTCTTTCTGCACCCCTCTTGCCTCTTTCTCACCTCTGTTGCTTCTTTCTGCACTTCTCTTGTTTCTTTCTGTATCCCTCTTGCCTCCTTCTCCACACCACTTCCCCCTTTCTGCAACTCTGTTGCTTCTTTATGCACTTTTCTTGCTTCTTTCTTCACCTCTCTTGCTTCTTTCTGCACCACTCATGCCTCTTTCTGCACCCCTCTTCCTTCTTTCTGCACTCCTCTTGCTTCTTTCTGCACCTCTCTTGCAAATTTCTGCACCCCTCTTGCTTCTTTCTACACCCTCTTGCCTCCTTCTACACCTCTGTTGGTTCTTTCTGCACTGCTCTTGCTTCTTTCTGCACCTCTTTTGCCTGTTTCTGCATCTCTCTTGCCTCTTTCTGCACTTCTCTTGCCTCCTTCTACACCTCTGTTGCTTCTTTTTTGCACTTCTCTTCTTCTTTCTGCACCTCTCTTGCCTCTTTCTCACCTCTGTTGCTTCTTTCTGCACTTCTCTTGCAAATTTCTGCACCCCTCTTGCTTCTTTCTGCACCCCTCTTGCCTCCTTCTGCACCTCTGTTGGTTCTTTCTGCACTGCTCTTGCTTCTTTCTGCACCTCTTTTGCCTGTTTCTGCATCTCTCTTGCCTCTTTCTGCACTTCTCTTGCCTCCTTCTACACCTCTGTTGCTTCTTTTTGCACTTCTCTTCTTCTTTCTGCACCCCTCTTACCTCTTTCTGCACCTCTCTTACCTCTTTCTGCACCCTTGTTCCCTATTTCTGCACATCTCTTGCCTGTTTCTGCAACTCTCTCGCCTCTTTCTACAGTTCTCTTGTCTCTTTCTGCACCTCTGTTGCTTCTTTCTGCACTCCTCTTGCCTCTTTCTGCACCCCCTTGCCTCTTTCTGCACCTCTCTTGGTTGTTTCTGTACTGCTCTTGTTTCTTTCTCCACCTGTCTTGGAAATTTCTGCACCCCTGTTTCCTCTTTCTGCACCCCTCTTCCCTCTTTCTGCACCTCTCTTGCCTCTGTCTGCACCCCTCTTGCCTCTTTCTGCACCTTTATTCCTTCCTTCTGCACTTCTCTTGCTTCTCTCTCCACCCCTCCTCCCCCTTTCTGCATCTCTGTTGCTTCTTTCTGCACTTCTCTTGCCTCTTTCCGCACCTCTGTCCCTTATTTCTGCAACCCTTGTGCCTCTTTCTGCACTCCTCTTCCCTCTTTCTGCTCCCCTCTTGTCTCTTTCTGCACCTCTGTTGCTTCTTTCTACACTTCTCTTGCTTCTTTCTGCACCTCTCTTGCAAATTTCTGCACCCCTCTTGCTTCTAACTGCACCCCTCTTGCCTCCTTCTGCACCTCTGTTGCTTCTTTCTGCACTTCTATTGCCTCTTTCTGCACCCCCTTGCCTCTTTCTGCACCTCTCTTCGTTGTTTCTGTACTGCTCTTGTTTCTTTCTCCACCTGTCTTGGAAATTTCTGCCCCCTGTTTCCTCTTTCTGCATCCCTCTTCCCTCTTTCTGCACCTCTCTTGCCTCTGTCTGCACCCCTCTTGCCTCTTTCTGCACCTTTGTTCCTTCTTTCTGCACTTCTCTTGCTTCTTTCTCCACCCCTCCTCCCCCTTTCTGCATCTCTGTTGCTTCTTTCTGCACTTCTCTTGCCTCTTTCCGCACCTCTGTCCCTTATTTCTGCAGCAACCCTTGTGCCTCTTTCTGCACTCCTCTTCCCTCTTTCTGCTCCCCTCTTGTCTCTTTCTGCACCTCTGTTGCTTCTTTCTACACCCCTCTTGCATCTTTCTGCACTCTTCTTCCCTCTTTCTACAACCCTCTTCCCTGTTTCCGCACCCCTCTTGCCTCTTTCTGCACCTCTGTTGCTTCTTTCTGCACTTCCTTTGTTTCTTTCTGCACCTTTCTTGCTTCTTTCTGCACCCTCTTGCATCTTTCTGCACCCTTCTTCCCTCTTTCTACAACCCTCTTCCCTGTTTCCGCACCCCTCTTGCCTCTTTCTGCACCTCTGTTCCTTCTTTCTGCACTTCTTTTGTTTCTTCCTGCATCTCTCTTGTTTCTTTCTGTATCCCTCTTGCCTCCTTCTCCACGCCACTTCCCCCTTTCTGCATCTGTGTTGCTTCTTTATGCACTTTTCTTGCTTCTTTCTTCACCTCTCTTGCTTCTTTCTGCACCACTCATGCCTCTTTCTGCACCCCTCTTCCTTCTTTCTGCACTCCTCTTGCTTCTTTCTGCACCTCTCTTGCAAATTTCTGCACCCATCTTGCTTCTTTCTGCACCCCTCTTGCTTCCTTCTACACTTCTGTTGGTTCTTTCTGCACTGCTCTTGCTTCTTTCTGCACCTCTTTTGCCTGTTTCTGCATCTCTCTTGCCTCTATCTGCACTTCTCTTGCCTCCTTCTACACCTCTGTTGCTTCTTTTTTGCACTTCTCTTCTTTCTGCACCCCTCTTGCCTCTTTCTCACCTCTGTTGCTTCTTTCTGCACTTCTCTTGTTTCTTTCTGCACCTCTCTTGCAAATTTCTGCACCTCTGTTGGTTCTTTCTGCACTGCTCTTGCTTCTTTCTGCACCCCTCTTGCCTCCTTCTGCACCTCTGTTGGTTCTTTCTGCACTGCTCTTGCTTCTTTCTGCACCTCTTTTGCCTGTTTCTGCATCTCTCTTGCCTCTTTCTGCACTTCTCTTGCCTCCTTCTACACCTCTGTTGCTTCTTTTTTGCACTTCTCTTCTTCTTTCTGCACCCTCCTACCTCTTTCTGCACCTCTATTACCTCTTTCTGCACCTCTCTTACCTCTTTCTGCACCCTTGTTCCCTATTTCTGCACATCTCTTGCCTGTTTCTGCAGCTCTCTTGCCTCTTTCTACAGTTCTCTTGTCTCTTTCTGCACCTCTGTTGCTTCTTTCTGCACTTCTCTTGCCTCTTTCTGCACTCCCTTGCCTCTTTCTGCAACTCTCTTGGTTGTTTCTGTACTGCTCTTGTTTCTTTCTCCACCTGTCTTGGAAAGTTCTGCACCCCTGTTTCCTCTTTCTGCACCCCTCTTCCCTCTTTCTGCACCTCTCTTGCCTCTGTCTGCACCCCTCTTGCCTCTTTCTGCACCTTTGTTCCTTCTTTCTGCACTTCTCTTGCTTCTTTCTCCACACCTCCTCCCCTTTCTGCATCTCTGTTGCTTCTTTCTGCACTTCTCTTGCCTCTTTCCGCACCTCTGTCCCTTATTTCTGCAACCCTTGTGCCTCTTTCTGCACTCCTCTTCCCTCTTTCTGCTCCCCTCTTGTCTCTTTCTGCACCTCTGTTGCTTCTTTCTACACCCCTCTTGCATCTTTCTGCACTCTTCTTCCCTCTTTTTACAACCCTCTTCACTGTTTCCGCACCCCTCTTGACTCTTTCTGCACCTCTGTTCCTTCTTTCTGCACTTCTTTTGTTTCTTCCTGCACCTCTCTTGTTTCTTTCTGTATCCCTCTTTCCTCTTTCTCCACGCCACTTCCCCCTTTCTGCATCTCTGTTGCTTCTTTTTTGCACTTCTCCTCTTCTTTCTGCACTTCTCTTGCTTCTTTCTGCACTTCTGTTGCTTCTTTCTGCACCCCTCTTACCTCTTTCTGCACCTCTCTTACCTCTTTCTGCACCCTTGTTCCCTATTTCTGCACATCTCTTGCCTGTTTCTGCAACTCTCTTGCCTCTTTCTACAGTTCTCTTGTCTCTTTCTGCACCTCTGTTGCTTCTTTCTGCACTTCTCTTTCCTCTTTCTGCACCCCCTTGCCTCTTTCTGCACCTCTCTTGATTGTTTCTGAACTGCTCTTGTTTCTTTCTCCACCTGTCTTGGAAATTTCTGCACCCCTGTTTCCTCTTTCTGCATCCCTCTTCCCTCTTTCTGCACCTCTCTTGCCTCTGTCTGCACCCCTCTTGCCTCTTTCTGCACCTTTGTTCCTTCTTTCTGCACTTCTCTTGCTTCTTTCTCCACCCCTCCTCCCCCTTTCTGCATCTCTGTTGCTTCTTTCTGCACTTCTCTTGCCTCTTTCCGCACCTCTGTCCCTTATTTCTGCAACCCTTGTGCCTCTTTCTGCACTCCTCTTCCCTCTTTCTGCTCCCCTCTTGTCTCTTTCTGCACCTCTGTTGCTTCTTTCTACACCCCTCTTGCATCTTTCTGCACTCTTCTTCCCTCTTTCTACAACCCTCTTCCCTGTTTCCGCACCCCTCTTGCCTCTTTCTGCACCTCTGTTGCTTCTTTCTGCACTTCCTTTGTTTCTTTCAGCACCTTTCTTGCTTCTTTCTGCACCCCTCTTGCATCTTTCTGCACCCTTCTTCCCTCTTTCTACAACCCTCTTCCCTGTTTCCGCACCCCTCTTGCCTCTTTCTGCACCTCTGTTCCTTCTTTCTGCACTTCTTTTGTTTCTTCCTGCACCTCTCTTGTTTCTTTCTGTATCCCTCTTGCCTCCTTCTCCACGCCACTTCCCCCTTTCTGCATCTCTGTTGCTTCTTTATGCACTTTTCTTGCTTCTTTCTTCACCTCTCTTGCTTCTTTCTGCACCACTCATGCCTCTTTCTGCACCCCTCTTCCTTCTTTCTGCACTCCTCTTGCTTCTTTCTCACCTCTGTTGCTTCTTTCTGCACTTCTCCTGCTTCTTTCTGCACCTCTCTTGCAAATTTCTGCACCCCTCTTGCTTCTTTCTGCACCCCTCTTGCCTCCTTCTACACCTCTGTTGCTTCTTTTTTGCACTTCTCTTCTTTCTGCACCCCTCTTGCCTCTTTCCCACCTCTGTTGCTTCTTTCTGCACTTCTCTTGCTTCTTTCTGCACCTCTCTTGCAAATTTCTGCACCCCTCTTGCTTCTTTCTGCACCCCTCTTGCCTCCTTCTGCACCTCTGTTGGTTCTTTCTGCACTGCTCTTGCTTCTTTCTGCACCTCTTTTGCCTGTTTCTGCATCTCTCTTGCCTCTTTCTGCACTTCTCTTGCCTCCTTCTACACCTCTGTTGCTTCTTTTTGCACTTCTCTTCTTCTTTCTGCACCCCTCTTACCTCTTTCTGCACCTCTCTTACCTCTTTCTGCACCTCTCTTACCTCTTTCTGCACCCTTGTTCCCTATTTCTGCACATCTCTTGCCTGTTTCTGCAGCTCTCTTGCCTCTTTCTACAGTTCTCTCGTCTCTTTCTGCACCTCTGTTGCTTCTTTCTGCACTTCTCTTGCCTCTTTCTGCACTCCCTTGCCTCTTTCTGCACCTCTCTTGGTTGTTTCTGTACTGCTCTTGTTTCTTTCTCCACCTGTCTTGGAAAGTTCTGCAACCCTGTTTCCTCTTTCTGCACCCCTCTTCCCTCTTTCTGCACCTCTCTTGCCTCTGTCTGCACCCCTCTTGCCTCTTTCTGCACCTTTGTTCCTTCTTTCTGCACTTCTCTTGCTTCTTTCTCCACCCCTCCTCCCCCTTTTTGCATCTCTGTTGCTTCTTTATGCACTTCTCTTGCCTCTTTCCGCACCTCTGTCCCTTATTTCTGCAACCCTTGTGCCTCTTTCTGCACTCCTCTTCCCTCTTTCTGCTCCCCTCTTGTCTCTTTCTGCACCTCTGTTGCTTCTTTCTACACCCCTCTTGCATCTTTCTGCACTCTTCTTCCCTCTTTTTACAACCCTCTTCCCTGTTTCCGCATCCCTCTTGCCTCTTTCTGCACCTCTGTTCTTTCTTTCTGCACTTCTTTTGTTTCTTCCTGCACCTCTCTTGTTTCTTTCTGTATCCCTCTTTCCTCTTTCTCCACGCCACTTCCCCCTTTCTGCATCTCTGTTGCTTCTTTCTGCACTTCTCTTGCTTCTTTCTTCACCTCTCTTGCTTCTTTCTCCACCACTCATGCCTCTTTATGCACCCCTCTTCCTTCTTTCAGCACTCCTCTTGCTTCTTTCTGCACCTCTCTTGCAAATTTCTGCACCCCTCTTGCCTCTTTCTGCACCCCTCTTGCCTCCTTCTGCACCTCTGTTGGTTCTTTCTGCACTGCTCTTGCTTCTTTCTGCACTTCTGTTGCTTCTTTATGCACCCCCTTACCTCTTTCTGCACCCTTGTTCCCTATTTCTGCACATCTCTTGCCTGTTTCTGCAAATCTCTCGCCTCTTTCTACAGTTCTCTTGCCTCTTTCTGCACCTTTGTTCCTTCTTTCTGCACTTCTCTTGCTTCTTTCTCCACCCCTCCTCCCCCTTTCTGCATCTCTGTTGCTTCTTTCTGCACTTCTCTTGCCTCTTTCTGCACCTCTGTCCTCTATTTCTGCAACCCTTGCGCCTGTTTCTCCACTCCTCTTCCCTCTTTCTGCTCCCCTCTTGTCTCTTTCTGCACCTCTGTTGTTTCTTTCTGCACTTCCTTTGTTTCTTTCTGCACCTTTCTTGCTTCTTTCTGCACCCCTCTTGCCTCTTTCCCACCTCTGTTGCTTCTTTCTGCACTTCTCTTGCTTCTTTCTGCACCTCTCTTGCAAATTTCTGCACCCCTCTTGCTTCTTTCTGCACCCCTCTTGCCTCCTTCTGCACCTCTGTTGGTTCTTTCTGCACTGCTCTTGCTTCTTTCTGCACCTCTTTTGCCTGTTTCTGCATCTCTCTTGCCTCTTTCTGCACTTCTCTTGCCTCCTTCTACACCTCTGTTGCTTCTTTTTTGCACTTCTCTTCTTCTTTCTGCACCCCTCTTACCTCTTTCTGCACCTCTCTTACCTCTTTCTGCACCTCTCTTACCTCTTTCTGCACCCTTGTTCCCTATTTCTGCACATCTCTTGCCTGTTTCTGCAGCTCTCTTGCCTCTTTCTACAGTTCTCTTGTCTCTTTCTGCACCTCTGTTGCTTCTTTCTGCACTTCTCTTGCCTCTTTCTGCACTCCCTTGCCTCTTTCTGCACCTCTCTTGGTTGTTTCTGTACTGCTCTTGTTTCTTTCTCCACCTGTCTTGGAAAGTTCTGCACCCCTGTTTCCTCTTTCTGCACCCCTCTTCCCTCTTTCTGCACCTCTCTTGCCTCTGTCTGCACCCCTCTTGCCTCTTTCTGCACCTTTGTTCCTTCTTTCTGCACTTCTCTTGCTTCTTTCTCCACCCCTCCTCCCCCTTTTTGCATCTCTGTTGCTTCTTTATGCACTTCTCTTGCCTCTTTCCGCACCTCTGTCCCTTATTTCTGCAACCCTTGTGCCTCTTTCTGCACTCCTCTTCCCTCTTTCTGCTCCCCTCTTGTCTCTTTCTGCACCTCTGTTGCTTCTTTCTACACCCCTCTTGCATCTTTCTGCACTCTTCTTCCCTCTTTTTACAACCCTCTTCCCTGTTTCCGCATCCCTCTTGCCTCTTTCTGCACCTCTGTTCTTTCTTTCTGCACTTCTTTTGTTTCTTCCTGCACCTCTCTTGTTTCTTTCTGTATCCCTCTTTCCTCTTTCTCCACGCCACTTCCCCCTTTCTGCATCTCTGTTGCTTCTTTCTGCACTTCTCTTGCTTCTTTCTTCACCTCTCTTGCTTCTTTCTCCACCACTCATGCCTCTTTATGCACCCCTCTTCCTTCTTTCAGCAGTCCTCTTCCTTCTTTCTGCACCTCTCTTGCAAATTTCTGCACCCCTCTTGCCTCTTTCTGCACCCCTCTTGCCTCCTTCTGCACCTCTGTTGGTTCTTTCTGCACTGCTCTTGCTTCTTTCTGCACTTCTGTTGCTTCTTTATGCACCCCCTTACCTCTTTCTGCACCCTTGTTCCCTATTTCTGCACATCTCTTGCCTGTTTCTGCAACTCTCTCGCCTCTTTCTACAGTTCTCTTGCCTCTTTCTGCACCTTTGTTCCTTCTTTCTGCACTTCTCTTGCTTCTTTCTCCACCCCTCCTCCCCCTTTCTGCATCTCTGTTGCTTCTTTCTGCACTTCTCTTGCCTCTTTCTGCACCTCTGTCCTCTATTTCTGCAACCCTTGTGCCTGTTTCTCCACTCCTCTTCCCTCTTTCTGCTCCCCTCTTGTCTCTTTCTGCACCTCTGTTGTTTCTTTCTGCACTTCCTTTGTTTCTTTCTGCACCTTTCTTGCTTCTTTCTGCACCCCTCTTGCATCTTTCTGCACTCTTCTTCCCTCTTTCTACAACCCTCTTCCTTGTTTCCGCACTCCTCTTCCCTCTTTCTGCACCTCTGTTCCTTCTTTCTGCACTTCTTTTGTTTCGTCCTGCACCTCTCTTGTTTCTTTCTGTATCCCTCTTGCCTCCTTCTCCACGCCACTTCCCCCTTTCTGCATCTCTGTTGCTTCTTTATGCACTTTTCTTGCTTCTTTCTTCACCTCTCTTGCTTCTTTCTGCACCACTCATGCCTCTTTCTGCACTCCTCTTGCTTCTTTCTGCACCTCTCTTGCAAATTTCTGCACCCCTCTTGCTTCTTTCTGCACCCCTCTTGCCTCCTTCTGCATCTCTGTTGGTTCTTTCTGCACTGCTCTTGCTTCTTTCCGCACCTCTTTTGCCTGTTTCTGCATCTCTCTTGCCTCTTTCTGCACTTCTCTTGCCTCCTTCTACACCTCTGTTGCTTCTTTTTTGCACTTCTCCTCTTCTTTCTGCACCCCTCTTGCCTCTTTCTCACCTCTGTTGCTTCTTTCTGCACTTCTCTTGCTTCTTTCTGCACTTCTGTTGCTTCTTTCTGCACCCCTATTACCTCTTTCTGCACCTCTCTTACCTCTTTCTGCACCCTTGTTCCCTATTTCTGCACATCTCTTGCCTGTTTCTGCAACTCTCTTGCCTCTTTCTACAGTTCTCTTGTCTCTTTCTGCACCTCTGTTGCTTCTTTCTGCACTTCTCTTGCCTCTTTCTGCACCCCCTTGCCTCTTTCTGCACCTCTCTTGGTTGTTTCTGTACTGCTCTTGTTTCTTTCTGCACCTGCCTTGAAAATTTCTGCACTCCTTTTTCCTCTTTATGCACCCCTCTTCCCTCTTTCTGCACCTCTCTTGCCTCTGTCTGCACCCCTCTTGCCTCTTTCTGCACCTTTGTTCCTTCTTACTGCACTTCTCTTGCTTCTTTCTCAACAACTCCTCCCCCTTTCTGCATCTCTGTTGCTTCTTTCTGCACTTCTCTTGCCTCTTTCTGCACTTCTGTCCCTTATTTCTGCAACCCTTGTGCCTCTTTCTGCACTCCTCTTCCCTCTTTCTGCTCCCCTCTTATCTCTTTCTGCACCTCTGTTGCTTCTTTCTGCACTTCCTTTGTTTCTTTCTGCAGCATTCTTGCTTCTTTTTGCACCCCTCTTGCATCTTTCTGCACTCTTCTTCCTCTTTCTACAACCCTCTTCCCTGTTTCCGCACCCCTCTTGCCTCTTTCTGTACCTCTGTTCCTTCTTTCTGCACTTCTTTTGTTTCTTCCTGCACCTCTCTTGTTTCTTTCTGTATCCCTCTTGCCTCTTTCTCCACGCCACTTCCCCTTTCTGCATCTCTGTTGCTTCTTTCTGCACTTCTCTTGCTGCTTTCTTCACCTCTCTTGCTTCTTTCTGCACCACTCATGCCTCTTTATGCACCCCTCTTCCTTCTTTCAGCCCTCCTCTTGCTTCTTTTTGCACCTCTCTTGCAAATTTCTGCACCCCTCTTGCTTCTTTCTGCACCACTCTTGCCTCCTTCTGCACCTCTGTTAGTTCTTTCTGCACTGCTCTTGCTTCTTTCTGCACCTCTTTTGCCTGTTTCTGCATCTCGCCTCTTTCTGCACTTCTCTTGTCTCCTTCTACACCTCTGTTGCTTCTTTTTTGCACTTCTCTTCCTCTTTCTGCACCCCTCTTGCCTCTTTCTCACCTCCCTTTGCTTCTTTATGCACTTCTCTTGCTTCTTTCTGTACTTCTTTTGCTTCCTTCTGCACCCCTCTTCCCTCTTTCTGCACCTCTCTTACCTCTTTCTGCACTTCTCTTGCCTCCTTCTACACCTCTGTTGCTTCTTTTTTACACTTCTCTTCCTCTTTCTGCACCCCTCTTGCCTCTTTCTCACCTCTGTTGCTTCTTTCTGCACTTCTCTTGCTTCTTTCTGTACTTCTGTTGCTTCTTTATGCACCCCCTTACCTCTTTCTGCACCCTTGTTCCCTATTTCTGCACATCTCTTGCCTGTTTCTGCAACTCTCTTGCCTCTTTCTACAGTTCTCTTGTCTCTTTCTGCACCTCTGTTGCTTCTTTCTGCACTTCTCTTGCCTCTTTCTGCACCCCCCTTGCCTCTTTCTGCACCTTTCTTGGTTGTTTCTGTTCTGCTCTTGTTTCTTTCTGCACCTGTCTTGCAAATTTATGCACCCGTTTCCTCTTTCTGCACCCCTCTTCCCTCTTTCTGCACCTCTCTTGCCTCTGTCTGCACCCCTCTTGCCTCTTTCTGCACCTTTGTTCCTTCTTTCTGCACTTCTCTTGCTTCTTTCTCTTCCCCTCCTCCCCTTTTTGCATCTCTGTTGCTTCTTTCTGCACTTCTCTTGCCTCTTTCCGCACCTCTGTCCCTTATTTCTGCAACCCTTGTGCCTCTTTCTGCACTCCTCTTCCCTATTTCTGCTCCCCTCTTGTCTCTTTCTGCACCTCTGTTGCTTCTTTCTGCACTTCCTTTGCTTCTTTCTGCACCTTTCTTGCTTCTTTCTGCACGCCTCTTGCATCTTTCTGCACTCTTCTTCCCTCTTTCTACAACCCTCTTCCCTGTTTCCGCACCCCTCTTACCTCTTTCTGCACCTCTGTTCCTTCTTTCTGCACTTCTTTTGTTTCTTCCTGCACCTCTCTTGTTTCTTTCTGTATCCCTCTTGCCTCTTTCTCCACGCCACTTCCCCCTTTCTGCATCTCTGTTGCTTCTTTATGCACTTCTCTTGCTTCTTTCTTCACCTCTCTAGCTTCTTTCTGCACCACTCATGCCTCTTTCTGCACCCCTCTTCCTTCTTTCTGCACTCCTCTTGCTTCTTTCTGCACCTCTCTTGCAAATTTCTGCACCCTTCTTGCTTCTTTCTGCATCCCTCTTGCCTCCTTCTGCACCTCTGTTGGTTCTTTCTGCACTGCTCTTGCTTCTTTCTGCACCTCTTTTGCCTGTTTCTGCATCTCTCTTGCCTCTTTCTGCACTTCTCTTGCCTCCTTCTATACCTCTGTTGCTTCTTTTTTGCACTTCTCTTCCTCTTTCTGCACCCCTCTTGCCTCTTTCTCACCTCTGTTGCTTCTTTCTGCACTTCTCTTGCTTCTTTCTGCTCTTCTGTTGCTTCTTTATGCACCCCTCTTACCTTTTTCTGCACCTCTCTTGCCTCTTTCTGCACCCTTATTCCCTATTTCTGCACATCTCTTGCCTGTTTCTGCAACTCTCTCGCCTCTTTCTGCAGTTCTCTTGTCTCTTTCTGCACCTCTGTTGCTTCTTTCTGCACCCCCCTTGCCTCGTTCTTTCTTTCTGCACCTCTCTTGGTTGTTTCTGTACTGCTCTTGTTTCTTTCTGCACCTGTCTTGCAAATTTCTGCACCCCTTTTTCCTCTTTCTGCACCCCTCTTCCCTCTTTCTGCACCTCTCTTGCCTCTGTCTGCACCCCTCTTGCCTCTTTCTGCACCTTTGTTCCTTCTTTCTGCACTACTCTTGCTTCTTTCTGCACCTTCCTTGAAAATTTCTGCCCCCGTGCCGCTGTGTGCACCTCTCTTGCCTCTTTCTGCTCCTCTCTTGCCTCTTTCTGCACCCCTCTTTCTGCACCTCTTTTGCTTTTTTCTGGACTTCTCTTGCCTCTTTCTGCACCCCTCTTGCCTCTTTTCTGCACCTCTGTTGGTTCTTTCTGCACTGCTCTTGCTTCTATCTGCTACTCTCGTGCACATTTCTGCACCCTTCTTGCCTCTTTCTGCACCTCTGTTGGTTCTTTCTGTACCTCTCTTGCCTCTGTGTGCACCACTGTTCCCTCTTTGTGCACCTCTTTTGCCTGTTTCTGCAACTCTCTTGCCTCTTTGTGCACTTTTCTTGCCTCTTTCTGCACCGCTGTTGCTTCCTTCTGCACTTCTCTTGCCTCTTTCTCCACCCCTCTTGCCTCTTTCTGCACCTCTGTTGCTTCTTTCTGTACTTCTCTTGCTTCTTTCTACACCTCTCTTGCTTCTTTCTGCACCCCTCGTGCCTCTTTCTGCACCCTTCTTCCCTTTTCCTGCACATCTCTTGGCTCTTTCTGCACCCTTCTTACCTTTTTCTGCACCTCTTTTGCTTCTTTCTGCACTTCTCTTGCCTCTTTCTGCACCCCTCTTGCCTCTTTTTGCACCTCTGTTGGTTCTTTCTGAACTGCTCTTGCTTTTTTCTGCTCATCTGTTGTTTCTTTCTGCACTTCTCTTGCTTCTTTCTACACATCTCTTGCTTCTTTCTGCACCTCTCTTGCAAATTTCTGCACCCCTCGTGCCTCTTTCGGCACCCCTCTTCTCCCTTTCTGCACCCCTGTACCCTCTTTCTGCACTTCTTCTGCCTGTTTCTGCACCTCTGCTGCCTCTTTCTGAACTCCTCTTGCCTCTTTTTGCACCTCTGTTGCTTCTTTCTGCACTTCTCTTGCCTCTTTCTGCACCCCTCTTCCCTCCTCTGCACCTCTGTTGCTTCTTTCTGTACTTCTCTTGCTTTTTTCTGCACCTCTCTTGCTTCTTTCTGCACCTCTCTTGCCTCTTTCTGCACCCTTCTTCCCTCTTTCTGCACCTCTCTTGCCTCTTTCTGCACCTCTCTTGCCTCTTTCTGCACACACAGGGCTACTTTTAAACTGACCTCAGGCTCAGCAGTGCACACATGCAAGTGCAGAAAAGGGCTGCTGGCCTCTAAACTTCCATGCCCTATTATATGCTAGGGACTTAGGGGTAGTTTTAATCCCCCTGCCCTATTTATGTACTAGGGCCTTACAGGGGAGGTCATGCCAATCACAGGGTACCCCAACCCATAGTATACCCTAGTGTATGTAGGTGTTTTCACTATATTCTAAGTGTCTTTCACCATAGCACTGGCTCCGGGCCTGGTTAGGCCGAGCCCAGGGTCAGTCAGAGTCAGTTACCACCAGTACCAGTCAGCAAAAAGTTGGGGGTTGCCCAGGGCACAGGATGACTTTGCAACAAGGTCTCTTTCTGCACCTCTGTTGGTTCTTTCTGCATATCTCTTGTTTCTTTCTGCACCTTTCTGCACCTTTCTTCCTCTTTCTGGACTTCTGTTGCCTCTTTCTGCATTTCTCTTGCTTCTTTCTGCGCCTTTCTTCCTCTTTCTGC
Organism: Calotriton arnoldi; assembly: GCA_963921515.1. Classification (NCBI taxonomy): domain Eukaryota; kingdom Metazoa; phylum Chordata; class Amphibia; order Caudata; family Salamandridae; genus Calotriton; species Calotriton arnoldi. The sequence continues at coordinate 229,226 of CAWUFW010012689.1, read as the reverse complement.
ACATGTCCTACCTCTGTAGGCATAGTTAGAAATTAGCATTTAAAAAACCTTAGAAATGCACTGAAAAAAACCATAGGTTTCGGGGACGTTAAAGTTAGAAATTAGCATTTAAAAAACCTTAAAAATTCACTCAAAAAATCACAGGTTTCAGGGACGTTATAGTTAGTTGCACATTTCACTCGTACAAAACCAGAGAAATTCGGCCCTTATAGTTAGTTGAGCTAACTATAATTTGCTCCCCTGCAAGGCACTGCTGATGACGTCACATATTACATCATTCATGACATGGTCAGTGACATCACTGATGACATCACTGATGACATCTCAAATGACATCACTGATGACATCACTGATTACATCATCCACGCGATAATCTGATGCACCTCCTCACACCCTAATATAACCTTTGATACACCCACTCTAAAATACAGACTACCATTTTGGAAACCATTTTCAGTGAAAATATATATATATATATCCAACGCAGTCCTGGCAGGCAGCAAATCTCCGCTTCTACCCAGCAGGAACGGACCTCTCAATGCAAATAAGATATTTTCAAAGTAAGCTTTTATTCAGGTTTCATTCTCAAATGAATCGATACAAAAGGAATCCGCCTTACGTCCTTGACAAGTTTCGACCGCTGACGTGCGGCCTTGATCACATGATGAACCTGCAAAAGTTTCCCTTTAAATACCTCTGTGAACACTTCGTGCACATGTAATCAATGACACCCATAGAAAACAGACTGTCACCCACATACTGTTGGTACATCAAAATTCATATACTCTAGTTGTTATTACTAATAAATACATACATCGTAACATCAATATATATATAATCGATTAGAGCATATAGATACAAACAAACAACCTTTCATACTCTGGATCAGTCCCTTCTAATATCAGATGGACAATTCCAATATTTGCTCCACTGATTGCGACTAGACTGAATAAAATCACCAATGATGGTTGCTAGGTGACACAGGTCATTTGCCCTAATTGTATTGTGTGCAAAATTGCAACAAAAATACTAGTAATATTAAAATATGAATCTAAAATATATATACCATGCGGCTGCTGATTTCTTTGATCATCGGTCAACCTAATCCTAAAGTGCAATGTGCAATTTTCAAAGTGCTAAATGCATCAAAATGCTATGTCTGAAGACAATGCAAAAAAGTGCTCAGTGCAAACTAGTGCAATCTACAAATATACAGTATAAAATGTTGCCTCATGCAACCGCAGTGAATGTTGATCTCATAGTGCACATTAAATACACCAACAATCTCCTGAAATTCCCTGGCATACAATAAAGTGCAAGTGCTTGACTTTATTGGGATAGAACTTAATATCACCAAGGGGACCATAACAATAAAGTGCTAGTGCTTGACTGTTGGATGTGTAGGGGACTGTCACAATTTATCTCTTAATTCCTATCCACTCAGTATTACAAATCACGACCTATTATTGAGCAAAGCTGATACGTATTAAAACACCTGATGTATGCCACCACTATGGTATGTCCTCTTTATAGGAAATTATGAAGATCTTCGCTCGTATTTAACCCATTTGGCATTTTGGTATCTAGCTCAACTATAAACTCTGATTCCAGTTGCCTAAGTAATCTTTCCCTATTGCCTCCCCGACTCAATGTGGGTACCGCTCCAATAACAAAATACTTGAGCTCCTTTATGTTATTCTGGTGTACTAGCTTGAAATGCCTAGCCACAGGGTAGCTAGGATCAGAATTTACTATAGCCCTTAGGTATTGTAGAATTCTGTTGTATACTTGAAGTTTTGTACTGCCCACATATCTTAAACCACAGGGGCACTCAAATGCATACACTGCATGATCTGTCCTGCAAGTGTAGTGCCCCTTGATCTTGATGCACTTGTCACTGAATGCAGTTGTGTAGCTGGTCATATTGACACCAAACTTGCAAGCTCTGCGAGAACTGCATTTAAAAAATCCAGTCTTGGGTGACAACCAATTGTGCACCGGGCTAACTTCAGGGCTACTTCTGACTAGTGAATTGCGCATGGATGCTGCTCTTCTAAATGTGAGTGAGGATTTGACGAGTAGAATCTGATTGAGAGTGATATCTGTCAATAATATAGGCCACTGGGTATTAATGATTTGACGGATCTGCCTCTCTTGTTTACTATAGGGCGTTATCATTCTAATTTCCTGTGGTTTCTCTTCTACATCTGCCATAGGTGTTGTAATCGGATCCTTATCACAACTTACTTTGCTCAGTGTGTTCTCTCTAGACTGGGCATTAGCTTTAACTATGGCCTTATGCAAATCTATGGCCTTGTATCCTCGTGTGATAAATCTATCAGTTGCTTCTTTCTGGCACTGGTGCAAGTCGGTATCAGAACTGCAAATTCTTCGAATTCTTAAGTATTCTCCATATGGAATACTTCGAATCAAGTGTCTGGGGTGTGCACTATTGGCGTGCATGATGGAATTACCCGCTGTGATTTTTCTACGCAACTTGGTTTGTATCGTGCCCTGATCTATGTACACTTGCACATCTAAAAAGTCAATAGATTTGTCACTAATCTGGGCTGTAAAATGTAAATTTAAATCGTACATATTGATTTTCTCTACAAAGGCTTTAGCACTTTCTGCAGAGCCCTTCCAAATTACAAAGACGTCGTCGATGACATGTAGTTCCCACAGCTTGTTGAAGTGCCCCCTGAGGACCCGCTCCTCCCACCAGCCCATGTGCAAACACACGTAGCTAGTGGAGAAGCATGCCCCCATAGCCACACCTCTCATCTGCTGGTACACTTCTCTGTTGAACATGAAATAATTATTCATTAGACACAAATTGATCATATCGATTATCATTTTGCTATGTTCATACAGGCCTATCAGTCTCTTGTCCGAGAAGTGTTGAACTGCCCTTGTGCCATCGCTATGATTAATACTCGTGTACAACGTAATGATATCCATCACTAGGAAGAGAAAGTCATTTTATGTTCTTGATCTTCTGTAAAAAGTCCCCTGTATCTTTGATAAAAGATGGTAACTCAACCACAAAGTCTTGTAGGAAATAGTCCACGTATTTCGAGATTGGTTCAAACATGCTTTTTCTGGCAGAAATGATTGGGCGGCCAGGGACCGGCATGGTGCCCTTATGAACTTTGGGGATGAAATATAGCGCCGGAGTTATTGGAAAAACATTATTGAGGAAATTCAGCTCATCTTTTGTCAGCAACCCCTTTCGTTTCCATTGTGTCAATTCACTGCTTACTCTTTGTTTCACTTACCAAAGGTCCTGAACACTGGCCTTCCTGTAGCACTCTACATCCCCTAAGTGTATCTATGCTTCTTCCATGTATTGGTCCCTAGGCCATAGGACAATGTTTCCTCCCTTATCTGCTTTGTTGATAATGATCTCCTTGTTATCTCCTAACGTTTTCATCAAGTTGAAATATTGAACTTACTGATGTTTTCTCCTTGTTTTTTGTCGATTGACTGTCCGATTCAGTTTCTTTAATTCATCAATCACCCTGTCATTGAACGCATCAATAGAGTCTCTGGGCATGATTGGAACAAAAGTTGAGGAAGGTTTAAACGGGCTTTTGGCAGATTGCGTTATATTGATCCCTACATTCACCAAAACTTGCTGGGTTGATAATTCTGAATCGCCTTCATCGTTGGCCAGTGATTGTAATGTTGTAAGCGTTCGTACATCAGCAGCCTGCAGTGTGTTGTCATTTGTGCTGATGTGCAGATTGGACTCATTTTTGGACATGTTGCAGTGTTCGTGAGGTTGTAGAACTTGATCAATTTCAACTTCCGAATACATTTGTTCACAACCAACCTGGATTGTTTGTATTTAAAATTGCTCTCAGGGAAATATGTTAAACCAAGGGCAAGTAGCTGAGTTTCTGCTGTAGTAAGTTCCACATTCATCAGGTTAATGCCTGTGTTATCTGTGGAAGTAGCTACCCTCTCCATTTTCTCGCTTGAGTCCCTCTGTTTGTAGTGTTTCCTGGATTGCTTCCTCCTTTTCCTTCTTCTCTGGTTTCTACACCTCTTTGTTTCTGTTGGGGATTCCGATGCCTCAGGGTTTGTCTTCTGTCCTGTCTCAAAAAATTCAGCTCCTCCGCAGGTGTAAGATTTGTTATTGCAGTGCCTCTGTTGTCATGTGGAGACTCATTATCGTCCGAGTCAGTGCTGCTTTGTATAGAACTCAAATCCGATGTTGAAGTATTATCATTGGTGTTTCTTGCCCCGCTGTTTGGGTGTTGGGAAACAATGTCTTAGTCATATGTTGTCTTTTCACTGTGTCAAATTTTCGCAAAAATGTGAACACCCTTCCTGACTTGTAGTCCTTCATATCTCTTGCAAACTTGAAAGCTTTTCTGGCTTTTATTGTTTCCTCGTGTTTCCTCAAACGATCATCAATTTCTTTGCGACTCTTGGTTATCATATCTTTTTGATCCAGCCCTTGCAGAATACCATATATATATATATATATATATATATATATATATATTATATATATATATATATAGATATAGACGCAGATCCTCCACAGATAGGCAGTCCCCTGTAACATGATTGCCTTCCAACACTTCAACCTGGAAGTGTTAGCAGCCATCTTGGGACTCAGCTTGAACCGAATCTCACAAAAACTGTTTAAAATACAGAAAAGGGTGCAGTGTAGGAATATCCTAACCCTCTAGATGTGGTGGTTAAGTCCCAGAGTGACCCCTCTGGGGATTAAAAAATATTTCTTTCCAATTTTGCAGCAAATTCACAGGTGGCTCAGCAGATTCATAGGCAAATTGAAAAAACAAAACAAGCGCGGTTTCCTACGCCTGCTTGAAATGAGCCCCAAGGTGGACCAGGTCGTGGGGCATGAAGTATTTTAAAAAGGAGGCGGTGCAGGGGGCCCCCCTCCTAGGGCTTATAAAAGCCCCAGGGACCTCCACCTCCCCGGAGCACTGCTTTTTAGTTTATGCGGGGGTGTCCACGCGGCACCCCGCACCCTGGGGACTGCCACCTCCCCTGGGTATTTCTCGAATAAATGCAGGGGGCCTTGTGACCCCCCCCGGCAGCCCCAGGGACTGCCACCTACCCGGATGACTAAAAATCATGCATGCGGGTGGGCTTGCTGGGCCCGTCTGCTACCCGGGGACTGCCACCTGCCCAGGACTAAACATAAAATAAATGGGGGGGCCTGCATGGCCTCCAGTGCAGCTTCAGGGACTGCCACCTCCCCAGGGTAATTAATTAAAAATAAGGGGAGGGAACGTGGCCACCCCAAAGCCCCGGGGACCTCCACCTCCCCAGGGCACTTAAAATCATGAAAGCGGGTGGCCCACTGGCCCTGCCCATGCCAGGGGATCGGCACCTCCCTGGCGCTACACATAAAATTAATAGGGGAGCCTGTACAGCCTTCCCCACAGGCCAGGTTACTGCCACCTCCCCAGGGCAATTTGGGGCTGAAATTAATTAATATAGGGGGTCCATCACAGACCCACTGCTCCGGGGACCACCACATCCCCGGGGCTAACTTCTATGATGGAGGGGTGCCGCACGCCCGCCTTTTGGAGGCATTTATGGCCCTGGGGACAACCAACCCCCATGGCCGGCTCCTGCAACCTCCCAAGTGCCCACCCTCGGGAGGTAGCTGTTTGCTTTTGCTTGGTTGGAGCTGACAGCTCCCACCAAGCAGAAGAAAACATAACTCCGCTTTCTGCAAGCCGGAGCTGTCAAACAGGTCCGGCTTGCAGAAAGTGGAGTTTTCATCTGTTTCTGTGCATGCAAATATGCGTGCAGGAAAACAGATGAAAACATTTTCTCTGACAGACAGGTAGCTGCCTTTCAGCAGTGCCCCTATTTGTCAGAGCAATGCCAGATCCTGCAGGAAAGTGGGGAGATGGCTGTGACCATGGGGGCCTTGAGGCTTCCCCCACAGTCCTATTGCATACTGGGCGCCCGGGTGACATATCTGGGTCTCGAGGGATGGGGTCCCGGGGCAAAATCGCCCAGGGAGGTCCCCTCCTGATATCATTATGGCCAGGCACCGGGGCATGGGGTCCCTGGGGCCTAAATCAGCCTGGAAGGGGTGCCGTGCAGCCCTTCTCTCCTAATAAAAATTAAAAATAAAAAAGGTCCCAGGAGCCAAAATCAGCCAGAGGAGGGCAGCTGGGTCCTTCTTCCATAGTATAATTGCCGGGCCCTGTGGATGGGGTCCCCGGGCTGAAATCGGCCCGAGGAGGGGGCCGCGTGACCCCCCTCCCCTAATAAAAATTAAACATAATAAAAGGCAGGGCCCTGGGGGATGGGGTCACCGGGGGCTAAGCAGCCCCACCCACATTAAATTATGGCCAGGCCCCAAGGATGTGTCCCTGGGGCCGAAATCAGCCCGGGGAGGGGGTCACATGGCCCCTCTAACCCATAGTATAATGGCCAGGCCCCAGTGGATGAGGACCCCAGGGCAAAATTGGCCAGGGAAGGGGGCCGCATGGCCCCCCTCCCCATAAAAAAGAATTTTGAAAAAGGCCGGGTTCAAGGAATGAGATCTCCTCCCCCATATGTTTATGGCCAGGCCCGGGGGATCCCTGGGGCCAAAATTGGCCCGGGAAGGTGGGCCGTGCAGCCCCCTCCAACTTGGAGAATGGCCAGGCCCCGGGGGATGGGGTTCCCAGGGTCTCAATCAGCCCAGGGAAGGGGGCTGCCCAACCCCTCACCGCTATTAAAAATTAAAAAAGCAGAGGTCTGTGTCTGTAACCAGAGAGCTTCTGAATTGAATCCCGGTTGGAGCAGTGGAGCGTAACACAGGCCCCAGCAACCCCTTCAGCACAGGGGTGTGTGTTATGCCCCTTTAATAAGCACACACTGCACAGCTGGTAATCCACTCTGGCACTCATGCACCCACTCATAGACTCACACAGAGACTCATGCACTGGCTCACAGATCCACTCAGAGACTCAAGCACCCAGTCACAGACTCACTCAGAAAATGACACACCCACTCACAGACCCACTCAGACACTCATACATACACTCACAGACCTACTCAGAGACTCATGCACCCACTCACAGTCCCACACAGACACTCATGCACTCAGTCAAAGACTCACTCAGACCCTGATGCACCCACTCACAGTCCCACTTAGACACTCACGCACCCAGTCACAGACCGCTCAGAGACTCACATAACCACTTATACACCACCTCAGACTTACATACACCCTCACAGGCCCACTCGGAGACCATATTTAGGGAATAGCATTAAAAAACATTAGAAAATATTGATAATAAAAATGTGTCACGCAGTACAGTGAAGGAGAGAGTTGTAAAGTCTATTGTTGTGGACTGGAGTATTGTAGATAGGAATCTAGTAGACTAAAGTGTAGTAGTGTATCGTACAGTGCAGTAAAGTGTTATATAGTGTAGTGGCATGGTGTCTGATATAGTGGAGTCAAGTATCGTAGACTGGAGCAGCAAATTGTACAGTGGAATGGCATATCAATGGCATGTTAAACAGTAGAGTAGGGTGTTGTAGACTATCAGAGTGGAGTAGAGTGTTTTAGAGTGGAGCAGGGAGAAGTAGAGTGTCATAGAGTGGAGTATCATCAAGTGGAGTGTTGTAGAGTACAGTGGAGGAGAATGTCTTAAAGTGGAGTGCTGTGTCACATAGTGAAGTGATGTATGGTTAAGGGAAATTGAGTGGTGTGTTGTTGAGTGCCGTATAGTGTAGGATAGTGGCAGTAATGTAGAGTGGATGGGCATAAAGTGGAGTAGAGTGTCATAGATTGACTTTGATTGTAGTACAGTATTTTGAGTGGAGTTGCATACAGTGGAGTAGAGTGTTGGACAGTGCAGCGGCATAGAGTGGAGTATAGTACAGTGGCGTAGAGTAGGATAAAATGTAGTAGAGCAGAGTATAGTGGAGTGGAGTACACTGGAGTGGGTTAGTGTAGAGTGGAGTTAAGTGTCATAGAATAGAGTGGCGTGGAGTGCAGTAGAGTGAAGTGGCATAGCATACAGTCGAGTGAAGTGGCATAAATTGAGTACAGTGTTGTACAGTTGAGTGTAGTGGGGTGTTGTACAGTATTGGAAAGTGATGTAGACTACAGTAGAGTAGATTGGCATACAGTCTAGTTGATTTTTTTAGAGTGGAGTGGTGTACAGTACAGTGTTGTAGTATGTAGTATAGTGGATTGGCATACAGTTTTATTGAGTACAATGGCATTGAGTAGAGTACAGTGGAGTGGAATACAGTTGAGTAGTAGAGTAGAGTGGAGTACTGCATCAGAGTAGAGTTGAGTAAAGTGGTATGCAGTGGCATACAAAGAGTCGTGTACAGTGTGATATTGTGGGTCGAGTATTGTAGTGTAGAGTGGAGTGTTGTACAGTGGCTTAGAGTATAGTACAGTATTGTCCAGGGGAGTGAAGGGGTATAGGAAAATGTAGGAGTAAAGTGTCAGAGAATTGCATACAGGGTAGTAGAATGTTGTAGAGTGTATTTGCATAGAGTGCAGTAGTGTGTGAAACAGTGGAGCTGCGTAGAGTGGATTGTTGTATAGTAGAGTAGAGTGAGGTAAAGTCTCGTACAGTGGAGTAGAGTCCAGTGGAGTGGTGTAACATTGTGGAGTAAAATACAATAGAGTGTATTATGTGATGTAGAGTGGCATGGAGTGGATTGTACTGGAGTACCGTAGATAATAAACTGTAATAAATTTGAGTGGGGTCTTGTACATTAGAGTGGAGTGCTGTGTCGTATAGAAAAGTGTTGCTTAGTGGAATAGAGTGTTGTACATTAAAGTGGATGGGCATAGAGTGGAGTATAGAGTTGGACAGTGGAGTATATGGAGACATAGTGGAGTGCATTGTTGAAGAGTGCCATCAAGTGTGGTAGACTATTATAGAATGGAAATATATGGAGTGGATGAGAGTGTCATACAATGAAGTGGCACAAGGTGGAGTAGATTACGCCATAGTGGCATAGAGTGGATTACCATAAAGCGGAGTAGTATACAGTGGAATGGCATACAGTGGAATACTGTACAGTGGAGTGTAAAAGAGTGGAATGGCATAGAGCAGAATCAATCAATCAATCAATCATTAGATTTGTAGCGCCCTACTTGTCATGGGTGAGCGTATCCAGGTGCTGGAGCATGGTGCAGAGCGGAGTGGTGTACAGTGGAGAGGCATAGTGTGGAGTAATCCACAGTGGATTAGTTTAGAGTAGGGTGGCAGATATTGAAATGGCATAGCGTAGAGTTGAGGAAATTGTTATAAATTGAAGTGATGTCTCATACAGTAGAGGGGAGTGCTGTGTCGTGCAGTGTTGGAAATTGCCATAAAGTGGAGTAGAGTGTACGGGCATAGAGGTGAGTGCAAATTTGGACAGTGAAGTGTACAGTGATAGAATGGAGTAGAGTCTAGTAGAGTGGCATTGAGTGTAGTAGAGTTTTGTAAAGTGGAGTTATATAGAGTGGAAGAGAGTACACTGGAGTGGCATAGAGTGGAGAGGCTTAGAGCAGGTCTCTCCAACTGGTCCACTGTTTGATACCAGTAGCTCAAAGACACCTTCAGAGTAGGCAGCTCATAGCTTTGAGTTCATTTTTAAATTCGCACAGGGTCCTGTTAACCCCTTCGCTGCTAGGCCTTTTCCTCTCCTGTGCGAAGCCCCTTTTTGGCTATTTGACATAGTTTGCACTTGCGCCCCCGTAACCTTTTGTCCACATAAGGCATCCACACCAAATTTGGATACTTTTCTTCCAACATCCTGGGGATTGGAAAGGTACCCAGGGTTTGTGGATTCCCCTTGAGGGGACCGAAAAATTAGCCAAAATGCAGCAAATGTTTGTTTTTGTGGAAAAATGGGAAGAAAGTAATGCAGAATAAAGCTTTTGGGGGCATATTATCGAGGAAACACGATAAATATCGCATTTCCCGTTTTGCGCGATTCTGTTTAACGCCGCATATCGCAGGATTTAATCGCCGAGATATCGCGTTATTATCAACGCATATCTCCACGGCGATTAAATCCTGCGATAGCGGCGTGAAACAGAATCGCAGCAAAGCGGAAACGCGATATTTATCGTGTTTCCTTGATAATATGCCCCAGGGTCTCAGCCGTACGATCCACCTGCCATATCAAGTATGGCTAAGTCGGATTCAAACCAGGCGTTGCAAACCCGCGATAACCGCGGTTAGCGCGGTTAATTCAATCGCATCGCGGGTTTGCTCGAGGCTTGGTAATAGTGCGCTGCCATGTCAGCGCGGATTTCCAGGGAGGAATGGAAGGGGACGCCCACTTTGCATGTCATTAGCGATATTCTTCACTGACATGCAAAGTGGAGTTAATTGGGCTGCTTACTCAAGGAAACACGCGTTAGCGTGTCCTTGATAATTGTGCGGAGTAAAATTCGCCGCTTTTCGGCCGATATAGCGGCGAAAATGGGCTTGATAATATGCCCCTCGGTTTTATCCCTGCAAATCGTTTCAATGAAGGGTTTGCTGTGTTAACATCACCATCTTCCCAGCTTTCAACCCCCAACCCATAAGGGACAGACTTTCTGCCCCTCTGGAAGCCAGATGGGGATTATTACCCCTAATATGCCTCCCAGGGAGGGTAGAAAGCCCACTAGACACTAGGGATTTTTTCTTTATAAAAGAGGGGTGAAGGCTGCATAGAATAGGCATTCCAATGCCCCTACACTCCAAATAAATGGCCACAGTCTTTCTGCCCCCTGAGGGCATACAGGGGTAATATCCCCTGATCTGCCCCTCTGAGGGAGCAGAAAGCCCACTAGGCACCAGGGATTATTGTTTATTTTATAAAAGAGGGGTGGGGACTGCCCAGAATGGGCATGCCAATGCCCCCACCCTCCCATATAAAATGAGCACAGTCTTTCTGCCCCTCCTGGGGGGCAGATGGTGGTTATTAACCCCGATCTGCCCCCCTGGGTGGGGGCAGAAAGCCCAATAGGCACCAGGGATTTGTTTATGGGCATGTTAGGGAGTGGCCCCATAGTCAAGGGTCACTCTCCTTTTTTAGGCACACATTTTAGCTGTTTCTACCCCCCTTGGGGGCATAACAGTGATATTCTTAGGCTCATCTGCCCCCAAGGGGGGCAGAGAACCACTAAATACCAGGGAAATTTGCTGTGTGTGTGTGTGAACTGGAGTTCGGTTGATGGTCTGCATGTACTGATGTTTGGCTGGCTGTGTGTGTACTGGCGTTTTGCTGGCAGTATGTGTGGACTTGTGCTTGGTTGGCAGTGTGTGTGAACTAACGCTTGGTGGCGATGGTTGTAGACTGGTGCTTGCCTGGCGGTGTCTGTGGACTGATGCTTGGCTGGTGGTGTGCATGGATGGCGGTTGACTGGCGGTGTGCCTGGATTGGCACTTGGCTGGCGGTGTGTGTTGACTGTCGCTTGGCTGGCAGTGCGGCTTGCATGGATCACCCAACATTTTTTTACTCAGAATCCTGTGCGAGCTTCAAATTTAGCTAAAAAGTCATATTTTCCTCACATGTATGTGTGGGAAAGTTGAAGGATCACTGCATCAGCACAAAATTCCTACCACCCAGTGTTCCCCTTGATCGCCTGATAATAATGATACCTCACTTGTCTGGGTGCCCAAAGCAGAGTCAGCCTAAAAACGTGTAAATAAAACCCTGCCCTTATGGACATGCTTTGGTTCCCACTCCGTTTTTCATTTTATACCAGAATAATAGAACAAGTGTTATTACCAATTGACGTTCAATGCATTTATGCCTTTCAAATATAAGACAGTATATAAAAAAGAAGTCATTTTGAAAAATGCCCTCTAATTCACATGTAAGTATGGGTACCCACAAATTTGGAGCTGTGCAAATAACCACTGCTTCTAAACTCCATATGTTGTTCCCATTTCGGAAATACATAGGTTTCCTTGATACCTATTTTTCAGTCTTTATATTTTACCAAATGAATTGCTGTGTACAAGGTACAAAATAAAAAAACATTGCAAGACGCTGCTCAGTTATTGCCTCTGGGTACCTCAGGTGCTTGGTGTACCTACAAGTCCTATAAATACCCGCAACCAGAATGGTCCAGCAGATGTAACGATCTATTGCTTTTAAAAATCTGCCTATACTTAGAAGAAGTTACAGGAGAAAACGCAGGCACAAATGGCTGTTTTTTTAAACTCAATTTCAATATTTCTTTATTTCAACTGTTACTTTCTACAGGAAAACCTTGAAGGATCTACATAAATGACCTCTTGATGAATTCAGAATTTTGTCTACTTTTTAGAAATGTACAGCTTTCCAGGATCCATTGGTTTCACACCTATTTCTACCTAACTGGAAGGAGGTTGAAAGCATTAAAAATAGGAAAAATAGGCTATGTCCCAGTAAAATGCCAAAACTGTGTAGAAAAGTTTGTTTCTCTGACAAAAGTGTGCCTGTTCCTGAAACATTGTGTGCAGCCCCCACCCCTCATTTATCAAAAAAACAATAATCCCTGGTGCCTAATGGGCTTTCTGCCCTCTTGGGGGGGGGAAGACTGTGGCAATTTTTGTGCGGGTGGGGGCATGATAATGCACAATCAGGGCAGCCCCCACCCCTAGATATACATACAAATAAATCCCTGGTTCCTAGTGGTGTTTTTGCCCCTGGGGGGGCATAAAGACTGAATATGGCCATAAAATTCAGGGCAGAGCAAATGCCCTTGCCCAAGGGCCCGCTACCACCTCCATGGTGTCTAGTTGGTGGAACCCTGCTTGGGGATCACCCTCCTTCTGCAATCCCCAAGCAGGGATCCACGAGAGAGGGGTACCATTGGACAGGGGAGATTGAACCCTTTCCAATGATACCACTCCCGTCTGTCTACGTGCTCGGGGGGCTGAGATAGCCCCACAAGCACGTAGGCAGGGAAAGTGAAATGAGCCGATCGTCTCATTTCACTTTAATTTTCATGCAATGATGTCAGCGTGCCATGCGCGCAATCGTCATTACATTGAACAAAAATATGCCTCAGGAGGTTGGGGAAGCTCCTCCTCAGCTGCTGATGCTCAAAAATAAAATAACATTAAAAACGGAAATCCCTCTGCTGTGTACAGGAGAGAGATTTGGTGGTTGTGGAATGGCTCCGTCCTCGGCACACGAGCACAGTGGCGCATGACGAAGCCTTTCCGTCATGGGCACTGAAGTGGTTAAAGTTAATGGGAGGCTGTGTTTATTTTACATTAATAACTTCAGACTGTAGATAGCAGAGCCTGATAATGAGCAATCCTGCAGTCAGATTTATGGTCCAGGGCATAAAGGTGAAGAACGGAAGCACTTAGGTATTTAAATCGTAAATAAAGTCCTTGTCAACTCAATATTGGAGCATGAGAACAAAATGATGTTTCTGACTGCTTTTAACCGGGAGAATATCAAAATTAAGAGTTAACTTAATGATTAAGTTAACTCTTCATTTTAATTTGATCCTATTTCAAACTTTTGCATTTACAAACAGCAGGCCTCTTGCTCCCAGTCGCCAGTAGACACTGTGCCGTAATTATAACTGAAAAAGACTGTCATTTTTTTTTCAAATGGGAGAAATATAAAAGTGGATAAAGATAGTTCTATGAAACATTGAGACAATGTTTTTCTCCACTTTACAGTTCAGCCAATTACATCTTAATATTTTGTGAAACATGTTTCTTCACTTTAAATTCCTCCTATTTAAACAAATGGCTGTATTTTTCTGCTATAAATATGGCACTGTCTACAGGTCACTGAGTGCAAGATGCCTGCTGTTTGTAAATCTGACACTTTGAAATGGGCCAAAATTTAAATGATGATTTTATGGAATCCATATAAATATAAATTCAATTCTCCAGTTTAATTTTCTCCTATTTCAAAGTATCGCATTTACACACAGCAGGAATCCTTCTCCTAGTGTATGGTAGACACAGTGTCATATTTATAAATGAAATATACAGCCATTTATTTAAGCAGGAGAAATTTAAAGCGCAGAAAAAGTTCCATATATGAAAATATTTTGCAGAACATTTTTCTGCACATTTAGGGCCTGATTACGATGAGTGTTGCAGAGCCTCCGACCTCAGGTCAGAGGCTTTCCGACATTCATTGTCGGTTTCACTTCCGACCACCTAATTACAATCTAGTGGTCATAAGTGAAACCAGCTGGTCATTCCGGCTGGATTCTGAAGGAGCCCGTCGGCCAGTCCAGGACCGGCCCATAATATTAATGGACCCCGTTTCCACCGTTGGGAAAACAATGCTCGGTTTCCGACAGGCTTTCCATGCCGGACTTTCCAACATGGAAAGCCTGTCTGAAAGTGAGTTTGTGGGCATCTAGCAGGGCCTCCTTCTCCTTGTGGCCTCCAGTTGGAGGCCAAGTGGTGCCCCCCTGTTGATCCCAGCACCGCGTGGCAGGCACCCTGAGGTGCCTGCCGCGCGGTGCAGAGATGAACACAATCTCCCATTTCCCTATGGGAGCTTGTGCTACTGCTGGTTTATGGCAGAAATGGGAGTATGCAACCGCACCATGTGTGGTCGCATCGTAACTATGCGGTCTGGACCGCCGACCGGAGGTCGGTCGGTGCCTATTCCGTGATGGTGTTGGTAGGATGCAAGTACGACCAACATCATAATCGGCCCCTAAATGTCTCCCATTAAAAAATTGGTTGTATGTTTGTGTTATACATGTAACAGTGCCACATATGGCAAAAGGTAGGTCCTATGCCACAAGCACATATGACACAGGCTCTCATTCACCTATACACATATATCCCATTCATACACACACATGTTCATACACCCCCAAAGGCCACACTCTCATTGACACACATGGCAGCCCTGTCATAGTGCTCCTTGTCAAAGTATTTTGTTCAAACCATAGTCTATGTTTCTATGGACATTAGGCTTAAATTCAATTAAACTGGGCTTGGGGGTGTCTGGTAACATTGCAAGAGTGCCTTGGCCTTCAGTAGCTCACAATGATTTTCACTGATAAGAATTTGTTCTCACTACAGAAAAAGTTGGAGACCCTGACGTAGAGTGTAGTGGCGTGCAGTGAAGTGGTTTAGACTAGAGTGGTGTATTGTGGGGTGGGGTAGAATGCAAAAGCATACAGTGCAGTGGGGTACAGTGGTGTGGGGTACAATGGAATACCATACAGTAGAGGGGCAAAGATTGAATTTGTGTACAGTGTAATAGTGTAGAATGGAGTTGCATACAGTGGAATAGTGTAGAGTGGAGTGGTGTAGAGTAGAATAGCATAGAGTGGAGTAGAGTAGTGTAGAATAGCGTAGAGTTGAGTGGCATACAGTGGAGGGGTGCAGACTGGAGTACTGCACAGGGGAGTGTGGTAGAGTGAAATAGCATACAGTGGAGTGGTGTACAGTGGAGTGACATCCAATGGAATAGTGTTGAATGGAGTGGAATAGAGTGGAGTGGCATACACTGGAGCGGTGTACAGTGGAGTAGTATAGAGTGGAATGGCATATAGTAGAATAGAGTGGAGTGGGATAGAGTGGAATAGCATATACTGTAGTCGCACATGGAGGAGTGGCATACAGTGGAGTCACGTACACTGCAGAGGCATAGAGTGGAGTTGCATACAGTGTAATAGTGTAGAGTAGAGTTGTGCACCGTGGAGTGGCGTATAGTGTAATAGTGTGTTGTGGAGTAGTGTTCAGTAGAGTGGCTTATAATGGAGTGATGCAGTTTGGAGTGGCATACAGTGACATGGGGTAAAGTGTAACAGCATACAGTGGATTGGCATACAGTGGCTTGGGGTTCAATCGAATAGCGTATAATTAGTGGTGGAGAGTGGAGTGCGATACACTGGAGTGGCGTACAGTGGAGTAGCATACAGTGGAGTGGCATACAGTGGAATAGCACAGAGTAGAGTGGCATACAGTGAAATGACTTAGAGTGGAATAGCACATATTGGAGTAGTGTATGGCGGAGTGTCATACAGTGGAGTTGCGTATACTGAAGAGGCGTAGAGTGGGGTTGCATACAGTGTTATTGGTGCAGAGTAGAGGTGAGTACAGTGTTATAGCATAAATTGGAGTGGCGTAGAGTGGAGTGTTGTATAGTGGAGTGGCTTAGAGTATAATAGTGTATAGAGGAGTAGCGTATAGTGGAGTGGCATATAATGGAGTGGTGCAGACTGGAGCGGCGTACATTGGAGTTGGGTTCAATTGAATAGCATAGAATTAAGTGGCATAGCATGGAGTACCATACACTGGAGTCGCATAAAGTGGAGTAGCGTACAGCGGAGTGGCATTCAGTGGTATAGCGTACATTGGAGGGTTGTAAAGTGGAGTGGTATACAGTAGAATAGAGTAGAGTGGAGTGGTGTTCAGTAGAATGGCACAGAGTGCAATAATGTATAGTGGGGTAGCGTCCAGTGGAGTGGCGTAGAGTGGAGTGACATAGACTGGAGTGGCGTACAGTGTAATATTATAGAGTGGAGTGGTGTAGAGTGGAGAGGCATAGAGTGGAGTGGCGTAGAGTTGAATAGCATGTAGTCGAGTGGCTACAGTGGTGTGCAATACGGATGTATGTGAAATTTAGCAGCAATGTCGGATATGGTGTGCAGAGTAACGCAAAACAGCGAATTGCGCTGCTTTGCGTTTCTCCGAATTTATCAATCAATGCAGGGCCATGCATGGTGGCCTTGCGCTCCTTCATAAATCTAATTTAAGACTGCATTGCCCATGTAACACCATGAGTGACGCAAGGGTACCACAATCCAATAATACAACTAAGCCTTAGTTGTATTTGGGCCTTAGTATACCATGATAACTTTGCAGTATACCGTGGTACATGGGGATGACAAGCCAGTATATAATAGGGTAAAGGCTGTTTTTAGATAATGAAAAAGAAGCCATATTGTTTTTACTACACTTTGGCTGTGTTCAGTCTTAGGGCCTTAGATATAGATAAGTAGTAGGTCCCTACCTATTACCACTTTATTAAATATAAATATAATTTCCTACCTATTACCACTTAATTAAAGTGGTAATAGGTAGGAAAATGTATTTATATTTTTTATATATTTGTAAATATGTTTACGGCAGTGTACCACAGTAGTTTCCCGAATTTGGTGAAATTCCCCGAACGTACAGTGGTAACAGATATCACTAAGTTTAAATGCCTTTTAACTTGAAAAATGCTTACCCTACTTCACTGCAGTACCCAAAAAGCATCATCTCTGCACCATAATGTATAATCCTGCCAAATTTCACGTAAATCCATGAAGTCATTTTTGTGCTATGTCATATACAATGATCTATGGAAAATGCATTGGTGAAAAAGGCGTTTTGGGACCCCTTTTATGTTTGGACCACCGTAACGATTTACCACAAAAAAGTACATCATCTTCAAATGTAGAAAATGCTATAAGTCTGGAACGTTTTGTGGTGATTCATAAAACAGGTAGAAACATCCGAGGAATTCCTATCTTTCGAAGTACTAACTAAAGCTACAGAGTGGCAATGAGATTTAATGGGTGCCTGCTGGCACCGATACGTTGCATCTTTTAAAAATTCACTGTATTAGTCTCATTGTTGACGCCAGTGGTGGTTCCTGCATGACCTGGGTGCATATCTCAGCCAAGCAGGAAGCACATTTATAACATTGGTGATCACCGGTGAGGATAGAACTTGTGTTTGTGCAATACCATATAGTAACTCATTTTTCACGCCAACTGTATATGGCAGAGCTTCAGAAAGCCTTTAGAGCATGGGCAGCAGCCCACCCAGAAGAAGTGGATGAGGAGGATGGATCTGTGTCTGAGGAAGGATCAGAAAGGGACATGACAGAGAGTCTTGTCATGCAGCCTACAGAGGCAGTGAGCAATTCTCTCCCAGGACTAGCCGTCCACTCTAGAGCAGGCAGCAGTGTGTCTTGCAAGAGCCTGTCCTCAGAGGAGCTGGCGTACAGGAGGGAGGAGAAAAATAAAACTAAAGCTTGCCAAGATTGACAGGGAGCAAGCCCTTGCTAAGCTTGAAAAGGAACCAGCTCTAGAGGAGAAGATGCTAGCCATGGAGGAAAGGAAGATTTACTTATTTTTATTTTGAAGGTTTTATATAGTGCGAACAAGACCCTCGCGGGTATCAGAGCGCTTTACAAGGTAAATATAGAAGACACATAGGCATATAGTAAATAACATAGAGTTCCATACGAATCAAGAATGGTATAATCACAATACCCCTGGTTCAAGTGAATTTGGCTATGAGAAGAGATTTCACTTCTTTTTTTAAAGAAGCAGTAGAGGGATTCAGTCTAGTTTCTGGGGGCAGAGCATTCCAGATCCTGGGTGCCATCCCCGAGAAGGCTCGGTTGTATGTTTTCTTCTTGAAGAATCTTTGTGGTTTCAGTAAAAGGTTACTGGCACTTCTGGACACTCTGGGGCCGATTCCGATCTCGGTTGGAGGCGCACCCAATACCATTCGGTCGGGAAAAAAGCCATGCGAATGCCTGTTTCCCGACCGATCCGTACATTATTCAGAACGAGCAAGTACGATGCGCACAACAGCATAGAATCCGGCCGAGTCGTACTCACCCAATCCAGGTCCTGTTCTCCGACCGAGGCGAATCCGGAAACGCCGAATCGAGTCGCACGGAAGGGAAAATGCAGCCCCGTCCGGCCGGACAAGTACGATGCGCTTTCCGTACGCGCCGAACCCGTCGCTACGTCCGGCACGTCAAAGCTTCCGGGAGAGGCGCACATAAGCTCCGATTCACGCCACAACACGATCCACGGCTACGAGGCGAACACGCCAGCGACGAGGACGACGCGAAGCAACGAGAAAGACGAACGAGACAAACCAACCATGAATCCCTTCGTTCCGATCCTACCAATATTCTACATTTACTACCGGAACAGGCACGGACGCGTACGGCGCAGAAGGTAAGTCAGACACCAACCACAAAAACATACAACACGTACACGACACATCACACACACACAGAGGGATGCAGAAATTACTTACACCAGCAACAGCAGCACCATAGGGGCGGGATGCCCATCACCAATGCCACATATGCACACAGGGGCCTGGATGCGCACCACCACTACCACCCCTACCCAGGGGGGGCTGGATGCCTACCACTAATACCACCCTTAGCCAGGGGGCTGGATGCCTACCACTACTACCACCCTTAGCCAGGGGGCTGGATGCCTACCACTACTACCACCCTTACCCAGGGGGCTGGATGCCTACCACTACTACCACCCTTAGCCAGGGGGCTGGATGCCTACCACTACTACCACCCTTAGTCAGGGGGCTGGATGCCTACCTCTACTACCACCCTTAGACATGGGGGTGCCAGATGCCTACCACTACTACCACCCTTAGCCAGGGGGGCTGGATGCCTACCACTACTACCACCCTTAGCCATGGGGGTGCCAGATGCCCACCACTACTACCATCCTTACCCAGGGGGCTGGATGCCTACCACTACTACCACCCTTACCCAGGGGGCTGGATGCCCACCACTACTACCACCCTTACCCAGGGGGCTGGATGCCCACCACTACTACCACCCTTACCCAGGGGGGCTGGATGCCTACCACTACTACCACCCTTAGCCAGGGGGCTGGATGCCTACCACTACTACCACCCTTAGCCAGGGGGCTGGATGCCTACCACTACTACCACCCTTAGCCATGGGGGTGCCAGATGCCTACCACTACTACCACCCTTACCCAGGGGGTGCCAGATGCCCACCACCACTACCACCCTTATCCAGGGGAGCTGGATGCCTACCACTACTACCACCCTTAGCCAGGGGGGCTGGATGCCTACCACTACTACCACCCTTAGCCATGGGGGTGCCAGATGCCTACCACTACTACCACCCTTAGCCAGGGGGCTGGATGCCTACCACTACTACCACCCTTAGCCATGGGGGTGCCAGATGCCCACCACTACTACCACCCTTACCCAGGGGGCTGGATGCCCACCACTACTACCACCCTTACCCAGGGGGCTGGATGCCCACCACTACTACCACCCTTACCCAGGGGGCTGGATGCCTACCACTACTACCACCCTTAGCCAGGGGGCTGTATGCCTACCACTACTACCACCCTTAGCCAGGGGGGCTGGATGCCTACCACTACTACCACCCTTAGCCATGGGGGTGCCAGATGCCTACCACTACCACCACCCTTACCCAGGGGTGCCAGATGCCCACCACCACTACCACCCTTACCCAGGGGGCTGGATGCCTACCACTACTACCACCCTTAGCCAGGGGGCTGGATGCCTACCACTACTGCCACCCTTAGCCAGGGGGCTGGATGCCTACCACTACTACCACCCTTAGCCATGGGGGTGCCAGATGCCTACCACTACTACCACCCTTACCCAGGGGGTGCCACATGCCCACCACCACTACCACCCTTACCCAGGGGGGCTGGATGCCTACCACTACTACCACCCTTAGCCAGGGGGCTGGATGCCTACCACTACTACCACCCTTAGCCATGGGGGTGCCAGATGCCTACCACTACTACCACCCTTACCCAGGGGTGCCACATGCCCACCACCACTACCACCCTTACCCAGGGGGCTGGTTGCCTACCACTACTACCACCCTTAGATAGGGGGGCTGGATGCCTACCACTACTACCACCCTTAGCCAGGGGGCTGGATGCCTACCACTACTACCACCCTTAGCCATGGGGGTGCCAGATGCCTACCACTACTACCACCCTTACCCAGGGGTGCCACATGCCCACCACCACTACCACCCTTACCCGGGGGCTGGATGCCTACCACTACTACCACCCTTAGCCAGGGGGCTGGATGCCTACCACTACTACCACCCTTAGCCATGGGGGTGCCAGATGCCTACCACTACTACCACCCTTACCCAGGGGTGCCACATGCCCACCACCACTACCACCCTTACCCAGGGGGCTGGATGCCTACCACTACTACCACCCTTAGCCAGGGGGCTGGATGCCTACCACTACTACCACCCTTAGCCAGGGGGCTGGATGCCTACCACTACTACCACCCTTAGCCATGGGGGTGCCAGATGCCTACCACTACTACCACCCTTACCCAGGGGGTGCCACATGCCCACCACCACTACCACCCTTAGCCAGGGGGGCTGGATGCCTACCACTACTACCACCCTTAGCCATGGGGGTGCCAGATGCCCACCACTACTACCACACTTACCCAGGGGGGCTGGATGCCTACCACTACTACCACCCTTACCCAGGGGGGCTGGATGCCCACCACTACTACCACCCTTACCCAGGGGGGCTGGATGCCTACCACTACTACCACCCTTAGCCAGGGGGCTGGATGCCTACCACTACTACCACCCTTAGCCAGGGGGCTGGATGCCTACCACTACTACCACCCTTAGCCATGGGGGTGCCAGATGCCTACCACTACTACCACCCTTAGCCAGGGGGCCTGGATGCCTACCACTACTACCACCCTTAGCCAGGGGGACTGGATGCCTACCACTACTACCACCCTTACCCAGGGGTGCCACATGCCCACCACCACTACCACCCTTACCCAGGGGGCTGGATGCCTACCACTACTACCACCCTTAGCCAGGGGGCTGGATGCCTACCACTACTACCACCCTTAGCCAGGGGGCTGGATGCCTACCACTACTACCACCCTTAGCCAGGGGGCTGGATGCCTACCACTACTACCACCCTTACCCAGGGGGGCTGGATGCCTACCACTACTACCACCCTTAGCCAGGGGGGCTGGATGCCTACCACTACTACCACCCTTAGCCAGGGGGGGCTGGATGCCTACCACTAACAACATCTCCACTCACAGGATGGCTAATACATGTCGCAACAAGCGTGTGTAGACTGTGTCAAATGCCTACGACACAGAACATGATCATCAACATACAATGTGACACCCTATCACATGTGCCACACATAAATGTGTGTGGCCCCCACAATGCAAGCAGGCCATGACCATTGTGGCAATGGGGTCCAAACCCCCATCATCACAGTGCCCAAAATGTAAGTGTGGGGTCCTGAGCTGAAGCACATCTTGACCATTGTGGCAATGGGGTCCAAACCCCCATCATCACAGTGACCAAAATGTAAGTGTGGGGTCCTGAGCTGAAGCACATCTTGACCATTGTGGCAATGGGGTCCAAAACCCCATCATCACAGTGCCCAAAATGTAAGTGTGGGGTCCTGAGCTGAAGCACATCTTGAACATTGTGGCAATGGGGTCCAAACCCCCATCATCACAGTGCCCAAAATGTAAGTGTGGGGTCCTGAGCTGAAGCACATCTTGACCATTGTGGCAATGGGGTCCAAACCCCCATCATCACAGTGCCCAAAATGTAAGTGTGGGTTCC
Source organism: Calotriton arnoldi (assembly GCA_963921515.1). NCBI lineage: Eukaryota > Metazoa > Chordata > Amphibia > Caudata > Salamandridae > Calotriton > Calotriton arnoldi. The sequence continues at coordinate 206,873 of CAWUFW010012689.1, read as the reverse complement.
TGAGCTGAAGCACATCTTGACCATTGTGGCAATGGGGTCCAAACCCCCATCATCACAGTGACCAAAATGTAAGTGTGAACAAAGTAGAAGCTGCAACTGGCAAACTGCATGGACAAATCCTGGTCACAGAACAGCAAACACAACTGTGGCAAAGTAGTGCAGGTGTCCCATTGCAACATAGATTTGGGGAGGCAAACAGTGCAGTGCAAATAAGACATACCTCTGGCCAGCTGCATACAAACATCACCCATGGTGTCTGACACCGTCAACATACATCAATGACACAATGACAGAAGTGACCATCACAATGCAGACCCACATATTTGCACCAATGGACACACCAATGCAGATACCCCGTGTAGACTGCAGATGGCAGGTGAACAGATACCATACCATGGCAGCAATGGGACACATATACAATGATCATTGTGCTGACTGATGACCTAGGAGTCCCAGGGACAGCAGGGCAAACACACCAAACAACATACAGATAATGGCACACCATGAATATGCCAATGCAGTGGCGCTGATGCACAAACACAAACAGGCAGACACACACTGCACATCAAACACAACAGGTGAGGGGGGCCAGTGTCCCCGGGCAACCACACAACACATGAGGAGGCCTGAAGACCAAACACACAGATGTGCATACAGTGCCACACAAAGGTAACTCAGGGATCCACTCCCCTATGTGGGCAATCAGGCCTTGTCAGATGAGAGGGAGCACAAATCACACATGTCACACAAGCATGTAGGAACAGCAACCCACACAGTAAGACACCGAGGCACCACAGCACTCCCCCAGGGCCCACACAATGTGGTGACCCTGGGCTGCATTACAATACCACTGTGATGACAAAGCCAGATGTCGTTCACACTGTGAACCACAGTCATGTATCCTGAGCAAAGAATCACCAGCACACCCACACAAGCACAAATCAATCAGCATGGCCAGTAAGCCAAGGCCAACATGGAGGCAGGGGTCTTGCCGGGCAACAACTCTCATCTGCACACACTAAACAACACACACCTCGACCACCAACAATGTGCTGAAGTGAAGCTCACATGCACAGGTGACATTGCGCATGCACCCATGACAATCCCAGGGGGGTGGGTGGGAAGCAAGGTGCAGAAACACAGCACACATGGCCACTCAACAAGACTCCTAAATGTCTGACACACTGCACACTACGCCGTACATGGACATGATGGCAACACCACACCAACCAATGGGATCCCAGCCACAGTCACACACCAATGAAGAAGCCAAGGTCACCCACAAAGAACACACATGGACAACTACCAACATTGCAGCCCTGACCCTGAGGAGTGCCAGCAGTCACACACACAACGTGTCACAAACAATGAAAGCTAACACAAACCGGAAATCACATTACAGGAGTAAACAACAAGTGCTAAGGGGAATCCTAACTGTGACCCATCAGCGCCTGCCCACAAACTCAGCCCTGACAGCAAAAACACCTATGGGTGACACCCTGATGACCAGTAATGTGCCATGCACCCACATCACAGAGAACCCAGGAGTAGACTTTGGGGAACATAGCTCAACTCAGCAAGGATCACAAACAGGAACATCACTAGGGATCCCAGCACGCATAGCAAAATGGAAGTGAACACACAGACATGCTCATACAACACACACCTTGGGCGCAGGCAATGTCACAGGAGCACACACTGCCATGAGGGGACTCCACTCCTGTGTGAGGAAAGCTGTGCCATATGTCGCATCAGTAGTGCTCCATCATGTCAGCACAACACTTTGTCACACAGTAAACAATTAGCACCAAATCAAGGCTCCCGTCACATAAGCCTGGTCATGGGAGTGTCAACGAAATCATCAGCACAGATCCAACACACATGTACAGCAAGTTGCACTGACAACACAGATGAGTCCTTCCCCATTGATGCCCAAACCTGCATGTCCACTGGAGATGGCCACACGGTCAGGGAAGTAGACAAATTGAACAATGGCAAGCACTACAGATGTGCAGGGATGGAAGCCACAGATGTGACATTGCTAATGTAACTAGGAAATTCCATTGCCAAATATTGTACACATGACACCCACAGATGCTGTTAAGGATGACATGGATACACCACAGGATAGGACACTGTCCCTCTGGACCACATGGGGCCCTGCCCAGTGACACTTCATTTTCATGAGACCAAAGATCATCATCCCTGCTGCAAGGGCATGGTCAGTATCATCAACATCATGTACATCAGAAGTAATAGCATTAGAGAACAGAAAGTTGCTTTATTCAGCATATGTGTGTCCAAAAACTCAGAGAACAGTTATGCTCCAACAAAGGCAAATGGCCAGTCCATCAAGTAAGTCAATACAGGGTGACAGTGGCAGATGTCACACTACGCATGCCTGCACTGCACAAAACCAGGGACAATCCACTAGGAGGGGCAACCGGGGGCAGGCCAGGCACCGCAGGGACAGGATCAGGGCTCACCAGGAGGAGGCAGGGAAGGGGTGGTGGGTGCTGGAGAGCCACTGACAACTGCAGTGGAGGTGTCTAACATGGTGTGTGCCGGCACAACTGGGGGCATGGCTCAGATGGTGTGTGTGCTGGCACGACTGCAGTGGACCGTGCAGATGGAGTGGACAGGTCCGCCACTGCAGTGCCCAAGTCAGACAGGGTGGTAGTGGACTCCACTGCAGTGCCTACCTCCAGGGGAGGAGAATGGGGAACAGGCAAGGTGGGCTGGACAGAGGGGGAGGACACCCTCACCACATCAGTGGCACAGACAAGCGCAGCGGGAGAATTGCGGATCCTCTTGGGGATGGTATATCTGTGGGTGGGGGAACCTGGGGCAGGGTGTGGTGGGGGCACCTGTGGAGTGGGGGCCTGAGGGATGGAGGAAGGAGACCTGGTGCCTGAGCTGCAGGGCGGCGGCGGGGTCTTGCTCTTACGACTCCGGGGGACTTGCGGGTGGGGGCCTCAGTCTGTCTGCGCCTGGGGGAGGGTGTCCGGGGGCGAGGGGCACTCTGCTCCGTGTGGGTGGGCTTCCTCTTCCCCCTGGATGCTGGAGCAGCTGGATCGTAGGGGATGAGGCCGAGGTCACAGAGGAAGAGCCGCTGTGACTTTGGGGTTGCAGGTGAGGCAAGGGAGGGTGCTTTGGAGGGAGAGGCAACTGAGGACTGCGCAGAGCTTGTGGATGCGTGTGTGTGTTCCAGGGCCCCATCCCCTGTGAGTCTGGTTTCAGTCCCCTGACTGTGCGTGCGTGTGCGTTTTGTTTGTGGCGTGTGTGTCTGTGTGCTGGACGTGTGTGTGCTGGTGTGTGCCTGTGCCGGTGTGTGTGTGCTTGGGACGGGTAAGGTGCTGGGGAGTGTGGATGGACCATAGGCAGGAGGGGTGAGGGACTGTCTGAGGAGGGACACTGCTGCCGTCAGGGAGGAGTCCATGGACCTATTGCCCCTCTGTAGGTCAAACATGCCCGATGAGATGCCCTCCATGAACGACACCAGCTGAGTCAACAGAGCGGTGTGTGCATGGAGGACACTCAGCATGGCTGTCTGCCCTACATGGAGCTGGCGAAGGAGGTACACAGACTCCTCACTCAGGGCAGCAGGGGACACAGGGGCAGGGGGTGCGGTGCCTGGCCCGAAGGAGACACGCTCCCGAACATGGGAGCCTCCACGGACCTGGGGAATGGGAGCCGATGGGAGGGCGGTGGTGGTGCTGGTGGTGGCGGGGACAGCAACACTAGCTGGGGTGTGGTGGCTGCTGACACCCGCCTCCATAAGGGAGTCATCCTCCAGGCCGCTGTGGTCCTCAGCTGAGGTGGATGCTGCTGAGGACTCCTCAGTGTGGCTCCCCTCGCCCTCTGTGCCACTGGGTCCCTCCGACCACTCCTCGGCTGCTGACCCAGTCTGGCTCTCCGGCTCCTCCTGGTCCGTGGAGCTGTCCCCTTCCATGGCCGTGGATGTATCTGCAATCAATGGGGAAACAGACAGACATCAGTCACCTGCAACAAACGCACACACCACTGTGAGCACAGCACATTACAGAGCAAGCCCTGGCATCATTAGTTGAACATTGCTAAAAGTGCCCTAACTGAACAGGAAAAGCCAATTGTCAGTCTGATGCCAACCATGGCACTCACATCCCACATGGCCTTGCACCCATCTGTCTGGTGTCTGTTGGATAGCAACACCCCAGTGTGGACACATGCACCACCTACACAGTAGTTGGACAGTGCAGAGGACACGGTGTAGCATGTGGACATGCACACATCACAACTCTTGCCACTGAGTCAGTACAGGTTTCCGGATGAAAGGGATGCCCAGAGTCAAATAGGAAATGCATGTGATGCATACCAGCGACAGACACCATGATGCACCCATGGCCTGATAGCCATCGCCACAATGGTGTGCATGTAGCACATGTCACTCCCCTGCAGGATCACCAATAAGTAGACACATGCCATGGCGGAGGCATGATTGCTAAGTCATACATCACTGTCTCAGTGATGTATGACTTGGCAGCCAGACAACAACACTCTGCACTGTGTCACAATAGTAGGTCATGGGGAATGCAAGTCCTGGAGCTGCACAAGTGCACATGTACATCCCCCACACAACACATCATCTTAACCCTCATCTGTCCAGGTCATACCGATTGGACATATGGGAGACCTGTGACACTACCCTCTGAACCTGAGCCCTCACAATCTGCTGTGAATGGGAAACAGCTGCCTGAACTTCACATTCGCATACCCCAGTCTGCACGGGCAGCTGATCAAACACCTATGTGACACACAAGTATCGTCTCCCATGGTCACATCTCCAGTGGCATGCTGAGCCCCTACCGAGAAACAGCCCAGCAGTCCTGGCAACAAATCCACAGCACACTGACACAGAGGCAGACACCTGAGGGGTCAAATCACTGCGCACAACGTGTCAGCTGATACACGGGAGTGGGAGTACAGGTGTATTGGATGGGCTGGAGTAGGCATGACTGTCCTGCCCCACATGAATGAGGGATGAGCCCTGGACAGTGAATAGCTGGCTATGTATGTGTGACACACGTAATCTGCACACTCCTGGGGCCCAATCATTGTTCCCACCCGCTGCATGGGTGTGTGCCAGATACCCCAGGCACATGTGGTGGCTCAGCTCAGCAAGTGGACCGCATATCAAAGCAACACGCAGATTACATATCCGAACACAGGCATTGTGTGAACAATGGACCCACCCATGATGCCCACAACAGAGTTAGGGAAACAGATGCTGTCCCCCACCTTGAGTGAAGCAAACTGCAAGGACACAGTCCCAAGTGACACAATTCCCTAAATGTAAGGGCCACACCTGGGCATCAGATGAGGAGTGGGCAGTGCACAATAGAGGGACATGGCTCCTGGACAACATGACTGCTGAACTGTGGCAGTTTAACCAGGCCAGAGGAGGGCACATAGCATGTAATACAGAGTTCACAGTGCAGTCTTTGACTCACCCCCTCCTTGCTGCTGTCTGGCCTTCAGCTGCCCATCCAGGTCTGGAAACACCACCGCCAGGATCTGGAGCATGTGGGGGGTCAGGGTCCGTGTTCCGCCCCGCCTGCGAGGAGGCGACAGCTTCAGCTGGACCCGTGCAATCCTCCGGGTCCAGCCCGAAGGTCCTGCCACCTCTTATGGCAGTTGCGGATCCGGCGCTTGTAGACCCCCACGGACCGGACAGCCCGGACGATGTCTTTCCAGATCTCCTGCTTCCGATGGGCATTAACCTGTGAGGATGACAAAGTGAAAAGGCCATTACTACACATGCAACATATCCGTGCATGACACAGTTGTATATACATGTCTCAATCACAGGGGCACATGATGTACACAGGCAGTGCAACGCTGCCCATGGACAGTTTGCCAGAAGTCACTACATGGTATCATTGCATGGGAAGTAAAACCTTGTTCAAATGCACTGTCACTGCACCATACCTGTCCAGTGCATGTCACTACACACTATGGGGGTGACAACTACTCAGTGAGCCTGCTAGCCAGTGGCGTGCAGACTTTCAGCCTTGCTAGTCAGACAAAATGCACATTCAGAAAGGCAGTGCACAGAACACTCACCTGCTCCTCTGGTGTCCCATACAGCTTGCTGTACTGTGGAAGTAGGCTGTCCAGCAGGGCCTGGTTCTCCTCAAGGCTGAAGGCTGGGGCTCTCTCCACAGTACGTGCCATTGCAGGGTCCAGAGGGGGCAGAGACAGCAGCAGTGCAGTGGCAGATGTCGTCCTGGAGCATGTAGTGCAGGCAAGTGAGCTCTCAGGGGAACAGCCAGCAATATATATGTGCTGCAGAGGCAGATACTGTCCCGTGTGTCCAAAGTGATAGGTCCAAGTCGTTTGCATCTTCTGAATCTGGCCAATCCATGGAATAGCAGCACCAATACACGCCCACAGCATCCTTCAAATCTTCAACTTCATGACATACATGATTTTGCAACATTGTTGTGGGTGACCAACTGAATTTCCAGCAACCGACTCGTTCGAATTTCGAAAACGCGTCCGTTGCCAGGCTAGGCCATTGACAATGGGTGCGCACCGATCGGTCCATTGCGGTTCAACGCGTACAGGGGTACAACGCGTACCCACACACATTGAATGCAATGGGCCGGCCGGGTGCACCGATCGGTCCATTGCGGTTCAACGCGCACAGGGGTACAACGCGCACCCGACACATTGAATGCAATGGGCCGGCCGGGTGCACCGATCGGTCCATTGCGGTTCAACGCGTACAGGGGTACAACGCGCACCCGCACACATTGAATGCAATGGGCCGTCCGGGTGCACCGATCGGTCCATTGCTGTTCAACGCATCCCTGTACAAGTGACTGGCATATGTCACCATGCCTGTCTCAGATGAACATATGCCAGCCACAAATAGCTCCCAGGGAGTGAGGGGCACACCTACAACACCACAGCCTGTCCAAACTGTATCATAAGGCATGTAAGGCTGCATTTCCTATTGTGTGTATGTTGGTGTACATGTTGTCCTGTGGGTGTCACCTGACCACTGTGATGTGCAACTGTTCGTATCTGAGCATGTGCCATGGTCACATTTCACGGTGGTGTATGTGTATGTCATGTCACATACCCCGTGAGTCCCATGTGGGACGGTATGTTTGAGCCAGGGTGACCCAGTGGCACAATAGTGATGGTCCTCCACAGTCTGTGTGCATGTAGTGTTTACAATGTCTCTGATTTCATGTGCACAATGGGAGACAGTCTCCACATCCACGTTGTTTGTGCATGGACTTTGATGTTGTGCGTGTGTGTGTCACAGACATCCATGTCTGTCCTGCAGAGGCAAGTGGAACCACTACCTGTGGGGGTCATGGTTGTTTTGCTGTGGTGTATACATGATACTCCATGTAATGCCAGTGTCCATGTGGCAATACAGGGTCCCTGGGAATGTACCTGTCGTTGAGCTGTGATGCCTGGGGCACATCTGTCCTCACATGTCACTGTGGGGGGTGATTGTAACATGGCAGCAGGAGATGGGAACTGTGACACGGCCTCATGATATCCAATGGGCCAACCTGGGACTAATTGATGCCACTTGTTGAACCGTGATGACAGATGTTGGCCATGCATGTACCATACATGTCCTTACGGAACTGCACACTTCATGTAGTTGTGCCTCATAATGATGTATGATGTGATATTGAGTGTGTTCAATGCCGCATATGTGGGGTGACTGACAATCTTGCTTTCTTCTCCTCTGCACTGCAGGGCTCCTGCTGTCCATAGACCATTCCCAGACCTGGCAACGATGGTGGAACGGGACAGCATCCGACGGTACCGCTTCACCAGGCAGCTGATTGAGGATTTGGCAGTGCAGTTGGCCCCACATTTGCAGCCTGGCCGGCCGTATCCTACAGCGCTGACCCCCAAGGTGAAGGTGATGGCAGCCCTACACTTCTTTGCCACCGGTACCTTTCAACATACTGTGGCGACTGCTGCTGGGATGTCACAGACCATGTTCAGCCGTGTGCTCCGCGATGTTTTGGAGGCAATGTTGCTATACCTGAACCGGTACATCTATTTCCCTAGACTGCAATGACTCACTGACGTGAAGAGTGACTTCTATGCCCTGGGGAGGATGCCGCATGTCATTGGCTCCATTGTTGGGACACATGTGGCTTTGGTACCACCACAGGCACATGAACAGGCCTACCGTAACCGCAAACACTACCACTCGGTCAATGCACTGGTGGTGTGTCTTGCAGATATGACCATCTCACACGTGTATGCCCGTTTCCCTGGTTCTGCACACGATGCCTTTGTGATGAGGAGTAGTCGCATCCCCAGGATGATGGCACAGATGCAGAACCAGCGTGCCTGGCTTGTCGGTGTGTACTGACTTTGTGCCATTGTGTGTGATCTGATCTGTAGTATTCCGCCCACTTTTCCAAGTCAGCTAATGTGCACTTGTCTGTCCGTAGGTGACTCGGGATACCCCAACATGCCGTGGTTGCTGACACCCCTCAGGAACCCTGTGACACCAGCCCAGATGCGCTACAATGAGGCACATGGTCGGACCAGGAGAGTGATTGAGCGGACATTTGGTCTCCTGAAGAGCCGCTTCCGCTGCCTCGACAAGACAGGAGGGTCCCTCCCATATGCCCCAGCGAAGGTGTGCAAGATTATCATCGTCTGCTGCATGCTCCACAACCTGGCAGTGCGGAAGGAGTTGCCTCTCATCCAGGATGACAATGACCAACATCTGCCACCTGTGGAGGATCCTGGCCTGGACCACGATGCCAGTGATGATGATGATGATGGTGATGTCCGCACACAGCTCATCACCAACTTCTTTAGCTGAATGTGAGTATCCTGAGGTGTCATGTCAATGATGTGAGTTGGCATGATATGTGTAGGTGGTGCTCTGGTGCTGTTAGAGTGTGTCCATGGGCTACTTGACTGGATGTGTGTAGCGATGTGTGCTTACAGGTAGTCTGTACTCCCCAACAGTGTTGACATGCTAACTTGGTTCTGGGTGGGTATCTTGTAACATGTATTGTGCATGAATTTTGCTGTTCTGTCCTGTTCTCCATTGCTTTTGACTGTGTGTCATTTCTGTCCTTCACAGGGTACTTTCAGATTCGTTTGGTCAACTGTGTCCACCGACGACGTCATTGTACTTCCAGGGTGGTAGCTGTTGTGTCCCTACAGGTGATGTGCGCCACACCCATGGACTTCCTTCCTTCTACAGTTGTTGACTGTGTGCCCGCTGCCAGGTGGGATTACCTTGCATCTGTAGTGGTTACGACATGTTGCAACTGTGTAATAAACCTGTGCTTCACTTTGTGATGTGCGTTGTCTGTGGTCACACATTTGACTGCCATTTGCTTACTGCACCTGTGGGCTACTTGACTACAACTGGGAATAGGTGTGGTGTCTGTGCATTGCATCGTCTTTCCTGGCAACATCAGTGTAGGCAATGAGTCAGATGGCCGAGGTGTGTATGTGTTGTGTAGCCCTGGTGGTGTGTCTCCCTCATATGTGTCACGTTGCCATTACTCACATGCCTGTGTTGTACTTGCTGTTGCAGTTCGCATACACAGTGTAATTTTGCAGTTCATCATCCCCATGACAGCACTCACGTTGGAATCACAACAGAGGCAAGTATGGTGTATTAGTGTGTTTATTGTGATACATTTGTGTGAATAGTGCACAGGATGGTTAGTGCTGTACATTTATATTGCAATCAGAAGTTCCTAGATGAATTGAAAGTCCTGGTAGACAAAATCCCCAGTATCGGGGCCACAGTTGTCTGAGACATTGGTCCAACTTGTACTCCCCATGTCATGTGTGGGAGTTGTGTTGCCGTCAACAGGGTGAACAGTTTGCGCACAAAGGTGATCATCCAGAACAGGTTCAGGCTTCCTGGGGTTGCACATGGCCATCGGCCTCTCACTTGCCCCTCCTCGGACGACCCCTCTTCTTTGGGGGGGCCCCTCAAGTACAGGCTGCTGCGGTGCAGGGGACTCTCCGCCAGAGTCATCCTCCCTCCCTGTGGCAGTTGCAGTTGTTTCAGCACCAGATGTTGTTGGCACACAGGGAGGTGTAGACTGGTTGCTGGTCATCTGGCGGAGGCATTGTAATATGTCCCTATGCACCGCCGTCATCTCTTGCAGTGTGTCCCACTTGGACTCCACTCGGGACATGTGTGAGTCCAAGCGGGCATGATGGGCAGCCTGCTGCTCTTTGATGTCCCTGAGGAGCCCCACTACCTGGCTGAGATCTCCGGTGCTGGACTGGTACGCATCGGCTATGCGTGCCAGTTGTGGGTCATCATGCACACCAGACACCTCTGCAAGCAGCGACCTCTGTCTCCCACCCCTCCCACCACCCCTGCCGACATGTGCAGTGCGTGCAGTGGCACGCACAGATGACCCTGGTCCCCCTTGGGGGTTGGTGGTGGTGGTTGTGTCCATGGCCCCACGTTGGTCCAGGGTCCCTGTGCTGGTGGTGCTCCTTGTTCTGTCCATGTCGGCAGGGATGGTATTTGTGGTGACAGTCGTTGGAGGGGTGGGTGCAGGGGGTGCAGCTGGTGGTCCTGCTGGTGCTGCAGCTGGTGGTCCTGCTGGTGCTGCATGATGACTTGCACCGGAGGTGCCAGGTTGGTCTTCTTCATCCGAGGAGGGCGGAGGCTGTTCGACACCAGTGAGTTCCGTATCCTCTTGAGCCTGGGACGAGGACTCCTCAGCATCTGCTGCTGTGTCCCCATCATCACCTGTTTTTGGGAGACACACACAATGTATGTTATGTTTCTGCAGGCATCAATGGTTGACACACCTGACAGTTGTGACTGTGCCTCTGGGTGCGGGCCTGTACATTGCATTGTCCTAAGTTGTCACAGTCAGGGGTTGATATTGGTGTAGCACATTGTCCTGCATTATTTGGGCATTTCTATGTATTTGTTGGGGTGTGAACATGGTCTGCATTGGTTGTATTTGGTTGACAGCCGGCCCTCCTTCCCACCCAGCCAGTCAGTTATCCCACCATGGACTGTGCTTGCATTGCAGGGAGTGAAAGTTGTCTTTCAAGATGTCAGTCAGTGGTGTCCTGCTGTTGGTTGTTGCACAGTTGCCAGCGGGGCCTTGTGCTCCCCACAGCAGTTGCCAGTGTCAGCCATCTTGTCAGTTGTTTTCCACTCCCTGTGATGTGAGCATGGTTCAGGGTGGTGTTGATGGGACAGTTGTGGGGGTGAGCTATGTCTGTGACTATGACTCCCATCATGCTATTGCCTCCACCCCACTTCCCAGCATTCCCATACTTACTTGCTTTTGTGGGGAGTTCAGTGTGTGTGGGTGTGAGAGCAATGGCAAGATGGCTGACAGTGGTGTCCTGCTGTTGGTTGGTGTGCAGTTCCCAGCATGCCCTTGTGCTCCCCACAACACAGCACCAGTGTCAGACATCTTTGATGGGCCTTTCCACTCTCTGTGGGATGTGCATGCGTGAGTGTGAGCTTGCTGGGCCATGTGGGTGGGGGATGTTGAGCTGTGACTACGACTCCCATCATGCTATTGCCTCCACCCCCTTCCCAGCATGCCCATGCTTCCTTCCCTTTGACTCTGCTTCCCTGTGGGGTTGTGTGCCTGTGCTGACAAGATGGCTGACAGTGTAATCCTGGGGTTAGTTCTGCTACAGGTCCCATGTGTGTCCTTGTGCTTCACTCTGCAGGACCCAGTGTTGTGGTTCTTTGTGGGATAGATTATTGGTGTGTGAGGCAATGCATTCTCCCAGGTGAGTTGTGTGGAGTTTGTGTTAAGGGGGGAGGTGTGAAAAGCTGCTGGTGACTGTGGTCGGTGCTGTGAGTCCTCCTTCCCACCCAGCCAGATATCCCACCATGGACTGTGCTTGCATTGCAGGGAGTGAAAGTTGTCTTTCAAGATGTCAGTCAGTGGTGTCCTGCTGTTGGTTGTTGCACAGTTGCCAGGGGGGCCTTCCCCCCCCTTCCCAGCATGCCCATGCTTCCTTCCTTTTGACTCTGCTTCCCTGTGGGGTGGGCTGCCTGTGCTGACAGGATGGCTGGGAGTGTTGTCCTGGCAGTTGTTTGGCTAAAAGTCCCAAGAGTGTCCCTGTGCTTCACACAACATAACCCAGGGTGGTGGTTCTTTGTGGGATCTTGAGTTAGGATGTGAGGCATTGCATTCTCCCAGGTGGGTTATGTGGAGTTTGTGTTGAGGGGGTGTGTGAGGGGAGGTGCTTGTGACTATGGTCAGTGCTGTGAGTCCTCCTTCCCACCCAGCCAGATATCCCACCATGGAACGTGCTTCCATTGCAGGGAGTGCAAGTTGTCTCTCAGGATGTCAGTCAGTGGTGTCCTGCTGTTGGTTGTTGCACAGTTGCCAGCAGGGCCTTGTGCTCCCCACAGCAGTACCCAGTGTCAGCCATCTTGTGAGTCCTTTTCCACTCCCTGTGATGTGCGCATGGTTCATGGTGGTGTTGATGGGACAGTTGTGGGGGTGAGCAATATCTGTGACTACGACTCCCATGATGCTATTGGCTACACTGACTTGCCCAGCATACACAGAATTCCTTTCTTTCAGTGGTCTTCACTGTGTGTTGGTGTTGTAGTGGTGGCTACATGTCTGGATGTGTTTGTTAGTTATATTTGTGCCACTGCCTAGCTGTAGTTGTAGTTGTGTTTGTACATGTGATGACACGGTTAAATGTAACTTTGAGATGGCATGTGTTGTGTTTATCTGACTGACATACACATTTTGGGATGATTCTGTTCTGGTTGCTGTGTAATTGCTAAGAGTGCATGGTTTGACTCTCCCCTTGACAGTGATGTGTGTGTGTATTGTGGCAGAATATTGTGTACATTTGTTGTGTACTCACCAGGCTCTGGGATGTTTTCTAGTCCATAGACGCTCACTGGCGGTAGGATGGCCCGCACCTTCTCCTCCCAGGGCCTGAGGTATACTGGCTTGGCAGGAGGGCCACTGCCGGTGTGTTTACTCAGGAGGTAGTCCTTCTTCAGCAGCTCCCGTACCCTCCTGCGCACGTCATACCACCTGTTCTGGATGTCAGTCTTTGTGCGCAGACATGGTGATTGTTCGTTCACCCTGTTGATGATCCTCTCCCACATCTTTGTTTTCTGGGAGATGGGTGTCTGTTGGACCAGTGCGCCAAACAGCTGTGGCTCTACCCTGAGGATCTCGTCTACCATGACTTCCAATTCACTATCTAGGAACTTGTGATTCTTCTTTGGGGGCATGGTGATGGGTGGTGATGGTGAGTGATGTGTGTGTTGGTGTGCAGGTGAAGGTGTGTGAGTGTGTGTTTTGCTGGGTGTATGTGAGGTAGCTATTTGTTGGTGTGCTGATGGTGTGTGGCTTGTGTGAGGGATGAGCTGTGGGTGTGTGGTTGCTGTCTGTTGAGTGCTGGCAGGTGAATAGGATTTGCAAAGGATCATGGTTGGGATTTGTGTCCTTTATATGGGTGGAGTTGTGGGTGTGTCTTTGTTCTCTGTCCCCACCCCCCAGTATTTATTGGCTTTGTAATTGCTTGTTTGGCCTTTTTTTGGGTATTTTCCCTTAGTACTTTCTGTGCATGTTGGAAACGTTCTTGTGACCGAGTCGGACCCTGCAGTTGTCTCGTACGGTCTTCTCCGTTTCGTTCACGCTGTGTTTGTGCTATTTTCTATGCTGCGTACGAGTCGGTCGCGGTGTTTTGTGTTACTTCGGCTCGCAGTTTTGTATGCATGTCGGTCGTACGGCTTGTCCTCCGTACGACTCGGTCGTGGTTTTCGCGCCTTGCATCGTACTTTGCGGTTTGGAGTTCGCGGGTACGTTTCGGTCGGATTTGTTCCGGGTGCGTGTCGGTCAGTTCGATTTGCGTGTTTTTCCGGCCGGGTTGCTGTTTTCCGTGCGGCTCGGTCGTTCGGCTTGGGTTCCGTACGTGTCGGTCGGATTTTACACGCTTTGCATCGTACTTGGCGGGTCGGGCGCCACAGGTACGTGTCGGTCGGAATTAATTCCGGCTCCGAGTCGGTCGGTGCTTTTTCCGGCCCGAATCGGAATCGACCCCTCTGTTGCCACATGAAGGCACCAATTTCTGTGCCAGATAGCTGGGAGTGTTGTGATGGATGGCTTTATGCGTCAGGCATGTGATTTTTAGTTGAATTCTAGCTTTAAAAGGTAGCCAGTTGAGGCATCTGAGGTCCGGGGATATGTGAGAGTTTCTTTTGGAGCCAGTAAGATGACTCATGAGCTAAGCATTAGAGCCCTCCAAGTGGGGTCCAGCCACAGCAATATTGGTGGTAGGATACCTGGTAAGTAGACATAATATCGATTTTTTTATATCGACATACATAAATATCGACTTTAGTATATCGATAGTACTAAATATCGATGTTGTGTATATCGATGTTAAAAATATCGATTTTAAGTGTTGTTTAAAATATCGAATTATGTAATATCGACGGTTAAAATATCGTTATGTTAAAATATCGTTTTTGTACTATTTTTTACTGTATTTATAGTTTGTTTGTAGTTTAATTATAGTTAGTAAATGTTATGAAAAAATAAATTTGTAAAATATTTTTTAGGATCGGGATGTTGGGTTTATAGGGGATAAGGTTGGGCAGTGTTTTAAAATAATTGATTTTAATTTTAATAAATTCGAAATTTAAATTTATAATTTATAAATATTAATTTCGAATTTAGAAAAATATTTTTTAGGAGCGGGATGTTGGGTTTATAGGGGATAAGGGTGGGGAGTGTTCTAAAATAATTCATTTACATTTTTAATAAATTCGAAATAAAATTTTATAATTTAGAAAATATAATTTCGAATTTTGATTAAAAATTATTAGGAGTGGGATGTTGAGTTTATAGGGGATAAGGATGGGGAGTGTTTTATAAATTATTAAATGAAATGTAAAAAATATTTGCAGTATATATATTCAAATTTGGTTATATTTTCTTTGTATATTGCATGTATTGTTTTATAATTTTGGAGTTGTGTTTGTAGGATGTAAGGTTGGTTAATGTTTTATACATTTATTAAAAATATTTAAAAAATTTAGAATAAATAATTATTATTTACAAAAATTTCGAAAAATAATGTGTTTACAGTGTAAATTAAAAAAATTAATATTTATCTTTATTTAATTATTAATAATTAATACATTTTAAGAAGATAAACAATGTAGTATTATAATTAAAAATTATTTAATATTTCATTTGTTAAGAATTAAAAAAAATTAATTAAGAATAAAGTGAAAATAATTGTAATTTTAAATCAAAAATATAATTGTTTTTTGAAAATTTAGAATTGAAAATTGAAATATTTTTATTTAGGTATTTAATGTAGATATTATATTATTTATATGTGAAATTAAAAATTTATTAAAATATATTAAATTACCTAAAAAAATATTTTACATTTATACTATATAAAAATATAAAATTTAATTAATTAGATAGTGTTGTAATTTATTATAGGTGTTGTTAAATATTTGGAATTTTATGTAAAGTGTAGTTAGTTATATTATATTAATTTTAATATTAAAACAAAAATATATCTGTCAAAGGTCTGGCAACTCTTTTTAATTTACAGTAATTTCTGTGGGTATAGTTAATTAATTAATTTTAGTGTCCATCACTTATCTGTAATTAATAATAAATGGAGTGGGAATAGTAAATTAATAAAGTTTAGTGTGCAGCACCTACACCTAATTAATACTAACTGGAGTGGGAATAGTACATTAATTAAGTTTAGTGTCCAGCATCTACCCGTAATTAATACTAACTGGAGTGGGAATAGTAAATTAAATAATTTTAGTATCCAGCACTTACCCTGAATTAATATTAACTGGGGTTGGAATATTAAATTAATTAAGTTTAGTGTCCAGCATTTACCCCTAATAAATACTAACTGGAGTGGGAATAGTAAATTAATTAAGTTTAGCGTCCAGCACCTACTCATAATTAATACTAACTGGAGTGGGAATAGTAAATTAATTAAATTTAGTGTCCAGCACCTACCCCTAATTAATACTAACTGAGTGGGAATAGTAAATTAATTAAATTTAGTGTTCAGCACATACCCCTAATTAATACTAACTGGAGTGGGAATAGTAAATTAATTAAGTTTAGTGTCCAACACCTACCCCTAATTAATACTAACTGTAGTGGGAATAGTAAATTAAATAATTTTAGTGTAGAGCACTTACTCTGAATTAATAGTAACTGGAGTGGGAATAGTAAATTATTTAAGTTTAGTGTCCAGCACCTACTCTGAATTAATACTAACTGGAGTGGGAATAGTAAAATAATTAAGGGGCTCATTACGATGGCGGACGGAAAAGCATTCCGACCGCCGTGCTAGCAGGAAGGTTCCGCCCGCAGGTACCGCGGCATAACCGCCGGCCAGATTAGGATGCACCGCCAGAAACACCCTACCGTGGCGGTCGGATTCCAGGATTCAGCGGCGGAAAAGCTGAAAATCCGTCCGCGACAGTCGGATTTGCTGCGGAAAGGCCAAAGACCGCCGACTCCCCAGCTGACAGGAACACATGGAGCTATCCGCAGTATTGCCACTGCCATCCTCGATTGGCCGGATTCTCCGCAGCGGTGTGGTGGGCTGTTTGAGGCATCGTAATACAACCGGCGGTCGTAGCCGCATTCCGCACGGCGGTCCCTCCCTTTGGCTCCGTCCGCCACCGCTGCGGAAGGGGATTCCTGGCGGTTCCCGAAACACCGCAGCGGACGGGAAATGGGCTATCTTTGCCCATCGTAATACGGCGGACGCAAGGACCGCCGATGGAGTGCGGAAAGGGCATTTTCCGCCACTGCCAGCATCGCGGATGTGCTACCGCCCGCCATCGTAATCAGCCCCTAAGTTTGGTGTCCAGCATCTACCCCTAATTAATATTAACTGGAGTTGGAATAGTAAATTAATTAAGTTTAGTGTCCAGCATCTACCCTTAATTAATACTAACTGGAGTGGGAATAGTAAATTAATTAAGTTTAGTGTCCAGCACCTACCCCTAATTAATACTAACTGTAGTGGGAATAGTAAATTAAATAATTTTAGTGTAGAGCACTTACTCTGAATTAATAGTAACTGGAGTGGGAATAGTAAATTACTTAAGTTTAGTGTCCAGCACCTACCCCTAATTAATACTAACTGGAGTGGGAATAGTAAATTCAATAATTTTAGTGTCCAGCACTTACTCTGAGTTAATAGTAACTGGAGTGGGAATAGTAAATTATTTAAGTTTAGATTCCAGCACCTACCCCTAATAAATGTTAACTGGAGTGCGACTAGCAAATTAATTAAGTTTAGTGTCCAGCATCTACCTCTAATTAATACTAACTGGAGTGGGAATAGTAAATTAATTAAATTTAGTGTCCAGCACCTACCCATAATTAATACTAACTGGAGTGGGAATAGTAAATTAATTAAGCTAAGGGGCCGATTCCGATTCGGGCCGGAAAACATACCGACCGACTCGGTACGGGAATATAGTCCGACCGACATGTACCGGCGCTGCCCGACCTGCGTAGTACGATGAAATGCATGTAAATCACGACCGACTCGTACGGAACACAAGCCGAACGACCGAACCGCACGGAAACCAGCTATCCGGCCGGGAAACCACGTGAATCGAACCGACCGACACACACCAGGAATGAACCTGACCGAAACGTACCCGCGAACTCCGACCCGTGCAGTAGAATGCAATGCGTGGAAAACCAGACCGAGTCGCACGGAGCCCAAGCCGTACGACCGACACGCATACAAAACCCAGCCGAAGCAACCCAATACTCCGCGACCGACGCGTACGCCGCACATGAAACCCTAGCAGAAACACAGCGTGAACGACTCGGAGAAGCTCGCACGAGACAACTGCAGCGTCCTACTCGGTCAGAAGAACATCTCCTACATGCACAAAAAATACAAAGGAAAAAATACCAAAAAAAGGGCCAAACAAGCAATTACAAAGCCAATAAATACTGGGGGGGGGAAACATGGAACAAAGACACACCCACAACTCCACCCATATAAAGGCCACAAATCCCTACCATGATCCTTTGCAAATTCAACTGACCTGCCAGCACAGAACACCATCAGACAGCAACCACAGACACTCACAGCTCATCCATCACACAAGCCACACACCATTAGCACCTCAACAAATAGTACCCTCACATACACCCAGCAAAACCTACACTCACACACCCTCACTTGCACACACACACACATCAATCACCACTACCACCCATCACCATGCCCCCAAAGAAGAATCCAAAGTTCCTAGACAGTGAATTGGAAGTCCTGGTAGATGAGATCCTCAGGGTAGAGCCACAGTTGTTTGGTACATTGGTCCAACAGACCCCCATGTCGCAGAAAACCAAGATGTGGGAGAGGATCGTCCACAGGGTGAATGCACAATCACCATGTTTGCGCACAAAGGAAGACATCCAGAACAGGTGGTATGATGTGCGCAGGAGGGTCAAGGACCTACTAAAGAAGGATTACATCTTGAGTCAGCGCACCGGCAGTGGCCCTCCTGCCACACCACTATACCTCAGGCCCTGGGAGGAGAAGGTGCAGGCCATCCTACCACCAGTGAGCGTATATGGACTATCAAACATCCCAGAGCCTGGTGAGTACACAACAAATATACACAATATTGTGTGACAATACACACGCATCACTGTCAAGGGGATAGTCAAACCATGCACCCTTAGCAAATCCACAGCAACCAAAAGATAATCACCCCAAGATGTGTCTGTCAGTCAGATAAACACAATACATGCCATCTCATAGTGATATGTAACTGTGTCATGACATGTACAAACCTAACAACAAATACAGCAAGGCAGTGGCACAAATCTAACCAACAAACACAGTCAGATATTTTGCCACCACTAGACCACCACCTCACAGGGAAGCTCACTGAAAGGAAGGAATTCTGTGTATGCTGGTGAAGTCAGTGTAGCCAATAGCATGATGGGAGTTGTAGTCACAGATATTGGTCACCCTCACAATTGGCCCATCAACACCACCCTGAACCATGCTCACCTCACAGGGAGTGGAAAAGAAATGACAAGATGGCTGACACTGGGTACTGCTGTGGGGAGCACAAGGCCCTGCTGGGAACTGTGCACCAACAAACAGCAGGACACCACTGTCAGCCATCTTGAAATTGCTGTCACACTCACACACAGTGAAGTCGACTCAAAAAGAAGGAAGTATTGGCATGCTGGGAAGGGGGGTGTAGGCAATAGCATGATGGGAGTTGTAGTCACAGATATTGGTCACCCTCACAATTGGCCCATCAACACCACTCTGAACCATGCTCACATCACAGGGAGTGGAAAAGAACTGACAAGATGGCTGAAACTGGGTACTGCTGTGGGGAGCACAAGGCCCTGCTGGGAACTGTGCAACAACCAACAGCAGGACACCACTGACTGCCATCCTGAAAGCCAACTTGCACTCCCTGCAATGGAAGCACGTTCCATGGTGGGATATCTGGCTGGGTGGGAAGGCTCTGACCATAGTCACCAGCAGCTTTTCTCACACACCCCCTTAACACAAACTCCACACAACTCACCTGGGAGAATGCAATGCCTCACACTCTAATTAAATATCCCACAAAGAACAACCACACTGGGTTATGCTGTGTGAAGCACAGGGACACTTTTTGGACTTGTAGCCAAACAAAAGCCAGGACAACACTGTCAGCCATCCTGTCAGCACAGGCACACTACCCCACAGGGAAGCAGAGTCAAAAGGAAGGAAGTATGGGCATGTTGGGAAGGGGGGTGTAGGCAATAGCATGATGGGAGTGGTAGTCACAGCTCAACATCCCCCACCCGCATGGCCCAGCAAGCTCACACTGAAGCATGCACACCTCACAGGAAGTGAAAAGCCACTTCCAAGATGTCTGACACTGGCCACAGCTGTGGGGAGCACAAGGCCCTGCTGGGAACTGGGCACCAACAAACAACAGCACCACACTGTCAGCCATCTTGCCATTGCTGTCACACTCACACACAGTGAAGTCCACTCAAAAGGAAGGAAGTATGGGCATGCTGGGAAGGGGGGTGTAGGTAATATCATGATGGGAGTGGTAGTCACAGCTCAACATCCCCCACCCGCATGGCCCAGCAAGCTCACACTGAAGCATGCACACCTCACAGGGAGTGAAAAGCCACTTCAAAGATGTCTGACAATGGCCACAGCTGTGGGGAGCACAAGGCCCTGCTGGGAACTGGGCACCAACAAACAACAGGACCACACTGTCAGCCATCTTGCCATTGCTGTCACACTCACACACAGTGAAGTCGACTCAAAAGGAAGGAAGTATGGGCATGCTGGGAAGGGGGGTGTAGGCAATAGCATGATGGGAGTGGTAGTCACAGCTCAACATCCCCCACCCACATGGCCCAGCAAGCTCACACTGAAGCATGCACACCTCACAGGGAGTGAAAGCCACTTCAAAGATGTCTGACACTGGCCTCAGCTGTGGGGAGCACAAGGCCCTGCTGGGAACTGGGCACCAACAAACAACAGGACCACACTGTCAGCCATCTTGCCATTGCTGTCACACTCACACACAGTGAAGTCCACTCAAAAGGAAGGAAGTATGGGCATGCTGGGAAGGGGGTGTAGGCAATAGCATGATGGGAGTTGTAGTCACAGATATTGGTCACCCTCGCAATTGGCCCATCAACACCACTCTGAACCATGCTCACATCACAGGGAGTGGAAAAGGACTGACAAGATGGCTGACACTGGGTACTGCTGTGGGGAGCCCAAGGCCCTGCTGGGAACTGTGCAACAACCAACAGCAGGACACCACTGACTGACATCCTGAAAGCCAACTTGCACTCCCTGCAATGGAAGCACGTTCCATGGTGGGATATCTGGCTGGGTGGGAAGGAGGACTGACAGCTCTGACCATAGTTACAAGCAGCTTTTCTCACACACCCCCTTAACACAAACTCCACATAACCCACCTGGGAGAATGCAATGCCTCACCGTGAAGCAACGGACAACAACCCCAGTACCAACCCCCAAGGGGGCCGAGGGTCACCTGTGCGTGCCACGGCAGCTCCCGCATGTGTGTCCAGGGGTGGTGGGAGGGGTGGTAGGCAGAGGTCGCTGTTTGCAGAGGGGTCTGGACTGCATGATGACCCACAACTGGCAAGCATTGCTGAGGCATACCAGAATAGCACCGGAGAGGTCAGCCAGGTAGTGGGGATCCTCAAGGACATTCAACAGCAGCAGGCTGCCCATCATGCCCGCTTGGACTCCCACATGTCCCATGTGGAGACACACATGTCCGGTGTGGAGACACACATGTCTGGCATGGAGTCCAAGTGGGACACATTGGAAGAACTGACAGCGGTGCAGGGCCTCCGCCAGATTAGCACCAACATGTCCACACCTCCCTGTGTGCCCACAACATATGGTGCCGCAACAACTGCAACTGCCACAGGGAGGGAGGATGACTCTGGTGGAGAGTCCTCTGCACCGCAGCGGCCTGCACGTGAGGGTCCCCCCAGAAAGAAGAGGGGTCGTCCGAGGAAGGACAACTGAGAGGCCGATGGCCATGTACATCCCCCAGGAACCCAACACCTGTTCTGGAAATTCTCCTTTGTGTGCAAACTGTTCACCCTGTCAAATGCAACACAACTCTCCAACATGACATGGGGAGTTTAAGTTGGACTAATGTATCAGATGACTGTGGACTTTACTCAGGACATTTCTGCTACCAACACTTCCAACTCATCTGGGAACTTTGGATTACAATACCAATGTACAGCACCCACCATCCTGTGCACTATCCTCACACATGTATGTAATAAACTCACTAATACACCATACTTGCCTCTGTTGTGATTCCAACGTTGTTTTTGTCATGGAGATGATGATCTGCTAAATGACACTGTGCATGCTAACTGCCTCAGCAAGTTCAACATCGTCATGTGAGTCATGGCGACGTGACACATATGAGGGAGACACACCACTAGGGCTACACAACACATAGACACCAGGGCCATCGGACTCATTGCCTACACTGATGTTGCCAGGAAATACAGTGGAATGCACAGACACCACACCTATTCAGAGTCTGTGTTACGGCATGTTGGGATATCCGGAGTCACCTACATACAGACAATTGCACATTAGCTGAGTTGGAAAAGAGGGTGGAACACTACATTGCAGAACACACACAATGGTACAAAGTCAGTACACACCGACAAGCCAGGCATGCTGGTTCTGCATCTGTGACATCATCCTCAGGATGCGACTACTCCTCATCACGTAGGCATCGTGTGCCGAACCGGGGAAACGGGCACACACATGTGTGATGCTCAAATCTGCAAGACATACCACCAGAGCATTGATCGAATGATAATGTTTCCTGTTCCTGTATGCCTGCTCATGTGCCTGTGGTGGTACCAAAGCCACATGTGTCCCATCAATGGAGCCAATGACATGTGGCATCCTCCCCAGGGGATAGAAGTCACTCTTGACGTCAGTGAGTTGTTGACATTTAGGGAAATAGATGTACTGGTTCAGGTATCTCAACATTGCCTCCAAAACATCGCGTAGCACACAGCTGAACATGGTCTGTGACATCCCACCAGCAGATGCCACAGTGTGTTGAAAGGTACCAGTGGCAAAGAAGTGTAGGGCTGCCATCACCTTCACCTTGGGGGTCAGCGCTGTAGGGTATGGCCGGCCAGGTTGCAAATGTGGGGCCAACCGCACCGCCAATTCCTCAATCAGCGCCCTGTTGAAGCAGTACCGTCGGATGCAGTCATGTTCCACCATCGTTGCAAGGTCAGGGAATGGTCTATGGACAGCTGGTGCCCTGCAGTGCATAGGTGAAGAAAGAAAGATTGTCAGTCACCCCACATATGTGCCATTGACCATACTCAATTTCACATGATACATCATTACGAGACACAAGTACCTGATGTGTGAGCCTTTATGTATGGACATATATGGCACCTACATGGCCAACATCTAACATCACAGTTCAACATGTGTTGACAACAAGTTCCAGGTTGTGCTATGGGAAATCATTAGGCTGTGTCACAGTACCCATTTACTGCTGTCACGTTCCAAACACACACCACAGTGACATGTCAGGACGGATGTGCCACAGGCATCACAGCTCATTGACAGGTAGATTCCCAGGGACCCTGTATTGCCACATGGACACTGGCATGACATGGCGTATCATGTACACGTCAGCAAAACAACCATGACTCCCACAGGTAGTGGCCCCTGTTGCCTCTGCAGGACAGACATGGACATCTGTGACACACACATGCACAACATCAAAGTCCATGCACAAACAACGTGGATGTGGAGACTGTCTCCCATTGTGCACATGGAATCAGAGACATCAGAAACACAACATGCACACAGACTGTGGAGGACCATCACTATTGTGGCAATGGGTCATGCTGTGACGTACATACCTTCCCACATGGGACTCAGGGGGTATGTGACATGACATACACATACACAACCTGGAAATGTGACCATGCCACATGCTCTGAAATGAACAGTTGCACATCACAGTGGTCATGTGCACAACACACAAAGGATTCTGTCCCCATGAACACGTGCACAGCCTGTGAGTGGCTGCCCCCAAGTGCCACCCAAAAAACCACATGTTGACCCCATACACAGAAAAGGTAATGCAGCCTTACATGCCTTAGGATACAGTGTGGACAGGCTGTGGTGTTGTAGGTGTGCCCCTGAGTCCCTGGCAAGTATATGTGGCTGGCATACGTTCACCAGTGACAAGCATGGTGACATATGCGAGTGACTTGTACAGGGACGTGTCGTACAGCAATGGACCGATCGGTGCGCACGCATTGGCCATTACATATGATGTGAGCGGGTACACGTTGTACAGCAATGGACCGATCGGTGCGCACGCATTGGCCATTGCATATGATGTGAGCAGGTACTCGTTGTACAGCAATGGACCGATCGGTGCGCACGCATTGGCCATTGCATATGATGTGAGCGGGTACGCGTTGTACAGCAATGGACCGATCGGTGCGCACGCATTGGCCATTGCATATGATGTGAGCGGGTACGCGTTGTACAGCAATGGACTGATCGGTGCGCACGCATTGGCCATTGCATATGATGTGAGCGGGTACGCGTTGTACAGCAATGGACCGATCGGTGCGCACGCATTAGACATTGCATATGATGTGAGCGGGTACGCGTTGTACAGCAATGGACCGATCGGTGCGCACGCATTGGCCATTGCATATGATGTGAGCGGGTACGCGTTGTACAGCAATGGACCGATCGGTGCGCACGCATTGGCCATTGCATATGATGTGAGCGGGTACGTGTTGTACAGCAATGGACCGATCGGTGCGCACGCATTGGCCATTGCATATGATGTGAGCGGGTACGCGTTGTACAGCAATGGACCGATCGGTGCGCACGCATTGGACATTGCATATGATGTGAGCGGGTACGCGTTGTACAGCAATGGACCGGTCGGTGCGCACGCATTGGACATTGCATATGATGTGAGCGGGTACGCGTTGTACAGCAATGGACCGGTCGGTGCGCACGCATTGGCTAGGGCCTGGCATGGCAACGGATGCGTTTTCGAAGCTTTAACGAGTCTGATGCAGTGAATTCAGTTGGCCAGCCAGAACAATGTTGCAAATTTATGGGTGTCATGAAGTTGAACTTTTGAAGGATGCTGTGGGCGTGTATGAGTGGTGCAATTCCATGGATTGGCCAGATTCAGAAGATGCAAACGACTTGGACCTATCACTTTGGACACATGGGACAGTATCTGCCTCTGCAGCACACATATAATGCTGGCTGTTCCCCTGAGAGCTCACTTGCCTGCACTACATGCTCCAGGACGACATCTGCCACCAACACTGCTGCTGTATCTGCATCCTCTGGCTACTGCAATGGCACGTACTGTGGAGAGAGCCCCAGCCTTCACCACTGAGGAAAACCAGGCCCTGCTGGACAGCCTCCTTCCACAGTACAGCAAGCTGTATGGGAAACCAGGGGAGCAGGTGAGTGTGCTGTCCACTGCCTTACTAAATGTGCATGTTGTCTGACTAGCAAGACTTACAGTGTGCACACCACTGGCTAGCATGCTCACTGAGTAGTTCTCACCCCCAAAGTGTGTAGTTACATGCACTGAACAGGTATAGTGCAGTAACAGTGCATTCCAACAAGGTTTTACTTCCCAGGCAATGATACCATGTAGTAACTGCTGGCAAACTGTTCATAGCCATCGTTGCACTGCCTGTGTACATCATATGCCCCTGTGATTGAGACATGTATATCCAACTGTGTGATGCACGGATATGTTGCATGTGTAGTAATGGCCTTTTCACTTTGTCATCCTCACAGGTTAATGCCCACCAGAAGCAGGAAATCTGGCTGACCATCGCCCGGGCAGTAAGATCCGTGGGGGACTACAAGCGCCGGATCCGCAACTGCCAGAAGAGGTGGCAGGACCTTCGGGACTGGTCCCGGAGGATCGCAAGGGTCCAGCTGAAGCTGTCGCCTCCTCGCAGGAGGGGCGGACACCGGACCCTGACCCCCCACATGCTCAGGATCCTGGCGGTGGTCTTCCCTGACCTGGATGGGCAGTTGAAGGCCAGACAGCAGCAAGGAGGGGTGAGTCCATGACTGCACTGTGAACTTTGTCTGACATGCTATGTGCCCTCCTCTGGCCTGGTTAAACTTCCACAGTACATCAGTCTTGTGGTCCAGGACCCATGTCCCTCAATTGTGACATGCCCACTCCTCATCTGATACCCAGGTGTGGCCCTTACAGTCAGGAAATTGTGTCACTTGGGTACTGTGTCCTTGCATTTTGCTTCGCTCAAGGTGGGGGACAGCATTTGTTCCCGTAACTTTGTGGTGGGCTTCATGGGTGGGTCAATTGCTTACACAATGCCTGAGTTCTGACATGTAATCTGCGTGTAACTTTGATATGTGGTCCAATTGCTGATCTGAATCACCACATGTGCCTGGGGTATTTGGCACACCCCCATGCTGCGGGTGGGAACAATGTTTGGGCCTCAGGAGTATGTATATCAAGTGTGTCACACATGCTTAGCCACCTGCCTACTGTCCAGGGCTCATCCCTCTTTCACGTGGAGCAGGACAGTCATGCCTACTCCAGGGCATACAATACACTCTGTACTCCCACTCCCGTGTATCAGCTGACACGTTGTGCTCAGTGAAATGTTCCCTCAGTGTCATTGTGCCTCTGTGTCATTGTGCTGTGGCTTCGTTGTCAGGACTACTGGGGTGTTTATCGGTTAGGGCTCAGCATGACATCTGAGATGTGACCATGAGAGACGATACTTCTGTGACATATAGGTGTTTGATCACTTGACTGTGCAGACTGGTGTATGAGACTGTGAAGTTCAGGCAGCTGTTTTTCATTCACAGCAGACTGTGAGGGGCTCAGGTTCAGAGAGTTGTGTTTCATGTCTCCCATATGTCCAATTGGTATGACGTGGACAAATAAGAGTTCAGATGATGTGGTTTGTGGGGGATGGACATGTGCACTTGTCAGCTACAGAACTTGCATTCCCCATGACCTAGGATTGTGACACAGTGCAGACTGTTGTTGGCTGGCTGCCCTGCCCATGTGACTGGAGACAGTGATGTATGACTTTGCAGGCATGCCTGTGCCATGGCATTAAACTTCCTAAGAGTGATCCTGCAGGGGAGTGACATGTGCAACATGCACCCCATTGTGACATTGACTATCCGGACATGGGTGCATCATGGTGTCTGGTGCTGGTATGCATCACAGGGATTTCAAATTAGACTCTGGCCATCCCTTTATCCGGACACCTGTACTGACTCAGTGGCAAGAGATGTGATGTGTGCATGTTCACATACTTCACCGTGTTCTCTGCAATGTCCAACAACTGTGTAGGTGGTGCATGTGTCCACACTGGGGTATTACCATCCGACAGGCACCAGACAGATGGGTGCAAGGCCAGGAGGGGTGTGAGTGCCATGGTTGACCATCAGACTGACAATTGGCTTCTCCTAATCTGTGTGAGCACTTTTGGCAATGTTCAACTAAGGATGCCAGGGCTTGCTCTGTAATGTGCTGTACTTACTGTGGTGTGTGCGGTCAGTGCAGGTGACTGATGTTTGTCTGTTTCCCTAATTGTTTGCAGATACATCCACGGCCACAGGAGGGGACAGCTCCACGGACCAGGAGGAGCTGCAGAGCCAGACTGGGTCAGCAGCCGATGAGTGGTCGGAGGGACCCAGTGGCACGGAGGGCGAGGGGAGCCACACCGAGGAGTCCTCAGCACCATTCACCTCAGCTGAGGACCACAGCAGCTCGGAGGATGACTCCCTTGTGGAGGCGGGTGTCAGCAGCCACCACACCCCAGCTAGTATGGCTGGCCCCGCCACCACCACCACCACCGCCCTCCCATTGGCTCCCATTCCAGAGGTCCGTGGAGGCTCCCGTGTTCGGGAGCGTGTCTCCTTCGTGCCAGGCACCGCACCCCCTGCCCCTGTGTCCCCTGCTGCCCTGAGTGAGGAGTCTGTGTACTTACTTCGCCAGCTCCATGTAGGGCAGACAGCAATGCTGAGTGTCCTCCATGCACACACCACTCTGTTGACACAGCTGGTGTCGTCCATGGAGGGCATCTCATCGGGCATGTCTGCCCTACAGAGGAGCAATAAGTCCATGGACTCCTCCCTTACGGCAGCAGTGTCCCTCCTCCAACAGTCCCTCACCCCTCCTACCTCTGCCCCATCCACACTTCCTGGCACCCTACCTGTCCCAAGCACAAGCACACCTGCACAATCACCCAAACACACAGACACGAGCAGCACAGAAACACCCAAAACAAAGTCAAAACGTGCACGCAAGCATCCTCAGGGGACTGATACCACACCGACAGGGGATGGGGAACAGACACACACACAGGCATCCACAGTCACTCCGCAGTCCTCCAAATCCTCTCACTCCAAGACCCCTTCCCTTGCCTCACCTGCAACCCCACCTAAAAAGTAGCTCTTCCTCTGTGACCTCGTCCTCTTCCCCTCCGATCCAGCATACAGGGGGAAGAGGAAGTCCACCCACACAGAGGGGAGTACCCCTCACCCCCGGACACCCTCCCCCAGGCACAGACAAACTGAGGCCCCCACCCGCAAGTCCCCCCGGGCCCGGAAGAGCAAGACACCGCCACCACCCTGCAGCTCAACCACACAGTCTCCTTCCTCCATCCCTCAGGCCCCCACAACACAGGTTCCCCCACCACACCATGCCCCAGGTTCCCCCACCCACAGATACACCATCCCCAAAATGATCCGGCCTTCTCCACCTACCACTAGATCTTCCAGCCCCCCCGCTGCACATGTTTGTGCCACTGGTGTGGAGACCGTGTCCTCCCCCTCTGTCCTGCCCACCTTACCTGAGCCCCATTCTACTCCCCTGGAGATAGGCACCGCAGTAGAGTCCACTACCACCCCGTCTGACTTGGGCACTGCAGTGGGGAACCTGTCCACTCCATCTGGCCAGCCCACTGCAGTTGTGTCGGCACCCACACCATCTGACTCATGCCCCCCAGTTGTGCCGGCACACACCATGTCAGACACCTCCACTGCAGTTGTCAGTGACTCTCCAGCACCAGCCACCCCTTCCCTGACTCCTTCTGGTGAGCCCTGATCCTGTCCCTGCGGTGCCTGGCCTGCCCCCCGTATGCCCCTCCGAGGTGAATGTCTCTGGTCCGTAGCAGTGCAGGCAAGCAAAGGGTGACATCTGCCACTGTCACCCTGTTCGGACTTTAGTGATGGACTGGCCATTGGCCTTTGTGTTTTTTCGGGACTTTCTATTTTACACACACATATGCTGAATAAAGCTACTTTCAGTTCTCTAGTGGTTTTGCTTCAGATGTACATGATGTTGATGATGCTAACCATGCCCTTGCTGCAGTGATGGTGATTTTTGATATCAGGAAAATGAAGTGTTACTGTGCAGGACCCCATGTGGTCCAGGGGGAATGTGTCCTATCCTGGTGTGTAGCCATGTCATCCTTTGCAGCAATATGAGGGTGTCATGTTTTCAATATTTGCCAATGGGATTTCCTACATTTATTTGCAATATCACATCTGTGGCTTACACCCCTGCACATCAGATGTGCTTGCCATTGTTCAATTTGTCTATTTCCCTGACCGTGTGACCATCTCCACTGGACATGCAAGTTTGGGCATCAATGGGGAAGGACTCATCTGTGTTATCAGTGCAACTTGCTATACATGTGTGTTGGATCTGTGCAGATGATTTTGGTGACACTCCCATGACCAGGCTGATGTGACGAGAGCCTTCATTTTGTGCTAATTGTTGACTGAGTGACCAAGTGTTCTGCTGACATGATAGAGCCCTGCAGAGACAACGTATGGCACAGCTTTCCTTACACAGGAGTGGAGTCCCCTCATGGCAGTGTGTAATTCCGTGACATTGCCTGAGCCCAAGGTGTGTGTTGTGTGAGCATGTCTGTGTGTGTTCACTTCCATTTTGCTACGCAGGCTGGGATCCCTAGTGATGTTCCTGTTTGTGATGCTTGCTGAGTTGACCTATGTTCCCCCAAATCTTCGCCCTGGGTTCTCTGTGATGTGGGTGCATGGCACATTACTGGTCATCAGGGTGTCATCCATAGGTGTGTTTGCTGTCAGGGCTGAGTTTGTGGGCAAACGCAGATGAGACACAGTCAGGATTCCCCTTGGCACTTGTTGGTTACACAAGTCATGTAATTTACAGTTTGTGTTAGCTTTCAGTGATTGTGACACGTTGTGTGTGTGACTGCTGCCACTCCTCAGGGTCAGAGCTGCAATGTTGGAAGTTGTCTATGTGTGTTCTTTGTGGGTGACCTTGGCTTCTTCATTGGTGTGTGACTGTGGCCGGGATACCATTGGTTGGTGTGGATTTGACGTCATGCCCATGTACAGCGTACTGTGCAGTGTGTCAGACATTCACGAGTCTTGTTGACTGGTCATGTGTGATGGGTTTCTGCACCTTAGTTCCCACCACCACCCCTTGGATTGTCATGGGTGCATGTGCAATGTCACCAGTCCATGTGAGCTTCACTGCTGCACATTGGTGGAGCAAAACCAAAGGGGATGATGGACGGAGTGTTGAACATTGCAAGCACTCACCCCCAGTCAACTGATCTGGGTTTAATCCATCATCATTCTTTAGCTCACTCCGCCACCCCAGTTCAGACATGGCCATATGCAAATCAGTCTGACCCTGTGCCTCATGGGAACAGTCCAGCCCGAACTGCCAAGCCATGTCTTCCCTGGACTGGAAACAAGCATCCTGGGACCGGTTTCGGGTTCATAACCCTCATCAGCCAGGCTATCTTGAATCCAGTGGCAAAGTGAGAAAGGGACCCACGTCTGGGCATACCCTGCCAACTTAGGGCGAACATAGCAAAACCAAAGGGGATGATGGACGGAGTGTTGAACATTGCAAGCACTCACCCCCAGTCAACTGATCTGGGTTTAATCCATCATCATTCTTTAGCTCACTCCGCCACCCCAGTTCAGACATGGCCATATGCAAATCAGTCTGACCCTGTGCCTCATGGGAACAGTCCAGCCCGAACTGCCAAGCCATGTCTTCCCTGGACTGGAAACAAGCATCCTGGGACCGGTTTCGGGTTCATAAACCTCATCAGCCAGGCTATCTTGAATCCAGTGGCAAAGTGAGCAAGGGACCCACGTCTGGGCATACCCTGCCAACTTAGGGCGAACATAGAAAAACCAAAGGGGATGATGGACGGAGTGTTGAACATTGCAAGCACTCACCCCCAGTCAACTGATCTGGGTTTAATCCATCATCATTCTTTAGCTCACTCCGCCACCCCAGTTCAGACATGGCCATATGCAAATCAGTCTGACCCTGTGCCTCATGGGAACAGTCCAGCCCGAACTGCCAAGCCATGTCTTCCCTAGACTGGAAACAAGCATCCTGGGACCGGTTTCGGGTTCATAACCCTCATCAGCCAGGCTATCTTGAATCCAGTGGCAAAGTGAGCAAGGGACCCACGTCTGGGCATACCCTGCCAACTTAGGGCAAACATAGCAAAACCAAAGGGGATGATGGACGGAGTGTTGAACATTGCAAGCACTCACCCCCAGTCAACTGATCTGGGTTTAATCCATCATCATTCTTTAGCTCACTCCGCCACCCCAGTTCAGACATGGCCATATGCAAATCAGTCTGACCCTGTGCCTCATGGGAACAGTCCAGCCCGAACTGCCAAGCCATGTCTTCCCTGGACTGGAAACAAGCATCCTGGGACCGGTTTCGGGTTCATAACCCTCATCAGCCAGGCTATCTTGAATCCAGTGGCAAAGTGAGAAAGGGACCCACGTCTGGGCATACCCTGCCAACTTAGGGCGAACATAGCAAAACCAAAGGGGATGATGGACGGAGTGTTGAACATTGCAAGCACTCACCCCCAGTCAACTGATCTGGGTTTAATCCATCATCATTCTTTAGCTCACTCCGCCACCCCAGTTCAGACATGGCCATATGCAAATCAGTCTGACCCTGTGCCTCATGGGAACAGTCCAGCCCGAACTGCCAAGCCATGTCTTCCCTGGACTGGAAACAAGCATCCTGGGACCGGTTTCGGGTTCATAACCCTCATCAGCCAGGCTATCTTGAATCCAGTGGCAAAGTGAGCAAGGGACCCACGTCTGGGCATACCCTGCCAACTTAGGGCGAACATAGCAAAACCAAAGGGGATAATGGACGGAGTGTTGAACATTGCAAGCACTCACCCCCAGTCAACTGATCTGGGTTTAATCCATCATCATTCTTTAGCTCACTCCGCCACCCCAGTTCAGACATGGCCATATGCAAATCAGTCTGACCCTGTGCCTCATGGGAACAGTCCAGCCCGAACTGCCAAGCCATGTCTTCCCTGGACTGGAAACAAGCATCCTGGGACCGGTTTCGGGTTCATAACCCTCATCAGCCAGGCTATCTTGAATCCAGTGGCAAAGTGAGCAAGGGACCCACGTCTGGGCATACCCTGCCAACTTAGGGCGAACATAGAAAAACCAAAGGGGATGATGGACGGAGTGTTGAACATTGCAAGCACTCACCCCCAGTCAACTGATCTGGGTTTAATCCATCATCATTCTTTAGCTCACTCCGCCACCCCAGTTCAGACATGGCCATATGCAAATCAGTCTGACCCTGTGCCTCATGGGAACAGTCCAGCCCGAACTGCCAAGCCATGTCTTCCCTGGACTGGAAACAAGCATCCTGGGACCGGTTTCGGGTTCATAAGATCAAGGTGTGTGGTGTTGAGTGTGTACAAATGAGAATTGTTGCACGGCTAGACCCCTACCTCCATGTTGGCCTTCGCTGACAGGCCGTGCTGATTGATTTGTGCTTGTGTAGGTGTGATGGTAGTTTGTTGCTCAGGACACATGACTGTGGTTCACAGTGTGAACGACATCTAGCTTTGTCATCACAGTGGGATTATCATGCAGGCCAGGGTCACCACAATGTGGGGTCCCTGGGGGTAGTGCTGTGGTGGGTCTGTCTCTTGCTGTGTTAGTTGCTGTTCCTACAAGCTTGTGTGACATGTGTAATTTGGGCTCCTTCTCATCTAACAATGCCTGATTGCCCACATAGGGGAATCCGATCCATGAGTTACTTTTGTGTGCCACTGTATACACATCTGTGTAATTGGGATTCAGGCCTCCTCATGTGTTGTGTGGTTGCCTGGGGACACTGGCACCCCCCCCCCCATCACCTGTTGTGTTTGATATGCAGTGTGAGGCTGCCTGTTTGTGTTTGTGCATCTGCACCACTGCATTGGCATATCTTTAGTGTGCAATTGGCTGTATGTTGTTTGGTGGCTTTCCCCTGCTGTCCCTGGGACTCCTAGGTCATCAGTCAGCACAATGATCATGGTTTGTATGTCCCATTGCTGCCATGGTATGGTATTTGTTCACCTCACATCTACAGTCTCCACAGGATATCAACATTTGTGTGTCCATTGGTGCAGATATGTGGGTCTGCATTATGATGGTCACTTCTGTCATTGTGTTATTGATGAATGTTGACAATGTGAGCCCCCATGGGTGATGTTTGTCTGCACATGGCCAAAGGTATGTCTTATTTGCACTGCACTGTTTGCCTCACCCAATCTATGTTGCTATGGGTCACAAGCACTACTATGCCACAGATGTGTTTGTTGTTCTGTGACCAGGAATCATCCATGCTGTTTGGCAGTTGCAGCTTTTCCCATGACAACACTTACATTTTGCTCACTGTGATGATGGGGTTTTAGACCCCATTGCCACAATGTTCAAAATGTGCTTCAGCTATGGACCCCACACTTACATTTTGGTCACTGTGATGATGGGGTTTAGACCCCATTGCCACAATGTTCAAAATGTGCTTCAGCTATGGACCCCACACTTACATTTTGGTCACTGTGGTGATGGGGGTTTAGACCCCATTGCCACAATGTTCAAAATGTGCTTCAGGTAGGGACCCCACACTTACATTTTGGTCACTGTGATGATGGGGTTTAGACCCCATTGCCACAATGTTCAAAATGTGCTTCAGCTATGGACCCCACACTTACATTTTGGTCACTGTGGTGATGGGGGTTTAGACCCCATTGCCACAATGTTCAAAATGTGCTTCAGCTATGGACCCCACACTTACCTTTTGGTCACTGTGATGATGGGGTGTTAGACCCC
This sequence comes from Calotriton arnoldi, assembly GCA_963921515.1. Classification (NCBI taxonomy): domain Eukaryota; kingdom Metazoa; phylum Chordata; class Amphibia; order Caudata; family Salamandridae; genus Calotriton; species Calotriton arnoldi. The sequence continues at coordinate 173,060 of CAWUFW010012689.1, read as the reverse complement.
ATTGCCACAGTGGTCATGGTCTGCTTGCATTGTGGAGGCCACACACATTTATGTGTGACACATGTGATAGGGGGTCACATTGTATGTTCAATGTCATGTTCAGTGTTGTAGGCATTTGACACAGACTACACACGCTTGTCATGGTGTTGGGGGGATGTATTTTTCAGACATTCCTTATGTTGGAGTATGCTGGTTGTGTCATGCATTACCCGTCCTATGAGTGGGGTGGTGTGGGTGGTAGGCATCCAGCACCCATGAGTAGGGGTGGTGGTAGTGGTAGGCATCCATCCCCCTATGAGTGGGGATGGTAGTAGTGGCAGGCATCCAGGCCCCCATGAGTAGGGGTGGTGTTAGTGGTAGGCATCCATCCCCATATGAGTGGGGATGGTAGTAGTGGCAGGCATCCAGCCCCCCATGAGTAGGGGTGGTGGTAGTGGTAGGCATCCATCCCCCTATGAGTGGGGATGGTAGTAGTGACAGTCATCCAGGCCCCCATGAGTAGGGGGGTGGTAGTGGTGGGCATCCATTCCCCTATGAGTGGGGATGGTAGTGGTGACAGGCATCCAGGCCCCCATGAGTAGGGGTGGTGGTAGTGGCAGGCATCCAGGCCCCCTATGAGTAGGGGTGGTGGTAGTGGCAGGCATCCAGCCCCCCATGAGTAGGGGTGGTGTTAGTGGTAGGCATCCATCCCCCTATGAGTGGGGATGGCAGTAGTGGCAGGCATCCAGCCCCCCATGAGTAGGGGTGGTGGTAGTGGTAGGCATCCATCCCTCTATGAGTGGGGATGGTAGTAGTGACAGGCATCCAGGCCCCCATGAGTAGGGGTGGTGGTAGTGGTAGGCATCCATCCCCCTATGAGTGGGGATGGTAGTGGTGAAAGGCATCCAGGCCCCCATGAGTAGGGGTGGTGGTAGTGGCAGGCATCCAGACCCCCATGAGTAGGGGTGGTGTTAGTGGTAGGCATCCATCCCCCTATGAGTGGGGATGGTAGTGGTGACAGGCATCCAGGCCCCCATGAGTAGGGGTGGTGGTAGTTGCAGGCATCCAGGCCCCCATGAGTAGGGGTGGTGGTTGTGGCAGGCATGCAGCCCCCCATGAATAGGGGTGGTGTTAGTGGTAGGCATCCATCCCCCTATGAGTGGGGATGGTAGTAGTGGCAGGCATCTAGGCCCCCATGAGTAGGGGTGGTGTTAGTGGTAGGCATCCATCCCCCTATGGGTGTGTATGGCATTGGTGATAGCCAGCCCGCCCCTATGGTTCTGCTGTTGCTAGTGTACGTCATTTCTGCATCCCTATGTGTGTGTGACATATTTCGGGTACGTGTTGTTTGTTTGTGTTGTGGGTGTTTGACTTACCGTCTGCGCCGTACGCGTCCGTACCGGTCCCGGTAATAGATGTAGAGTATTGGTAGGACCTGCGCGATGGGATTCATGGTTGGTTCGTCTCGTTCGGGTTTCTCGTGGCTTCGACTCGTACTCGTCGCTGGCTTGTTCGTCTCGTCACCGTGGATCATCTTGTGGCGCGAATCGGAGCTTATGTACAGCTCTCCCGGATGCTCTGACGTGCCGGACCTAGCGACGGGTTCGGCGCGTACGGAAGGCGCATTGTACTAGTCCGGCCGGAAGGTGCTGTATATTTACTTCCGTGCGACTCGATTCAGCATTTACGGATCCGGCTCGGGCGGGGAACAGGAGCTGGAATGGGTAAGTACGGCTCGCTCGGAATCTGTGCTGTTATGCGCATCGTACTTGCTCGTACGGACGACTGTTCGAATCGGTCGGGAAACACGCGTTCGGCTTGGTTTTTTTCTGGACGAATACTGTTAGGTGCGCTTCCGGCCGAGATCGGAATCGACCCCTTAGTGTCCAGCACCTACCCTTAAAAATACTTACTGGAGTGGGAATGGTAAATTAATTAAATTTAGTGTCCAGCACCTACCCCTAATTAATACTAACTGGAGTGGGAATAGTAAATTAAATAATTTTGGTGTCCAGCATTTACTCTGAATTAATAGTAACTGGAGTGGGAATAGTAAATTATTTAAGTTTAGTGTCCAGCACCTACTCCTAATTAATACTAACTGGAGTGGGAATAGTAAATTAATTAAGTTTAGTGTCCAGCACCTACCCCTAATTAATACTAACTGGAGTGGGAATGGTAAATTAAATAATTTTAGTGTCCAGCACCTACCCTGAATTAATAGTAATTGGAGTGGGAATAGTAAATTAATTAATTTAGTGTCCAGCACTTACCCCTAATTAATACTAACTAGAGTGGGAATAGTAAATTAAATCAATCTAGTGTCCGGCACTTACTCTGAATTAATAGTAACTGGAGTGGGAATAGTAAATTATGTAAGTTTAGTGTCCAGCACCTACTCCTAATTAATACTAAGTGGAGTGGGAATAGTAAATTAATTATGTTTAGTGTCCAGCATCTACCTCTAATTAATACAAACTGGAGTGGGAATAGTAAATTAATTAAGTTTAGTGTCCTGCACCTACCCTGAATTAATACTAATTGGAGTGGGAATAGTAAATTAATTAAATTTAGTGTCCAGCAACTACCCCTAATTAATACTAACTGGAGTGGGAATAGTACATTAATTAAGTTTAGTGTCCAGCACCTACCCTTAATAAGTACTAACTGGAGTGGGAATAGTACATTAATTAGATTCAGTGTCCAGCACCTACCCCTAATTAATACTAACTGGAGATGGAATAGTAAATTAATTAAGTATAGTGTCCAGAACCTACCCTGAATTAATATTAAGTGGAGTAGGAATAGTAAATTAATTAAGATTACTGTCCAGCACCTATCCTGTATTCATGGTAAGTGAAGTGGGAATAATCATTTAGCTAAATGTGTTTTAATATGTAATTAAAAAAAGTTATAGTTTAAAGTAGTGTAATATTATTTTTATAAGAGAGTTCTGCATGCAAAAAATTAACATTGTATATATACTTAACCCCTTTGGTGCTTGCGTCGGCCAATGGCCGACGCAAGCACTACCTCCCTGGTGCGGCGCACGTCCATTGGCCGTCACCAGGGAGGGCCCCCTTTAAACCTCCGGTGCATCGCACCGGAGATTGTTTTTTTTTTTATTCCCACTGGGGGAGACGTGGAAGGCTTTCCGCGTCTCCCCCCGCCCATCTGTGACGTCAGCGCACCGCGAGGCGCTCTGACGTCACTGATTTCCCCACCGGAGCCGAGGACAGCAGCAGGTAAGGCCGCGCTCGACTCCGATGGGCAAATCCGGCCGAAAACGGCCTCCCCAGCTTTCAGGGAGGCCTCGTTTGAAAGGGGAGAGTCTCCCCTTTCAAACGAGGCCTTCCTGAAAGGGTTTCCTGGCCGTGGATCGCGGCTGCGCTGCAATCCACGGCCAGGAAACCCCACTAGACACCAGGGATGTCTTTGGGGGGGTCGACCCTCATGGTAATGGGTCGGCCCCCCCCCCGGGGGCATATTTATTTTAATTTTTTTAAGTTGGCTTTGTTTGGGGTGCGCGATCGCACCCCAAAAATGAAAAAAAAAACGAAAAAAAATAATAAAAAATGGCGGCGATATTGGCAGGGGGTCGGTCCTCCTGCTCAGTGGCCGACCCCCTGTGGGGGCATATTTTTTATTTATACATGTTGGCTTTCCTTGGGGGGCACGATCGCCCCCCAAAAATGCTAAAAATATTTTAAAAAAAGTACAATGGTGGCAATATTGGCAGAGGGTCGGTCTTCCTGCTCAGTGGCCGACCCCCTGTGGGGGCATTTTTTTTTTTATACCTATGTGCTTTCCGTGGGGGCCACAATCGGCCCCCAGGGATGCCATAGCTATAAAAAAAATTAGAGAAAGAGAGAGATCTTTCTTTATATATATATATATATATATATATATATATATATATATATAGAGAGAGAGAGTCTCTTTCTCTCTGTAGATGATATATGTATATATATGTATCTATATACATATGTATGTGTATATAGATACATATATATACATAAGTCTAAAGAGTGAATGATATATATATGTATCTATATACATATATATGTATAGATATATGTATATAGATGTATATAAATATATGTAGAGATAAAATCTATTTATATATATATATATATATATGTGTCCGTGTCCGTGTGTGTGTGTGTGTATATATATATATATATTATAGCAAAGGTATCGAATAAACGTCAAGACTGAATGGCAATGCTACCCTTGTGTCGGTGTCCGATTCTTATGAAGATTTCGGAAATGGTTTATATATATATATTTATATATATATATATATATATATATATATATATATATATATATATGCTCCTTGATGCACAGTGAATGGCGCACTTGCGGACGGGTGCTTCACAAACGCGGGGGTGCGCCCGCGATATTTATCCAGGCTCTGTTTCCTTGTTTCCCAAAAAGAAAAACAGCACTCGCGGGGGCAGTTGCTAGAGTTTATTGGCCCCCGCGAGTGCTGTTTTTCGTTTTGGGAAACAAGGAAACGGAGCTTGGATATATATATATATCTATATATATGTATATATATAGATATATATATATATATATTCAGAAACACAAAGGATGCCGCACTCCAGAGATTGGTTTCAGAGTTGCTTTATTTTCACCACGACTGGTGGTAGTGGTGGTGAAAATAAAGCAACTCTGAAACCGGTCTTGGAGTGCGGCATCCTTTGTGTTTCTGAATTTAAATATCGGGTAAGGATTCTACCCGTTGCTGCCTGCACCAGGTATTGAGCGCTCTGACATTGGGAATTAATTGTTATATATATATATATATATATATATATAAATATTTATTTATAGAGATATTTCTCAGTGCTGAAATTATGAGACTGTGAAAGAACTATAATGACTCTTTTTGAAGTTACCTGAAAGGCAGTAAAGTGTGGTACTGCTGCAGAGTACAAAAAAAATTCTGCTAGATAGAGATATCTGACTTTTGTGTAGTGGCAGTTTTGACGCCATAAAGGGTATGCTGAAACGAACAGATCGGTATTATGTAGACAGCTAAGTGGATTAGTAAAGCCACAAAGTAGAAACACTTTGTAACAGACTAAATGTATGTGAGAGAGGGGCTATGGAGAGATGAGGGGCACGTTTGCAAGGATGGTAGTGGGCGCATCAAAGGAGGTCATAGTGTGCAATTGTAAAGCACACGTTCACCCGTAGGCATCTTGGCGCCACAATGATGGTTGCAATGGCTCCCACCAGCGCTAAAAGGCTGCGATGATGGGTATGTGGCAAGGTAAAGTAATACTGTGTCTTTTTTCTCTCTTTCTTAGTCTTTTTGGAGAGCGTACAGAGTTTGCAAAGGTAAGGTGACTTCGTCATTATTGACTTAAACACTTCACTCACGCGCACACACCCACCTACACTTTAAAACCAACAACCTATCTGCCTTCTACGTAGGATTGTGTTTTAAAAGGATAGTTTAGGCACTAGCAGAGATGGCATATCGTTGGATGGATGCTGCCCAGGCCCTAAATCTGGTTCTGGAGTCCAGCTCTGAGGCAGGATCAGAGACTGAGACAGCAGATACTGAGACAGCATCTGAGGGAGAGGACAATGGAGCCGAATCTGGGAGTGACTTTTCAGTCGGCGCAGTTCCATCCGATGACTCATCGTCCAGCGATTCTGAAGGAGACGATGTCAGTCGTGCTGTGCCTTTGCCAGCACAGTCTGTGCAGCAGGACACCCGTAACAGGTTAGAGCAACCCAGAGTGCAGGCACGTGCGGCCGCAAGCACAGACGGAGTGCTGTCTTGGCAGCCTCCCAATTTAGTTCAGCCCCAAATTCCGCCTTTCACTGGTGACGCTGGATGTAAAGTAGATACGGCAAATTTTTTGCCAATTGACTACTTCCATCTCTTTTTTGGTGTTGACTTCCTAGACGAAATTGTGCAGCAAACAAATTTGCGTGCCGAACAATTTCTGAGGGAGCAAGGAGGCACTCTTGGGCCTCATTCTAGGGCGCGCAAGTGGACTCCCACTTCTCTAGGGGGAGTTAAAGATATTTTTGGGCCTCACGCTTAAAATGGGGGTTGTGCATAAACCAACCTTGCTATCCTACTGGTCTACTCGCACGGTTTGGTTAACCCCCATCTTCGCACCATACATGAGCAGAGATCGTTTTTGCTATTGCAGCGCATGCTGCATTTCAATGACAACTCTGCTGCATTGCCCCGGGACCATCCAGACTATGACAGGTTGTTCAAAATTCGGCCTGTCGTGGAACATTTGTCTGCCAGGTTTCCAGAGGTTTATACTCCTGGAAAGAATATAGCCATTGATGAGTCCTTGATCTTGTATAAAGGGCGGCTGCTGTTTAGGCAGTACATTCCGAGCAAACGTGCTCGCTATGGCATCAAGCTGTACATGTTGTGTGAGAGCTCGACTGGCTATGTGTACAGCTTGAGAGTGTATACAGGGAAGGACACAACTCTTAACCCTGTAGGTTGCCCTCCCATGCTAGGGGTCACAGGAAAGATTGTATGGGAGCTTGTCCAGCCACTTCTTCACAAAGGTTATAACCTTTATGTGGACAATTTCTATACAGGAGTAGAGCTGTTCAGTGAGCTCTATAAAGCTGGCACCGTGGCTTGCGGTACAATTCGTTGTCGCCGCAAAGGATTCCCGCAGGAGCTTGTTTGCAAGAAGCTCCAGAAATCCCAGAGCACTGCGTTGCGTTCCAACGAACTGCTCGCAGTTAAGTTCTCAGATAGGCGTGATGTGTACATGCTCACTACAATTCATGCTGAGAGCACTTCCCCTGTCACGGTTTGGGGTCAGATGGCCGAAGTCCACAAGCCCAACTGTATACTTGATGACAACAAGTACATGGGCGGAGTGGACAAGAACGACCAGGTTCTTCAGCCATACAATGCGAGTCGTAAAACTCGCACTTGGTATAAGAAACTGTTTACGCACCTGATCCAGATGGCAACATACAATGCGTATGTTGTTTATCGTGAGACCACCACAGGAAGACTCATGTCTTTCCTTGACTTTCAGTTGTCTGTGATTGAAAGTCTTACTGCTACAGAAGCAGAAGCCTCCACTTCATGTGTTCTGGAGGACGTGGCAAGGCTGCAGGAGCGACAATTTGCAGATAAAATTCCTGCAACACCCAAAAGGAGCGACCATGTCGTCGTTGTAAAGTGTGCTCGATGCAGGGAAAGAGGCAGGAGACTCGTGTTTACTGTCCCCAGTGCCCAAGTAAGCCTGCCTTCTGTTTTCCTACTTGCTTTATGTTGTATCACACTAAAGCAAAATACAGGGAAATTGACTGAGGTGGAGCTGCCAATAGGATAACCTTTCAATTGGTGTGAATGGATACCTACTGTCTGTGGGCCACTCCTTCACTACGCAAGCAGCTGCAGGATATTTCTTCCTCTACTTCATGAAATCATGGACTTCTCAACACCTTTATCTGCTTTCAGAACGTGGTAGTTGTTCTGTTCGCCAATTGACAAGTGCATTATAGTCCCCACGCTGCACATACTGGTGGACAGAACATATGCCACGTTGTCATGGAGTACCCGTGTTTCACATTCAACCGTTCTTCGTAGTTTATGATGTTCTCTTTAGGAAGTTTTTGAAAATTTCCAGCATGTTTGCCTTAGTTTCAAAGGTAGATATGCTTGCTCAGCTCAAGAAATGTTTTTGCGGCATACTCGGGCACCCCCAACTTGCATCCACAAACTGGAAGGAGTTGGATAGAGCATTGTGAGAGCATTGATAGCTCGTGACAGAAATGTTCACTCAAGCTTCAAGTAGCTAGAGATGAAAGGCATTAGTATAGGGTCTCTTAACAATTGGACAGGGTTAGTCAGGACTCTGAGGACAGACACACGAACGGGTTAGAACAGCTTACGGTAGGTACGCTTTCCGAGGAATATTGCAAAGGTAGAAGGCAGATAGTAAAGGTAGTATAGATACACGTCCTGACTTCTTCTTCACCCATGGATTCAAATCCATTGCTGCCACACTCACACTGAATTTACTGTAGTACTTATGGGTCAATGCTGCTTGCCATGTTCATCCTCCGTTAGAACTTAGTAGATGGTCAGTTTGCTGTATGATAAGTGCATTACAGTCACTGCACATAACGGTGGATTGGACATATGCTACGTTGTCACGGACTACCCTTGTTTCACATTCATCCGTTCATAGTTTATGATGTTATCTTTTGAAAACTTCCAGCATGTTTGCCTTAGTTTCAAAGGTAGATATGCTTGCTCAGCTCGAGAAATGTTTTTGCGGCATACTCGAGCACCCCCAACTTGCATCCACAAACTGGAAGGAGTTGGATTTAGCATAGTGAGTGCACTAAAGGTGCATGAAAGACATGTCTTCCTGAGCCTCATGTGGCTGTCATGGAAGTCATTAGTATAGGTTCACTGGGCATGAGTTCGGTAACGTTCTGGAAGAAGGAGGTGGAGACTTGACAGGTGGTAGAATATAGTCAAAGTCATTATGTCTTGTGGCATATGAATGTGATGGGCCCTTGCATGGCGGCAGTATGTTTGTGTGAGTGCAAGTGATATGGTTGTTTGGGCCCGTGGCTGGCGGTACGGAAGTCTTGTGTGTGGTGTGTGAATGGCGTGTGAATGGACCATAAAGTGGTTGGTGCCGTGATGTGGCTTTATGGCTCCCCTTCAGAAGGCTTGGCTTCAATATTTATATACTTTGATAAGTATTAGTGCTTTGAAGCCAGCGTTTCTGGAGGTGCTAAAACCAACCTGTGTAAGTGGTGGATTAGCTTTATCAAATGAGTGTTAGATTTATATTTGTGTTGGTTTAATGGCCTTTTGTAAGATATTTTTTTTTCACAATGGGTAGCAGGGGACTTTCTGCCCTAGCTCAGTCGTCACCTAGGCAAACCTTTACATTTTTGAGTAGTAGACAAAGGGGGAAGTACAAGGGTGAATGACTTGCGTGGTTATCACTGTTTTTTTTTACCCAACATGCCCTGCTAGCCTCTTATTTTGTTGAAAAAAATCACTATTTCCACACATTTTTGTGTGGGAAAGTTGTGGCATCGCCGGGCAGACACGCATTTCCTACCACCCAGCGTTCCCCAAGGTCTCCCGATAAAAATGGTGCCCCACTCGTGTGGGAGGCCCAAGTACCCGCGACAGGCTAGGGCCCAAAAGGTATTGAGGCGACATTAAAATTGCCTATCACAAAACAACCTGGTTTTGTGAGAGGGGTCACCTTGGTTTTTGGCCCCGTGCTCGGCGGCCAGCTAGGGAAACCTACCAAACCCACACATTTCTGAAAACTAGACACCCGGGGGTTCCAGGGAGGTATGGCTTGCGTGGATCCCCCAACGTTTTCTTACCCAGAATCCCCTGCAAACCTCGAATTTAGCTGAAAAAATCACTTTTTCCACACATTTTTGTGTGGGAAAGTTGTGGCATCGCCGGGCAGACACGCATTTCCTACCACCCAGTGTTCCCCAAGGTCTCCCGATAAAAATGGTGCCTCACTCGTGTGGGAGGCCCAAGTACCCGCGACAGGCTAGGGCCCAAAAGGTATTGAGGCGACATTAAAATTGCCTATCACAAAACAACCTGGTTTTGTGAGAGGGGTCACCTTGGTTTTTGGCCCCGTGCTCGGCGGCCAGCTAGGGAAACCTATCAAACCCAGACATTTCTGAAAACTAGACTCCCGGGGGGTTCCAGGGAGGTATGGCTTGCGTGGATCCCCCAACGTTTTCTTACCCAGAATCCCCTGCAAACCTCGAATTTAGCTGAAAAAATCACTTTTTCCACACATTTTTGTGTGGGAAAGTTGTGGCATCGCTGGGCAGACACGCATTTCCTACCACCCAGCGTTCCCCAAGGTCTCCCGATAAAAATGGTGCCTCACTCGTGTGGGAGGCCCAAGTACCCGCGACAGGCTAGGGCCCAAAAGGTATTGAGGCGACATTAAAATTGCCTATCACAAAACAACCTGGTTTTGTGAGAGGGGTCACCTTGGTTTTGGCCCCGTGCTCGGCGGCCAGCTAGGAAACCTACCAAACCCACACATTTCTGAAAACTAGACACCCGGGGGTTCCAGGGAGGTATGGCTTGCGTGGATCCCCCAACGTTTTCTTACCCAGAATCCCCTGCAAACCTCGAATTTAGCTGAAAAAATGACTTTTTCCACACATTTTTGTGTGGGAAAGTTGTGGCATCGCCGGGCAGACACGCATTTCCTACCACCCAGCGTTCCCCAAGGTCTCCCGATAAAATGGTGCCTCAATCGTGTGGGAGGCCCAAGTACCCGCGACAGGCTAGGGCCCAAAAGGTATTGAGGCGACATTAAAATTGCCTATCACAAAACAACCTGGTTTTGTGAGAGGGGTCACCTTGGTTTTGGCCCCGTGCTCGGCGGCCAGCTAGGGAAACCTATCAAACACACACATTTATGAAAACTAGACACCCGGGGGGTTCCAGGGAGGTATGGCTTGCGTGGATCCCCCAACGTTTTCTTACCCAGAATACCCTGCAAACCTCGAATTTAGCTGAAAAAAATCACTTTTTCCACACATTTTGTGTGGGAAAGTTGTGGCATCGCCGGGCAGACACGCATTTCCTACCACCCAGCATTCCCCAAGGTCTCCCGATAAAATGGTGCCTCACTCGTGTGGGAGGCCCAAGTACCAGCGACAGGCTAGGGCCCAAAGGTATTGAGGCGACATTAAAATTGCCTATCACAAAACAACCTGGTTTTGTGAGAGGGGTCACCTGGTTTTGGCCCCGTGCTCGGCGGCCAGCTAGGAAACCTACCAAACCCACACATTTCTGAAAACTAGACACCCGGGGGTTCCAGGGAGGTATGGCTTGCATGGATCCCCCAACGTTTTCTTACCCAGAATCCCCTGCAAACCTCGAATTTAGCTTAAAAAATCACTTTTTCCACACATTTTTGTGTGGGAAAGTTGTGGCATCGCCGGGCAGACACGCATTTCCTACCACCCAGCGTTCCCAAGGTCTCCCAAAAAAATGGTGCCTCACTCGTGTGGGAGGCCCAAGTACCGACGACAGGCTAGGGCCCAAAGGTATTGAGGCGACATTAAAATTGCCTATCACAAAACAACCTGGTTTTGTGAGAGGGTCACCTTGGTTTTGGCCCCGTGCTCGGCGGCCAGCTAGGGAAACCTATCAAACCCACACATTTCTGAAAACTAGACACCCGGTGGGTTCCAGGGAGGTATGGCTTGCATGGATCCCCCAACGTTTTCTTACCCAGAATCCCCTGCACACCTCAAATTTAGCTGAAAAAATCACTTTTTCCACACATTTTTGTGTGGGAAAGTTGTGGCATCGCTGGGCAGACACGAATTTCCTACCACCCAGCATTCCCCAAGGTCTCCCGATAAAATGGTGCCTCACTCGTGTGGGAGGCCCAAGTACTCACGACAGGCTAGGGCCCAAAGGTATTGAGGCGACATTAAAATTGCCTATCACAAAACAACCTGGTTTTGTGAGAGGGGTCACTTTGGTTTTGGCCCCGTGCTCGGTGGCCAGCTAGGAAACCTACCAAACCCACACATTTCTGAAAACTAGACACCCGGGGGTTCCAGGGAGGTATGGCTTGCATGGATCCCCCAACGTTTTCTTACCCAGAATCCCCTGCAAACCTCGAATTTAGCTGAAAAAATCACTTTTTCCACACATTTTTGTGTGGGAAAATTGTAGCATCGCCGGGCAGACATGCATTTCCTACCACCCAGCGTTCCCCAAGGTCTCCCGATAAAAATGGTGCCTCACTCGTGTGGGAGGCCCAGTACCGCGACAGGCTAGGGCCCAAAAGGTATTGAGGCAACATTAAAATTGCCTATCACAAAACAACCTGGTTTTGTGAGAGGAGTCACCTTGGTTTTGGCCCCGTGCTCGGCGGCCAGCTAGGAAACCTAGCAAACCCACACATTTCTGAAAACTAGACACGCGGGGGGTTCCAGGGAGGTATGGCTTGCGTGGATCCCCCAACGTTTTCTTACCCAAAATCCCCTGCAACCTCGAATTTAGCTGAAAAAATCACTTTTTCCACACATTTTTGTGTGGGAAAGTTGTGGCATCGCCGGGCAGACACGCATTTCCTACCACCCAGCGTTCCCCAAGGTCTCCCGATAAAAATGGTGCCTCACTCGTGTGGGAGGCCCAAGTACCGCGACAGGCTAGGGCCCAAAACGTATTGAGGTGACATTAAAATTGCCTATCACAAAACAACCTGGTTTTGCAAGGGGTCACCTCGGTTTTGGCCCCGTGCTCGGCGGCCAGCTTGGGAAACCTACCAAACCCACACATTTCTGAAAACTAGACACTCGGGGGTTCCAGGAGGTATGGCTTGCATGGATCCCCCAACGTTTTCTTACCCAGAATCCCTGCAAAGCTCAAATTTAGCTGAAAAAATCACTTTTCCCACACATTTTTGTGTGGGAAAGTTGTGGCATCGCCGGGCAGACACGCATTTCCTACCACTCAGCGTTCTCCAAGGTCTCCCGATAAAATGGTGCCTCACTCGTGTGGGAGGCCCAAGTACCAGCGACAGGCTAGGGCCCAAAACGTATTGAGGCAACATCAAAATTGCCTATCACTAAATGTTTTGGGCCCTAGCCTGTCGTGGGTACTTGGGCCTCCCACACGAGTGAGGTACCATTTTTATAGGGAGACCTTGGGGAACGCTGGTTGGTAGGAAATGCGTGTCTGCCCGGCGATGCCACAACTTTCCCACACAAAAATGTGTGGAAAAAATGATTTTTTCAGCTAAATTTGAGGTTTGCAGGGGATTCTGGGTAAGAAAACGTTGGGGGATCCACGCAAGCCATACCTCCCTGGAACCCCCGGGTGTCTAGTTTTCAGAAATGTGTGGGTTTGGTAGGTTTCCTAGCTGGCCGCCGAGCACGGGGCCAAAAACCAAGGTGACCCCTCTCACAAAACCAGGTTGTTTTGTGATAGGCAATTTTAATGTCACCTCAATACGTTTTGGGCCCTAGCCTGTCGCGGGTGCTTGGGCCTCCCACACGAGTGAGGCACCATTTTTATCGGGAGACCTTGGGGAACGCTGGGTGGTAGGAAATGCGTGTCTGCCCGGCGATGCCACAACTTTCCCACACAAAAATGTGTGGAAGAAGTGATTTTTTCAGCAAATTCTGAGGTTTGCAGGGATTCTGGGTAAGAAAACGTTGGGGGACCCACGCAAGCCATACCTCCCTGGAACCACCCGGGTGTCTAGTTTTCAGAAATGTGTGGGTTTGATAGGTTTCCCAAGCTGGCCGCCAAGCACGGGGCCAAAACCGAGGTGACCCCTTGCAAAACCAGGTTGTTTTGTGATAGGCAATTTGAATGTCACCTCAATACGTTTTGGGCCCTAGCCTGTCGCGGGTACTTGGGCCTCCCACACGAGTGAGGCACCATTTTTATCGGGAGACCTTGGGGAACGCTGGGTGGTAGGAAATGCGTGTCTGCCCGACGATGCCACAACTTTCCCACACAAAAATGTGTGGAAGAAGTGATCTTTTCAGCAAAATTTGAGGTTTGCAGGGGATTCTGGGTAAGAAAACGTTGGGGGATCCACGCAAGCCATACCTCCCTGGAACCCCCCGGGTGTCTAGTTTTCAGAAATGTGTGGGTTTGGTAGGTTTCCCTAGCTGGCCGCCGAGCACGGGGCCAAAACCAGGTGACCCTCTCACAAAACCAGGTTGTTTTGTGATAGGCAATTTTAATGTCACCTCAATACGTTTTGGGCCCTAGCCTGTCGCGGGTGCTTGGGCCTCCCACACGAGTGAGGCACCATTTTTATCGGGAGACCTTGGGGAACGCTGGGTGGTAGGAAATGCGTGTCTGCCCGGCGATGCCACAACTTTCCCACACAAAAATGTGTGGAAGAAGTGATTTTTTCAGCAAATTCTGAGGTTTGCAGGGGATTCTGGGTAAGAAAACGTTGGGGGACCCACGCAAGCCATACCTCCCTGGAACCACCCGGGTGTCTAGTTTTCAGAAATGTGTGGGTTTGATAGGTTTCCCAAGCTGGCCGCCAAGCACGGGGCCAAAAACCGAGGTGACCCCTTGCAAAACCAGGTTGTTTTGTGATAGGCAATTTGAATGTCACCTCAATACGTTTTGGGCCCTAGCCTGTCGCGGGTACTTGGGCCTCCCACACGAGTGAGGCACCATTTTTATCGGGAGACCTTGGGGAACGCTGGGTGGTAGGAAATGCGTGTCTGCCCGACGATGCCACAACTTTCCCACACAAAAATGTGTGGAAGAAGTGATCTTTTCAGCAAAATTTGAGGTTTGCAGGGGATTCTGGGTAAGAAAACGTTGGGGGATCCACGCAAGCCATACCTCCCTGGATCCACCTGGGTGTCTAGTTTTCAGAAATGTGTGGGTTTGATAGGTTTCCTAGCTGGCCGCCGAGCACGGGGCCAAAACCGAGGTGACCCCTTGCAAAACCAGGTTGTTTTGTGATAGGCAATTTTAATGTCACCTCAATACGTTTTGGGCCCTAGCCTGTCGCGGGTACTTGGCCCTCCCACACGAGTGAGGCACCATTTTTATCGGGAGACCTTGGGGAATGCTGGGTGGTAGGAAATGCGTGTCTGCCCGACGATGCCACAACTTTCCCACACAAAAATGTGTGGAAGAAGTGATTTTTTCAGCAAAATTTGAGGTTTGCAGGGATTCTGGGTAAGAAACGTTGGGGGATCCACGCAAGCCATACCTCCCTGGATCCACCTGGGTGTCTAGTTTTCAGAAATGTGTGGGTTTGATAGGTTTTCCTAGCTGGCCGCCGAGCACGGGGCCAAAAACCGAGGTGACCCCCTTGCAAAACCAGGTTGTTTTGTGATAGGCAATTTTAATGTCACCTCAATACGTTTTGGGCCCTAGCCTGTCGCGGGTACTTGGGCCTCCCACACGAGTGAGGCACCATTTTTATCGGGAGACCTTGGGGAACACTGGGTGATAGGAAATGCGTGTCTGCCTGGCGATGCCACAACTTTCCCACACAAAAATGTGTGGAAAAAGTGATTTTTTCAGCTAAATTTGAGGTTTGCAGGGGATTCTGGGTAAGAAAACGTTGGGGGATCCACGCAAGCCATACCTCCCTGGAACCACCCGGGTGTCTAGTTTTCAGAAATGTGTGGGTTTGATAGGTTTCCCAAGCTGGCCGCCGAGCACGGGCCAAAACCGAGGTGACCCTCCTTGCAAAACCAGGTTGTTTTGTGATAGGCAATTTGAATGTCACCTCAATACGTTTTGGGCCCTAGCCTGTCGCGGGTACTTGGGCCTCCCACACGAGTGAGGCACCATTTTTATCGGGAGACCTTGGGGAACGCTGGGTGGTAGGAAATGCGTGTCTGCCCGGCGATGCCACAACTTTCCCACACAAAAATGTGTGGAAGAAGTGATTTTTTCAGCAAAATTTGAGGTTTGCAGGGGATTCTGGGTAAGAAAACGTTGGGGGATCCACGCAAGCCATACCTCCCTGGATCCACCTGGGTGTCTAGTTTTCATAAATGTGTGGGTTTGATAGGTTTCCCTAGCTGGCCGCCGAGCACGGGGCCAAAAACCGAGGTGACTCCCTTGCAAAACCAGGTTGTTTTGTGATAGGCAATTTTAATGTCACCTCAATACGTTTTGGGCCCTAGCCTGTCGCGGGTACTTGGGCCTCCCACACGAGTGAGGCACCACTTTAATGGGAGACCTTGGGGAACACTGGGTGATAGGAAATGCGTGTCTGCCCGGCGATGCTACAACTTTCCCACACAAAAATGTGTGGAAAAAGTGATTTTTTCAGCTAAATTTGAGGTTTGCAGGGAATTCTGGGTAAGAAAACGTTGGGGGATCCACGCAAGCCATACCTCCCTGGAACCACCCGGGTGTCTAGTTTTCAGAAATGTGTGGGTTTGATAGGTTTCCTAGCTGGCCGCCGAGCACGGGGCCAAAACCGAGGTGACCCCTTGCAAAACCAGGTTGTTTTGTGATAGGCAATTTTAATGTCACCTCAATATGTTTTGGGCCCTAGCCTGTCGCGGGTACTTGGGCCTCCCACACAAGTGAGGTACCATTTTTATCGGAAGACTTTGGGGAACGCGGGGTGGGTGGAAATTTGTGGATCCATGCAGATTCCAGAACTTTCCACCACAGAAATGTGAGGAAAATGTGTTTTTTTGACAATTTTTAAGTTTGCAAGAGATTCTGGGTAACAGAACCTGGTGAGAGCCAGTCAAATCACCCCATCCTGGATTCCCCTGGGTGTCTACTTTTCAAAAATGTATAGGTTTGAAAGGTTTCCCTAGGTGCCGGCAGAGCTAGGGTTCAAAATCTACAGCTAGCCACTTTGTTGAAAAAGGGCCCGTTTTCACTGCGAAAATGTGGTGTGTCCACGTTGCGTTTTGGGCCGTTTCCTGTCGCGGGTACTTGGGCCTCCCACACAAGTGAGGTACCATTTTTATCGGAAGACTTTGGGGAACGCGCGGTGGGTGGAATTTTGAGGATCCACGCAGATTCCAGAACTTTCCACCACAGAAATGTGAGGAAAATGTGGTTTTTTTGGACAATTTTTTAGGTTTGCAAGGGATTCTGGGTAACAGAACCTGGTGAGAGGCAGTAAAGTCACCCCATCCTGGATTCCCCTGGGTGTCTAGTTTTCAAAAATATATAGATTTGCTAGGTTTCCCCAGATGCAGGCAGAGCTAGGATTCAAAAATAACAGCTAGGCACTTTGCCAAAAAAGGGTCATTTTTCACTGTTAAATTGGGGTGTGTCCACGTTGCGTTTTGCGCAATTTCCTGTCGCGGGCTCTAGGCCTACCCACACAAGTGAGGTACCATTTTTCTCTGAAGACTTTGGGGAACGCGGGGTGGGTAGAAATTTGAGAATCCACGCAGATTCCAGGACTTTCCACCACAGAAATGTGAGGAAAATGTGTTTTTTTTGACAATTTGTTAGGTTTGCAAGGGACTCTGGGTAACAGAACCTGGTGAGAGGCAGTAAAATCACCCCATCCTGGATTCCCCTGGGTGTCTAGTTTTCAAAAATGTATAGGTTTGCTAGGTTTTCCTAGATGCAGGCAGAGCTAGGATTCAAAAACTACAGCCAGGCACTTTGCCAAAAAAGGGTCATTTTTCACTGTGAAATTGGGGTGTGTCCACGTTGCGTTTTGCGCCATTTCCTGTCGCAGGCTCTAGGCCTACCCACAGAAGTGAGGTACCATTTTTCTCGGAAGACTTTGGGGAAGGCAGGGTGGGTTGAAATTTGTGTATCCACGCAGATTCCAGAACTTTCCACCACAGAAATGTAGGGAAAATGTGTTTTTTTAACCATTTTTTAGGGTTGCAAGGGATTCTGGGTAACAGAACCTGGTGAGAAGCAGTCAAGTCACCCCATCCTGGATTCCCCTGGGTGTCTAGTTTTCAAAAATGTATAGGTTTGCTAGGTTTCCCTAGATGCAGGCAGAGCTAGGATTCAAAAACTACAGCTAGGCACTTTGCCAAAAAATGGCCATTTTTCACTGTGAAATTGGGGTGTGTCCACGTTGCGTTTTGCGCCATTTCCTGTCGCAGGCTCTAGGCCTACCCACACAAGTGAGGTACCATTTTTCTCTGAAGACTTTAGGGAAGGCTGGGTGGGTTGAAATTTGTGTATCCACGCAGATTCCAGAACTTTCCACCACAGAAATGTAGGGAAAATGTGTTTTTTTAACCATTTTTTAGGTTTGCAAGGGATTCTGGGTAACAGAACCTGGTGAGAAGCAGTCAAGTCACCCCATCCTGGATTCCCCTGGGTGTCTAGTTTTCAAAAATGTATAGGTTTTCTAGGTTTCCCTAGGTGCCGGCAGAGCTAGGGTTCAAAAACTACAGCTAGGCACTTTGCCAAAAAAGGGTCGTTTTTCACTGTGAAATTGTGGTGTGTCCACGTTGCGTTTTGCACCGTTTCCTGTCGCGGGCACTAGTCCTACCCACACAAGTGAGGTACCATTTTTCTCGGAAGACTTTGGGGAACGTGGGGTGGGTAGAAATTTGTGGATCCGCGCAGATTACAGACCTTTCCACCACAGAAATGTGAGGAAAATGTGGTTTTTTTTACAATTTTTTAGGTTTGCAAGGGATTCTGGGTAACAGAACCTGGTGAGAGGCAGTAAAGTCACCCCATCCTGGAGTCCCCTGGGTGTCTAGTTTTCAAAAATGTATAGGTTTGCTAGGTTTCCCTAGATGCAGGAAGAGCTAGGATTCAAAACCTACAGCTAGGCACTTTGCCAAAAAAGGGTCATTTTTCACTGTGAAATTGGGGTGTGTCCACGTTGCGTTTTGCGCCATTTCCTGTCGCAGGCTCTAGGCCTACCCACACAAGTGAGGTACCATTTTTCTCAGAAGACTTTGGGGAACGCAGGGTGGGTTGAAATTTGTGTATCCACGCAGATTCCAGAACTTTCCACCACAGAAATGTAGGGAAAATGTGTTTTTTTAACAATTTTTTAGGTTTGCAAGGGATTCTGGGTAACAGAACCTGGTGAGAAGCAGTCAAGTCACCCCATCCTGGATTCCCCTGGGTGTCTAGTTTTCAAAAATGTATAGGTTTGCTAGGTTTCCCTAGGTGCCGGCAGAGCTAGGGTTCAAAAACTACAGCTAGGCACTTTGCCAAAAAAGGTTCGTTTTTCACTGTGAAATTGTGGTGTGTCCACGTTGCGTTTTGCACCGTTTCCTGTCGCGGGCACTAGGCCTACCCACACAAGTGAGGTACCATTTTTCTCGGAAGACTTTGGGGAACGTGGGGTGGGTAGAAATTTGTGGATCCGCGCAGATTACAGACCTTTCCACCACAGAAATGTGAGGAAAATGTGTTTTTTTGGACAATTTTTTAGGTTTGCAAGGGATTCTGGGTAACAGAACCTGGGGAGAGGCAGTAAAGTCACCCCATCCTGGATTCCCCTGGGTGTCTAGTTTTCAAAAATGTATAGGTTTGCTAGGTTTCCCTAGATGCAGGCAGAGCTAGGATTCAAAAACTACAGCTAGGCACTTTGCCAAAAAAGGGTCATTTTTCACTGTGAAATTGGGGTGTGTCCACGTTGCGTTTTGCGCCATTTCCTGTCGCAGGCTCTAGGCCTACCCACACAAGTGAAGTACCATTTTTCTCGGAAGACTTTGGGGAACGCAGGGTGGGTTGAAATTTGTGTATCCACGCAGATTCCAGAACTTTCCACCACAGAAATGTAGGGAAAATGTGTTTTTTTTACAATTTTTAGGTTTGCAAGGGATTCTGGGTAACAGAACCTGGTGGGAGCCAGTCAAGTCACCCCATCCTGGATTCCCCTGGGTGTCTAGTTTTCAAAAACGTATAGGTTTGCTAGGTTTCCCTAGATGCCGGCAGAGCTAGGGTTCAAAAACTACAGCTAGGCACTTTGCCAAAAAAGGGTCATTTTTCACTGTGAAATTGGAGTGTGTCCACGTTGCGTTTTGTGCCATTTCCTGTCGTGGGCACTAGGCCTACCCACACAAGTGAGGTACCATTTTACTCGGAAGACTTTGGGGAACGCGGGGTGGGTGGAAATTTGTGGATCCATGCAGATTCCAGAACTTTCCACCACAGAAATGTGAGGAAAATGTGTTTTTTTGGACAATTTTTTAGGTTTGGAAGGGATTCTGGTTAACAGAACCTAGTGAAAGCCAGTCAAGTCACCCCATCCTGGATTCCCCTGGGTGTCTAGTTTTCAAAAATGTATAGGTTTGCTAGGTTTCCCTGGGTGCCGGCAGAGCAAGGGTTCAAAAACTACAGCTAGGCACTTTGCAAAAAAGGGTAATTTTTCATTGTGAAAATGTGTTGTGTTCACGTTGCGTTTTGAGCCGTTTCCTGTCGTGGGCACTATGCCTACCCACACAAGTGAGGTACCATTTTTATCGGGACACTTACGGTAATTCAGATTTGTAAAGCAACTGTTATTACCTATTGACTTTCGATGCATTTCTGCCTTCCAAATGAAAGACAATGTGTAAAAAGAAGTTATTTTGAAAAATGACCTATAATTCTCATGCTAGTATGAGTATTACCAATTTCAGAAATGTGCAAATATCTACTGTTTCTAAACTCTATATTGTGTTCCCATTTCAGAAATACATGGGAGTCTTTCATACCGAATATTCCATGTATACATTTTCCCAGAATAATTGCTATATACCCGGTACATAATAAAAAACCATTGCAAGACGTTGCTCAGTTTTTGGCTCTGGGTTCGTCGGGTTCTTGGTGAACCTACAAGTCCTATATATCCCCACAACCAGTGAGGTCCAGTGGATGTAACGGTATATTGATTTCAAAGAGCAGTCATAATTAGAAGAAGTTACAGGTGAAAACGTTGACACAAAAGGCTGTTTTTTCCAACTAATTTTCCATTTTTCCTATATTTAACTGTTAGTTTCTATAAAGAAACCTTGATGGATTTACACAAATGACCCCTTGCTGAATTCAGCATTTTGTCTACTTTTCTAAAATGTATAGATTTCCAGGATACATTATTGCTTTTATACCCATTTCTACCATTAACTGAAAGGAGGTTGAAAGCACAAAAAATAGCAAAAATAGGCTATGTCTCAGAAAAATGCCAAAACTGTGCAATTTTTTTTTGTTTTCTGACAAAAGTCTGTCATTCCCTAAAAGCTGGGTAAATGGAGATTTCAGCCCCACAAACACTTTTTTGATACCATTTGCAGGGAAAAACCCAGACACTTTCATATGCGGGACTTTTTTCCCATTTTTCCCCAAAAAACCAAAATATAGCTGTATTTTGGCTAAAATCTGGGACCCCTCCAGGGGAATCCACAAACCCTGGGTACCTTTAGAATCCCCATGATGTTGGAAGAAAAGGACGCAAATTTGGCGTGGATACCTTTTGTGGTCAAAAAGTTACAGAGGCCTAATCGCGAACTACTACAAATAGCCAAAAAAGGGCTCAGCACTGGGGGGGGAAAAGGCCCAGCAGTTAAGGGGTTAATGAAAATATACTATTTTACACAGCATATTTATTAATATTAAAATTAATGTTATATGAAATGTAACATTAATAAAATGGTAGACAATAAATTAGACTTTATAATTTCTTTATTGATGTTTATTTATTGTAAAATATTTTGAAATGAATAAGAAGTATACTTTTTATTAACAATATGTAAGATAAACAAATACATAGGACCGATTCCGATCTCGGCCGGTAGGGCTCCGAATCGGATTCGGCATAACCGGATCCGATTCGGAGCCCTATTTCCCGACCGATTCGTACGCGCGTCCGGACGAGCGAGTACGATGCGAAATCGCCGACCGACTCGTTCGGGCGTCCCAACCGCTCCGACCGACTCGTTCCCGGGTCTAACCGCACCGACCGACTCGCTCGGACACGACTTGCACCGCACAATGGAGACGTTCCCCGGCCGGGTAAGTACGATGCGCGCCGCGAGCAGTCCGACCGACACACGCCGTCCGGCTCGAAAGACCAGTCGGAGCCGTACTTCGGGGATCCGTGTCGGACCCCCCTGTACGCGTAGCCGTGTGAGTCGCACACAGGGGGGACCCATGGGTCCCCCCTACCTGTGCGTGTACGGAGCGAGTCACTTCACCGCGTACCCGCTGTAGGGGGCGCCCTTGTTCGCCTCGCACCCATTGAGGCAATGGGAGCCTGCGTACGCGTTGTACGACCGGGTCCCATTGACTTCAATGGGAGTCCGACCGACTCGAGTACGATAGCATACGGACGCATCATACTCGTTCGGTCGGGCTGCATGGGTCCGATTCGGTCGGAAATCTCTTTGGGTCCGGCTCGGTCGGAGAGATTTCCGGCCCGAATCGGAATCGGCCCCATAGAGGTAGGAAATTATATTTATTTTATAAAAATAACATAGGGGCCCATTACGATGGCGGGCGGAGGCATGACCGCGGTGGCGGCGGTGCGGAAAAATGCCTTTTTCCGCCCGCCAGCAGCGGACTCCACGCCCGCCATATTAGGATGGGAAAACATAGGCATTTACCGTCCGCCGCGGTGTGACGCCGACCTCCATCGAACAGCGCCCGCCACCGCGGCGGAGTGGGCCATTCACCACACACCGCCGTGCGGAATGACGTCCCGTATGCCGAAGACATCACGATGCCGGAAACAGGGCAGCGCACTGCGACGGAGAAACCGCACAGCGAAATACGGTGGAGACATCACAGCGGAGACAGAAAAAATAACACCCGGAACATACCGCGATGGATCCTGCCCTACACGCTCTCCCGGTGCTGTACATGATCCTCTAGCTGCAAGTCATCCACCGCCACGGACGCCTCCGCAGGTACGTACAGACACAACAGTGCAAGTAACACAATACACAGCTCCAGGGGGGAAAAACATTGCATGGGAACACCACACACCCCTGTGGGAACAGGCACACAGCCAGCACTGCACACACACATGTCCCACCTGTCACAAAAACATCGCACCACATACTGCCCACCCATGTACCGCATTCATGAACAAATGTCCCGGTCACGTAACCGCTGCGGTCAGTGTGCATGAAACCATGCACACAACGCAGAGCACAGGGCCAGCGCATGCCAAGGGCACCGTACAAATTGCACAGAGCCACAACTACATCACACCAGCAACCGCCCTGAAGGGACACAACATGTGTCTCACAAGTGCCACTCCTGCACAACAACAACACAACTACAGCCACACCATGCCCCACGTCCCAACAACTGCATATACAGCCACAGCAGGACCCTTTGCAAAGGAACACATAGCACAGAAGCCCAGGCCCCAGCCAACACACACACCACAACAACATCACACACAAGCCAAGAACACTGAGGCCAGGCACAAAATGTACACACACACAGATGAGGACCAAACACTTCACTGCACATACCACCTGACAAGTCACACACACACACACACCACCCAGACTCACAGCTACATACACACACCACATGCCAGCAGTAATGGAGGACAACATATAGGAAAGCCAAAGTGAGGTGCCCACAAATGGAAGGGCATTGAGTAAACCATCAAGCATGTGTGATGCACATGCAAGACAAGACACATGTGAGAACACACACAGCCCATCACAGCACACATGGCTGACACAGTCAGTCAACACAAACCACGGTCACCCCAATGCTACAACACCTGGAGACAGCAAGGACACCCATGTATAGGCACAGGGATGTAAGGAAGGCCCTGAACACAAACACTGACCAGCCACACATAGGCATCCAAATACTGGACAAGACAGCGTCTGCTGCACAACACACAGGGCCCAGTGACACACGACATGACAGCAAGGCACAAGTAGGATATGTCACACATACCTCCTCCCACAACAGCAACACACAATACTGCCATGTGCACAAAACACTACCACAGGGCCAAACAAGTACACATACAGGCACACCACTCCAGGGTCACACATGGCAGTAGTTGACAATGCATGTGCACACACATCCACAGTCACAACAAAGTCACCCCCTTCACACCATATACTTCTCCACCACCCAAGTGCACACATTGGAAGTAAGCCATGGCACCTGGATAACTCATCACCACAAGATGTCCATACACCGACACTGATAGGCACACAGAAAGGAAGCTCACACAGACCCCATTACCCTGGCCTGCCTGCCTGTAAGCCTGTGCCCAAACTCCCACCCTGTGCTGCCATTGCCCACAAACCTGACATGTGTCCACCATAGATAACATGAGCCAAGAAGGAAGATGACTACAAGACTCCATTGCCAACCACCTGCACTGCACCCATAAGTATCACAGTCATGTAGAAATGAAGTGCCTCCCAACCCTGCAAAAAAATGAAATGTCAGACAACCCATTGGCAATGTCGAAGTGGCATACTGAGCCTGTGACACAGTAAACCATGCACACACAGAAACAACTTCATACAGGAAGGACACTGACAACTCACTGCAGGACCAACTGTGTTTATTCACTATTGGCATATAGAGCCAACAAATGTGGGCAACAGCAAAGCCAGTGGGCATTTCAATATGCACAGTATTTACATGAAAAGCTGCACAGGCAGGGGGCAAACAACAGTGAACAACAAGGCCAGTGGCCAGGACACAGTGCAGGTGAGGTACAAGAGATCCTGCAGAGGCAAGGGGCAAACAGCAGTGAACAACAAGGCCAGTGGCCAGGACACAGTGCAGATTAAGTCCATGAGAAGCTGCACAGGCAGGGGGCACACAGCAGTGAACAACAAGGCCAGTGGGCAGGACAAAGTGCAGAGTGAGTCCATGAGAAGCTGCACAGGCAGGGGGCACACAGCAGTGAACAGCAAGGCCAGTGGCCAGTCCAAAGTGCAGGTGAGGTACATGAGAAGCTGCACAGGCAGGGGGCAAACAGCAGTGAACAACAAGGCCAGTGGCCAGGACACAGTACAGATGAAGTCCATGAGAAGCTGCACAGGCAGGGGGCACACAGCAGTAAACAGCAAGGCCAGTGGACAGTCCAAAGTGCAGGTGAGGTACATGAGAAGCTGGTCAGGCAGGGGGCAAACAGCAGTGAACAACAAGGCCAGTGGCCAGGACACAGTGCAGATGAAGTCCATGAGAAGCTGCACAGGCAGGGGGCACACAGCAGTGAACAGCAAGGCCAGTGGCCAGTCCAAAGTGCAGGTGAGGTACATGAGAAGCTGCACAGGCAGGGGGCAAACAGCAGTGAACAACAAGGCCAGTGGCCAGGACACAGTGCAGATGAAGTCCATGAGAAGCTGCACAGGCAGGGGGCACACAGCAGTGAACAGCAAGGCCAGTGGCCAGTCCAAAGTGCAGGTGAGGTACATGAGAAGCTGCACAGGCAAGTGGCAAACAACAGTGAACAACAAGGCCAGTGGCCAGGACACAGTGCAGGTGAGGTACATGAGATCCTGCAGAGGCAAGGGGCAAACAGCAGTGAACAACAAGGCCAGTGGCCAGGACACAGTGCAGATGAAGTCCATGAGAAGCTGCACAGGCAGGGGGCACACAGCAGTGAACAACAAGGCCAGTGGGCAGGACAAAGTGCAGGTGAGGTACATGAGATCCTGCAGAGGCAAGGGGCAAACAGCAGTGAACAACAAGGCCAGTGGCATGGTTGTGCTCGGAGTTCCATCGACATGTGTTTCAGTCATTCACACTTTGGTTGCTGTCACAGTTTCATTTTCTTAGGTGTGTGCACACTATAGTTGCCAATGCTATCTGGGTGTGCAGTTGTGCATTGAGAGGCCTGGTGTCCTATGCCAACATGTTTTTTTAAATGCATATCTGGCTTTATGTTGTGGCTGTGGATATGTTGTGTTTGCTGTGTTTTCCTTGTATTTGTGCAACCTCTCCATGTGTGTAGGATGAGGGCTTCCATCTTGGTCCAGTGTGGGACAAGTCAGCATGATATGTCCACATGCCAGTTCTTTTGCAGTGTACATTGCAATGACTGACACATGCATGTTGGTGCCAGGAAGTAATGGGTCTTGTGTGCTGGCGGTCAGGTGGGCCCGTGTGAGTTGTTGTGCAAGCTTCCCAGTCCCACACACCATGACCTGTGAGATGCGGTTACCTACCTGTGAGTTGGGTGGGTAGCATACATTGCCTGCCACATGCTTCTTATTGGGGGTGTAGTGTCCCATCCTCCATAGTGGTGGGACAGCATGCATGTTGCATTTTGTGGGACGGATAGCCAAACACACTTCACTGTCTCACTGTGAAGATGGCTACCTACCTGTTAGGTGAGGGTGCGGCACACAATGGCTGAGGCATGCTTCTGGGTGGGGGCAGTGCTCCATCCTGCTCAGCTGTGGGCCAAGGGGGCCTGGTGGGAGTTGTAGTGCAGGCCTCCCAAACACCCACCCACCTCCCTGTGAAGACGGCTACCTACCTGTTAGGTGAGGGTGTAGCACACAATGGCTGAGGCATGCTTCTGGGTGGGGGCAGTGCTCCATCCTGCTCAGCTGTGGGCCAAGGGGGCCTGGTGGGAGTTGTAGTGCAGGCCTCCCAAACACCCACCCACCTCCCTGTGAAGATGGCTACCTACCTGTTAGGTGAGGGTGTAGCACACAATGGCTGAGGCATGCTTCTGGGTGGGGGCAGTGCTCCATCCTGCTCAGCTGTGGGCCAAGGGGGCCTGGTGGGAGTTGTAGTGCTGGCAGCATGTACACATGTACCCATGGTGATGTTGCTGACTACCTTTGGGGGGCTTCAGGGGGAGTGTCTGTTGTATCTGTGAGAGATGTGTTGGGAGGAGTGTTGTGCACATGAATGAATTTGTACCTAGGAGGTATTATTTTGTGATAGGGCAAGACAGTACATTTGTGTGATGTTAGGCATTTGTTTGTACTTACCAGCCTCCACTCCCCGGGTATTCCTGAGAGACTCTCTGGATGTAGAATGCCAAGCACCTTCTCCTCCCATTCAGTGAATGTTTTGAGTGGAACGGGAGGGCCACTGCCTGTCCTCTGCGCCAGCTAATGGTTCTTGGCTCTCCTCTTTTTGACCACTGCCTTCAGATCGTGCCACCTCTTCATGATTTCATCTCTATTGCGTGGCACGGTCCCTACTGCATTGACCTTCTCTACTATCCTTCTCCATATTTGCGTCCTTGTTGCTAGTGGTGTCTGTTGGACCTGGTTATCAAACAATTGTGGTTCTACCCTGATTATCTCATCGACCATGACCCTCAACTCGCTCTCAGTGAATTTGGGCATTCTCTGTGGTGACATGGTGTGTGATGTGTCAAGGTGTTTAGGGTGCAGGTTTGGGAGTGGTAGTGGTGGTTGTGATGTGTATGGTGTGTGCTGTGCAAAGGTGTTAGAGGTGCAGGTGTGGGAGTGGTGGTGGTGGTGGTGGTGATGTGTGTGTGTTGTGCAGATTTGCCTCTCCTGTCATCTGTGGTGGATGTCCCCTCAGTTGTGGAGTTTTGCAAAGGATTGTGGTCTGTTGGGGGCTGGATTTATACTGGTGTCTGTGGGTGTGTCAGGATGGGGTATTGGTTGCAGGTGTGGTGTGTGTGTGTACCTGGGATTTGTAGTTTTGGAGTTTCCCATGGGGGTGTGTCTTTGGGCTGTGTTAGCTATTTTTGGGTGCATGCCTTGTATGGTTGGTGCACTTTGTGGACATGTTGTGTGTTTTTCTTGCGACCGCCATTTTTTTGGCGGAGCGTCCGCTGTGGTGGCTCGGCTATGGCGCTTCCGACGTCTCACTGATTCTTCACTGTTGTCGACCGCGGCGGTCGGAAACAGCGCACTGCACCGCGGGGATGTCGGGAATATCATAATTTTGATGGCGGTGTCTCCGCTGTGGTTGCGGGCGTTTGGCCTGTTTCCGCTGCGAATCCGACCGTCGCGGACGGGTTTGGGCCCTTTCCGCAGGCGTACGGCGGATTCTCGGGTCTCCTTTCCGCCGCGGTTGTGGTTTTACCGCTGCGGATCCTAATCTAGCCGTCGGTTTTTCCGCGGTAGCGGCGGGCGGTGTTTTCCCGCTACCATGGCAGTCGGTTTTTTTTCCGTCCGCCATCGTAATGACCTCCATAGTTTGTACATATGTAAATTTTTACATGTAATAATTACTGAAAAAACACTTTAGAACATTTGTACTTTTTTATTTAAACAGTTGTGTAAACTTTGTAATATCAGATAATGTAGTTTGACATTTTTTAATATACATTTGAAATATAAAATATTTATTTATAACAGTTGTTAATTTTAGTTTGGTATTGTTAACATTTTTTAATATATAACATATATTCGTAATATTTTACAAATATAACAGTTTAAACTATTTTATAACATAATTTTTATATATGAATTTAGTTACATTTTTAAAGAAATAATACTAATTTTTAATTAATAATATTAATATATGAAATATTAATATTAATAATTATTACATTGTTTAATTTGTATACATTTGTTTTATAAAGTAAACAGTTTTTAATATTAAAAAATGGAGAAAATAAATAAATACATGTTGTATGTAACATTTAAATATATGGAATTATAATATTAAATATTATTTGTTTAATAATATTTATTATTATAATTTTACAATCCTAAAAAAATGAATAATACATTTAAACAAATCATATAACAATTGTAGTATTTTAATTAAACATGTAATTAATTTTGACATAATGTTATAACCTTTTTTAAATAAATTGCATTTATTTTCTATGTTTAAAGCTGCCA
Source organism: Calotriton arnoldi (assembly GCA_963921515.1). Classification (NCBI taxonomy): domain Eukaryota; kingdom Metazoa; phylum Chordata; class Amphibia; order Caudata; family Salamandridae; genus Calotriton; species Calotriton arnoldi. The sequence goes on along the minus strand of CAWUFW010012689.1, from coordinate 144,854 downwards.
TATTTGTTTTGGGCCTTGTATTTTGTAACCGGTCGCGATTGTTTTGGGTTATTTCGACGGGGAGAAGGTCGCAGTCGATAGCTGCTTCGCGTGGAGGAAGGTAAGATTAATTTTATTTATTTAAACTACATTTTTAATTACATTTGAAGGTAGTTAGGTTGTAGTTAGTGTGTCTAGAGTTAGGTTTGTGGAGTTTTGGCGTTTTTTATGTGTACGTTAGGTTTTAGCGATTTATGTATTGTTAGGTTTTGAGGCCTAGTTTAGAAATGTTAAAGTATGGTACAATATGTGTTATTATTGTGTGTGTAATGTTTGTAATACTGTTATATGGTGTAATATGTGAATATTTGTGTGGGTGGGAATGTTTGTGTTTTTTTACAGGTTTTGTTCGACAAAAGTTGCCGTTACCGGAAGATTGCGTTTTTTAAATTAAGGAAGTGTACATTAGTTTTAGTAACTAATGGTTATTTTACACTTTCTTAATTTTTCGGGTTTTCATGGAGCGTTTCTTTTTTTAAAACAATTTTTCGGGATTTTTATGGTTGACGGATTATGGATTTATGGATCAAGGATTACTTTTTGAAACAGTTGTATTTTTTCATTTTTTGGGGGAAACTTTTTATTCTATTTGGATTATGATCTACCTGGATTGTTTTGCAAGATGTGGAATTTTCTGTCTACAGCTACGGGAATGGTAAGTTATTAAACTTATTTATTGAGGGAGGGAAATGCAATGAATTTTACTATTGTTGTTGTTTATTTTTTCAAATATCTAATTAATGTGTCTCTATATATATTTATTTATTAATAAAAGTATATTAGACAAATTAAGTAGTATTGTGAAAAAATAAAATTATATAGTATGCATTTTAATATTTGAAACAGAAATGTATTATACATTTTACACTGTTTTGACAGTTTAAGGTAGGCTTTTTGCAATTATTCCTAAGTATTCTAGGCCTCTTGTTGTAGGGTATAGTCTGACTTGTTGTTGTAGGTATTCAAACATTTGATTAGTTTGTTTGGATACTTTAGGTCTAATTTGTGTAACAGATTGCTCTATTCTTAGCTGTTGGTAGCTCTGTTCTTTTTGTAGGGAGAGTAGAAGTTTGTGTAGAGTATGTGTACCTCGTCCTGTTGATGCTTGGAAGGCATTATGCCAACCTTCAACAGCATTGTTTGTTTTTGCCTCTTGGTTTAGTGTGCTAAGGTAGACCTTCCACCATGGTATTTGATATTTTGGTTGTCTTCTATGTCCTGATCTATGGAGTCTTCCCACCCAGGTATCTTCAAAATAGTCTAGGAGGGGACTTAATTTTTGTTCGTGTTGCTGGTAGTAAGGACTTTTGATTAAAAGGTTGTAATGTTCAGCCACGTCAGTAACTGGGACGTAGGCCAGTGCAATAAGCTTTTTTATTTGGTATGCGAATGAACTGTTTGTCGCATATTCAACACTTAGGGGCCGATTCCAATCTCGCTGGGAAAGCCCTAGGGCCGACTGGCGCACGTAGAGCTTTACGTGCGACTCGGGCTCCTGGGCTCCGAGCGACAGAGTACGATTCGCTGCAGCGCTGACGGACGCGGGTCGCTCGGAGCACCATTGAAGTCAATGGGAGCCTGGTGTACTTTGCGTACATGGGCTCCAATAGACCTAAAAAGCACGTCTCGGACAAGGGTGCCCCCTGTCGCGGGGACGCATCGGTCCCGCCCACACCTTGCAGGCATGTGTAGAGGGGACCCTTGGGACCCTCCCAGTGATCGAGTCATAGGGCTGCGGGTGAAGGGGGGTCCGCTACAGACAGGGCCGCACTGGCTACCAGGCGTTTGGCTAACCCTGGGTGTAGTTCGCGAAGTAGCGCTACGCGAAGCTACGCAAAGTGTACTTCGCACTCCGCGAGCTACGCGTAGCACTACGCGAACTGCGTAGTGCGCTGTTCGCGATGATTGCACAGTGCCGGATGCTTGTCCGCACTGTGCAATCATTGAAAACGGCATCTTGCACAGTGCGAGCTGTCTTTTACTGCCGCTCAAGTAGATTTTTACTCGAGCGGCAGCTTTCTCAACGCGGACTGGTAGTTTCTCATCGCGAGCGGTCGCGAGCATACGCGACCACTCGCAATGAGAAACCTGACCTCCCCGCGTTGAGAATCTCGCCGGGAGGTTTATTTTCAGCCTCGCGATCGGCAACTTGATATTGCTGATCGCGAACGAGGAAAAAGTATCGCCGGGATGTCATTTTGCTTGCTCGCGGTTGCCAACTTGACGTTGAGGACCGCGAGCAAGCAAAAAATGACCGCTGCACTACGCTACGCGTGTTTGCACTGTGCTACGTGCAATTCGCGTAGTGCGAAGTAGCGCAAACTTCGCAAACTACGCGAGCGTAGCGTAGTGCTTTGCCCAGGGTTAGTTTTGGCATGCTGCGAGCTGGGGGCTGATTTCGTTGATGGGGACCTGCGTGTGCTGAACGAAATTCGTTTTGCTTTGTTTATTTCGTAGCACACGCAGGTCTCCATCAACGAAATTAGCCTCCACCGCAGTGACATCAGCCCCCAGCTCGGCAGCATGCCAAAACGCCCAGTAGCCAGTCCGGCCCTGGCTACGGACACCCGAAGTACGCTTCCTGGAGCTTTTTCGAGTCGGTGGCTCCAACTCGCTCCGGCTGCTCGACGTGCGTATCGTACTTGGTCGCTCGGAAATCGGACCTATTGCGCGGTGCGCGTCAATGAAGTCGGAGTCGTCCGGACGGCATCGCTCACAGGTACGAGTCGGTCGGAGCGCGAGTCTATCCTCGCATCGTACTTGCTCGCTCGTACAGCGGTATGAGTCGTCCGGAAACTGGGGCTACGAATCGGACTCGCTCGCTACGGATCCCGTTTGGTGCCCTTCCGAGCGAGATCGGAATTGGCCCCTTAGTGTTGATTTCTGTAGGTGTCTCCATAGACACTGATTGAAATGATAGTAACATCCCTGAATTGATGTGTGTGGGTAGCATTTTAGAATTGCACTTATCATGGCCTGCTCAAAATCTATAATTATTTTCTGTGGAAAATAATTATTTGTTTTTTGTTTAATTTTAGTTAGTACTTCCATATATGTGGAGTTTTGTTTATTGGGTAGCAAGGCGTAGATAAAGGGGATGTTGGTATTTTGGTATAGGGCATGGACAGTGTATAGTTGATAGAATGGCTTGGGACATATTTTAAAAGTCCCGTCCATCATCCATGTTTCTGATTGTTGAAGCTTTATTAAATTGTTTGCAGTAGCAAACATTATTATTCTTTTGTCTTTGCATTTGTTGTCATAGAGAACAAAGGGTTCTTCATTATGAGTTATAGATAGTTCTGGGGGAATTACCACCTCTTCAAATGTTTTGGGAGTAGGTGTGGTAATTGTTGTGGCTTTTTTGGTGCGAGCTATAGTTCTTTTTAATGAATAGAATAGAGGGCATTTGCCCAGTAGCATGTTTGGGTACTCTAGGCAGCATTTCTTTAAGTATTTGACTGGTAGGTTTTTGTGAGCTAGTGCTAGCTTCTCTAATGTCATCAAGGGCACTTCTAACGTCTATTTCAGTAACATTTGTAGGGTGGTTATGCTCTCTTGTATACAAAACAGTTGTTTCTCTAGTTGTTGCTCAACCATAACATTTATTTGAATAGTACTTGCTGCATTTCCAATTGACTTTTAGTCCAATTTGCGTTTCCTTGGTATAGACATACCCCATGTAACAAAGCAAAAATGTTCCTTTTTGGGACGTTATAAATTGGGCGCCTTCTGTCATTGTGATGTGTTAAGTTCTACAACAAATGTATATCAAAATTATTAAAATGAATATTATACATGTTTATTTCTTAATAAATACACGTTGTTATTAATATACTTACAATGTTGGTTTTTGGCTGCTTTTCAATGGAGATGTTCTTTCTTTGTTGGATCCTGTTAAGTTGTTAATTTTTCTGTTGGAAAAGTAAAATAAATTTTTACTTATTTTGTTACATTTGTTCATGGGCTGGGGTGGGTGTTTGGGATGGAGTTGGGGTTTGGTTGGGCGTTTTATATGATTTTTTAAAGGCATTTTGCAAAATACTTACATTATTTGTTAGCTGGTTTTAGGAGGTGGTGTGTAACTTTGTTTATGCTTTGAGAAAAATCTGTAGAGGAGACAAAAATTTGAAAAAGATATATATTAATTATTTGAGTAAGACAAATACTTGTTTTTAACGATTAGCATTATTGTTATTTTATAGATGGCAATTTACTTATTTTTTGAAGGATGCAATAGCTTTTTCTTTGATGAAGTCCTTGCTTCTGGTAGAAATCCGGCACAGTTTCGGGTTCCTTATTGTTTTTGATTTAAGGTGTAAAATAAGACTAAGGGCCCCATTATGATGGCGGGTGGACTTTCCGTCCACCGCGGTACCCCCATCATGTGGCGGGGTAAATTATGTTGTGATGGCGGGCGGATCGCCACCGCCTGCCGGGCGGTGGTGATCCGCCCGCCATCATAACAGGCCCCTATGTTTTCCTTTCTTATATAGGGGCCGATTCCGATTCAGGCCGGAAATCTCTCCGACCGAGCCGGACCCGGAGAGATTTCCGACCGAATCGGACCCTAGCAGTCCGACCGAACGAGTACGATGCGTTCGCATGCTATCGGACTCGATTCGGTCGGACTCCCATTGAAGTCAATGGGAGCCGGTCGTACAACGCGTACGCGGGCTCCCATTGACTCAATGGGTACGAGGCGAACAAGGGCGCCCCCTACAGCGGGTACGCGTCGAAGCGGGTCGTGCCATACATGCACAGGTAGGGGGGACCCATGGGTCCCCCCTGTGTGTGACTCGCGCGGCTAGGCATACAGGGGGGTCCGACACGGACCCCCAAAGTGCGGCTCCGACTGCTCTTTCGAGCCGGACGGCGTGAGTCAGTCGGACTGCTCGCGGCGCGCATCGTACTTACCCGGCCGGGGAACGTCTCCATTGCGCGGTGCGAGTCGTGTCCGTGCGAGTCGGTCGGAGCGGTTGGGTCCTGCGAACGAGTCGGTCGGCGATTTCGCGTACGTTCGCATCGTACTCGCTCGGGAAACAGGGCTCCGAATCGGATCCGGTAATGCCAAGTCCGATTCGGAGCCGTACCGGCCGAGATCGGAATCGGCCCCATAGTGTTTATTTAATTGTTTGCTTAATCTCATTGGTTTATTATAACATTGTGTATTTTTATTGGTTGATCTTTATTGTTTTAATTGTTTTGGTAGTTGTTTTCTATATATGGAAAACACTAATTAAGAGTCAGTTGCTTTTTTTTTCTTTTCACATGTTGAATTATTTAAATGTGTATTATATAATATGTGATGTTAAGTAAACTTTGTAGTTAATGTAAATATAAAATTTAAATGGTTATTAATAGTGTATTTATTATTTAATGTTTTAAGATATGTTTTACTGTGTTTTAAAAATATGTTTTTAATTTTATTTTATATGCAATGCATGTTTATTTATTTTATTATATTTATGGTGTTTAATTTTGTGTGTTTTATTTATTTTTTACTTGTCGATATTTTTACAAAAACAATAATTATGCTGTCTATATTATTGTGATCGATATTTTGGTTATGTTGAATATTTTTAAAAGATGTTCGATATTTTAAATAATGATATTTATGTGTTCGATATTACTGTGATCGATAATATTGTTTTACGATATTTTGGGTTCGATATTAGTGTGTTTTTTTAAAATTAAGTATAGGGTATCGATATTAGTGTCGTCGATATTTTTGTGTCGATAAAAATGTAGGTCGATATTATGTCTGTCGAGGTTATGTCAGTGATTCAGGATACCTGCAGTGTCTGCACATGAGTCCAGAGTCCATATCCCAAAAGACATGGTGCAAACCTATGTAGTGGGGGATGACATAGGTAAATGGTTGTAAGCCTATGAAGTGGCTTTGAAAGTGCACAGAGTCCCAGAGGAGTTCTGGGGGGTAGTCTTTAACCGTACATGCCCACGGTGTGGAGGAACACACGCCTTACACTAGTGGTGGGGGACCAGACCAACTACACTGCCAAGAAGACCATTTTAGTCAGTAAGTTTGGGTTGACGCCTGGGAAGTACAGGCAATGGTTCACAGACAGTCACAAACTATTTACACAAACATGGGTGGATTTTCCGGACTATGCTGGTAAGGCACTGATGGGCTGGGTGAGGGGCAGCAAAGTTAATGATTATGAAGGGTTGTACAACTTGTTTTTAAAGGAGCACATTCTTGATATTTGTTTTCCAGAGCTGCACCAACACCTGGTTGATAGCAAGCTTACTGACCCTCGGAAGGTTGCTGAGAAGATGGACCTCTGGGTCAGCACCAGAGCATCTAAAAAGCTATCTGGGGGGTCCCAAAAGGGTTGTCAGGGTTCCCACCAGAAGAAGAACGGGGGAGATAAAAAGACTAAGGGGGTGATTACAATGGCGTAACGTTCGCCACCGCCGGGCCGGCGGTGGCGACCGTTACGCCATCGTAACGTGCAATACCCACCGCCATATTACGATGGCAGTGGGTATCGCGGCGGACGGAGAGTCCGTCCACCGCTTTCCGCCAGTCAGCAATCGTTATGATTGCTGGCCGGGCGGAGCTGGGGCACACATGGTGGCAGTGCCTAGCAGGCACTGCCATCCATATTATGATGTTTGCTGTTTACCGCCTTTCCATGGTGGCGATGCCGCCATGGAAAGGCTGGCGGGGTTTTCCTTTGAGGGCCCGTTTTGTGCCCCGGGGGGTGCACTTGGGGGCTACCCATGGTACCCCCCTACATGTCCATGCACAAGGTGGCAGGCACCACGCGGTGCCTGCCACGTTGTGCATGAAAATGCACAACATGGCATTTTCCTATTGCGGCGGGTGCTGCAACCAGCAGCACCCACCGCAATGTTAAAATGCCGGATGTGACCGCCGCCGTGGCGGTCGCATCATAATTTGGGTGGTGGGACCGCCGCATGGCAGGCGGACGGGTGGTCCCGTTACCACTAGGATGGCGGGCGGACTGAAGTCCGCCCGCCAGCCTAATCATCCCCTAAGATCTCTAAAGGCCCCCAAAACAACTCACAGGGGAAAGGGTCTGGTACACATTCCCAATCTGGCCACCAGAGGAAAACTTACCCTGACAAAGGTCAGCAGCCCAAGTCCATCAAGTGCTATGAGTACGGACCCTACAAGGGGGATCCCAAGTGTCCAAAAAGAGCCCCACCTCCCACTGGAGGAAAGATTCCAGGGATGGCTAGCATAGTGCTGGGGGAGGAGTTTGTCCCATTTAATGGAAGGGGTAGGGTTTACAGGGGTTACCCTAGTGTCCCTGGGTGACAGTGAGAAGGTTCCTAAGATCCAGGTGCCCTCAAATGCTACAAAGTATAAGCAATGGTTTAACCATCAATGGTCAAGGTGTGGAGACTCTGAGGGATACAGGAGCCAGTATGACTATGGTAAGGAGTCAGCTGGTTTCCCCAGAGCAGGTAATTCTTAATGCACTTCTACCAGGTAGTGGTGGCTGACAACAGAGAGGGTTACTATCCTGTGGCTCTGGTTCCATTTGAGTGGGTGGGGGGTCAGATCTTCTGAAAGTTGCAGTGAGCCCTGCCATGCCTGTGGACTGTTTGTAAGGTAATGACCTAGAGCACATTACCTGAAAGTAAATGGAGCTCAAGGCTCATGTGGAGATGTTAGGGTTACCTGAGTGGATCTGTGCCACAACAAGTTCTATGGCTGCCCAGGAAGGGAGTCAAGAAGGGCTGGAGCCTGGAACAATGGCCCAGCCAGCTGCTAAGAAGGGGAAAGGCAGAGGGTGTGGTAAATCAGCCCCTGAATGTATATCCAGTGAGGTTGATGGGTCACCTGAGGTGGCCGCTCCGGAGTCACTGAGGAGGACATTGCTTCCCTTGGTGACCTGCTTGAGTTTGATGAATGGCATGTGGAAGGAGGACCCACCAACGAGGAGTTATGTAGGGTACAATGGGAGTGCCCAACCCTTGTGAGCATGAGGCAAAAGGCTGAAGCCCAAGCAGAAGGCGATGCCTCTGGTAGCAACCACATTTACTGGGAGGACAAACTCCTGCACAGTGAGCGTAAGGCTCTTGGGCATGGTACATCAAGAGCCCACAACTCCAAGGAACTCTTCAACATCATACAGGAATTTGCCAAACCAAACAGCGAAACAACTGACTTCCCTTCCTCCCAAGACCTCTGCAACAGACTCAGCTCCTTCTTTCACCTCAAGATCAAGACGCTCTACGACAACCTCAATGACCAAGACCTCTACACTACCCCAGCCCACACCACCAGAGATGCCACCCAACAGACCTTACTTACCTGGACCCACTCACGACAGAAGACACCTTAAAGACCATGAAGAGCATCCACTCCGGAGCACCTTCAGACCCCTGCCCGCCACACATCTTCCACAGGGCCACCACAGCCATCGCACCCGAGCTACGTCGAACCATCAACTGCTCCCTTGATACTGCAACATTCCCCAACAACTGGAAGCGTGCTGAAGTCAACCCCCTCCAAAAGAAACCCTCTGCAGTCCCGACGGACCTCAAGAATTTCAGGCCCATCTTATTGCTTCCTTTCGCTGGCAAGGTCATCGAAAAGGCCGTCAACACCCAGCTGGCACACTTCATTGAAGCTAACAACATCCTAAACACCTTTCAATCTGGATTCCGCAGCAAACACAGCACTGAGACCTCCATCCTCGCTGCCACAGACGACATCTGCACCTTCCTCAACCAAGGCCAAGCGGCAGCTCTCATCCTCCTGTACCTATCAGCAGCCTTCGGCACCGTCTCCCACCACACACTAGCCAACAGACTCCATGACCCCAGCATCCAAGGAAAGGCCCTAGACTGGTTACGCTCATTTCTCATGGGCAGAACATAGAGAAAAAGACTCCCGCCCTTCCTCTCAGAACCAACAGAGATCAGAAGTGGAGTACCCCAAGGATCCTCCCTCAGCCCCACCCTCTTCAACGTCTACATGGCCTCCCTCACAACCATCGTCAGAAACCACGGGCTCAACATCACCTCCTACGCCAATGACACCCAGCTCATCCTCTCCCTCACCAAGGAACCCAACATCATTTCATAGAAGGGATGAAAGCTGTCGCAACCTGGATGAAGAACAGCTGCCTGAAACTCAACTCATAGAAAACAGAAGTCATCGTCCTCGGCTTCAACCCCTCTGCATGGAACGACACCCAGTGGCCCCCCGCCCTCGGAAAACCACCTACCCTGACAGACCATGCACTTGACCTCGGCATCATACTGGCCTCATCACTCACTATGAATCGCCAGTTCAACGCCGTCTTCTCTGCATGCTTCAACACCCTCTATGCCGGAATCAACAAAAAACTCCTCCACAAACTCCAGACCGTCCAGAATGCCATAGCCAGACTAATCCTCAATATCCCACGGCACGACCACATCACCCAACACCTCGCTGGCCTCCACTGGCTCCCTGTCAAAAGAACAATAACTTGCAAGGTGCTCACGCAAGCCTAGAAGGCCCTCCACAACATCGGGCCTCAATGACCGCCTCTCCTTCTGCGCGCCCAATAGAAACCTCCGCTCAGCCAACCTCTCCCTAGCAACCGTCCCACATTTCTACAGGACCAGATCGGGTGGAAGGTCCTTCTCCTACCTCGCAGACAAGACCTGGAACGATCTCCTTCTCCACCTCCGGCGAAGCCCGACGCTGCACCAATTCAGGAAAGGCCTCAAGACCTGGCTCTTCGAATGACCCCAACGGAGCTGCCCACACTCTCCCCTTAGCGCCTTGAGACCCTAACAGGTGAGTAGTACGCTCTACAAAACCCTGATTGATTGAAGAGCCCTGGTGGTCCCCTAATGCTTCTAGGCCTTCCTACTGGAGCTGGCTCACAAGATTCCCCTGGCAGGACACATAGGCCAAGGCAAGACCTAGGATCAGGAATTCCTCAGATGCATTCTATAGGACTTGTGTGACCTACCAGGCCAGTGGGAAAACAGGGCAGAGGCTAAAAGTCCCCCTTAATCCCTTGCCTGTCATTAGCACCCCCTTTTAGAGGGTGGGTTTCAACATTGTAGGGCCTATGGATCCCCAAACTGCATCAGGCAGCAGGTTCATCCTGGTTCTGGTAGATCATGCCACTAGGTACCCAGAAGCAATCTCTCTGAGGACTACTACTGCACCTGCAGTGGCAAAGGCCCTGATGGGATGTTTACCTGAGTGAGTTTCCTGAAGAACGTTGTGTCTGACAGGGGCACAAACTTTATGTCTTCTTATATGCAGTCAATGTAGAAGAAGTGTGGGTTAATGTACAGGTTCTCTACCACTTACCATCTACAAACCATTGGACTTGTTGAGAGGTTCAACAAGCCCCTGGCCCAGACATGATCAGAGGCCTGCCTGAGGCCCTGAGGAAAAAGTAGGATATCCTCTTACCAGGCCTGGTGTTTGCTTGCAGAGAGATGCCACAGAGAGGAGTGAGTTTCATCCCCTTTGAACTGTCGAATGGGCACCCAATCAGAGTATCTCTGAATCTAGTGAAAGAAGAGTGGGAGGAAACTACCAGGATGTGGTGAGCTACATGCTGGCCTTCAGAAGGCAGATGGCTAAGTTATGATAGCCAGCCTCCAGTAACCTTGAAGCCAGCCAGGAAGTCATGAAGGAGTGGGATGACAAAACGTCTACCACTATGGAGTTAAACCTGGTCAAAAAGTTTGGGGAATGGAGCCGGTAGAGCCCAGGGCCCTCCAGGACAGCTGGAATGGGCCATATAAGGTGATTTAAAGAGACTGAGGCCACATACCTGGTAGACCTCAAGAACCCTAGGCAACTGAACAGGGTAAATTGCCTCAAGCCACACTTTGAGAGGTCTGAGCTCACCATGCTAATGGTGACTGGTGGAGAAGAGGAAGAGGAGAGTGAACCTCTCCCTGACCTCTTGAACTCCAAAGAGAAGGATGGGTATGTGGAAGAAATAATCCTTAACCCCACTCTAACTCCTGAACAACAGAGAGACTGCTACCAAGTGTTGGGGCAATACTCTTCTCTGTTCTCCCTTATCCCTGGGACTACCCAACTGTGTACCCGTGATGTGGACATCGGGCACAACCTCCCTGTTAAGAATAAATCTTACAGGTTGTCTGATAAGGTGAGGTCCAGCATTAAGGCTGTAGTGTCCAAAATGTTGGAGTTGGTCGTGATAGAACCCTCCAGTAGCTCCTGGTGGAAGTCTTATGGTTTTGGTACCAAAAGCTGCCCCACGGGCACCACATCTGAACTGAGGTTCTGTGTGGTTTACAGAGGGCTAGATTCTGTGACTATGACTGATGCTCAACTCATCCTCTGAGCTGATGAGCTGGTTGATCAGTTAGGGGCTGCTGAGTATCTCAGTACCTTTGATCTTACATCAGAGTACTAGCAGATCACCCTAACAGAGGGAGCAAAGGAGAGGTCAGCCTTCTCCACTTCAGAGGGCCACTACCTGTTCAGAGTGATGCCCTTTGGATTAAATAACACCCCTGCCACATTCCAGAGGCTGGTAAACCAGGTCCTTGCTGGTGTGGAGGCTTTCACTGCTGCTTATCTGGATGATGTAGCTGTCTTCAGCAGAAGCTGGAAGGACCACCTTTTTCACCTCCAGGAAGTGCTTCAGGCTCTGCAACAAGCAGGCAACTATCAAGGCAAGTAAGTGCCAGATAGGGCAGGGGTTCTGTGGTGTACTTGGGACACCTGATGGTCAGGGAGAAAGTGCAACCACTTTAGGCTAAGATAGAAGCCATCATGGCATGACTGCCCCCCAAAGTCCAGACTGAGGTCAGATCATTCTTGGTCCTCATTGGGTACTAAAGGAGGTTTGTCTAGGGATATGGCACCTTTGGGGCCACCTTGACTGAGCTGACTTCCAAGACGCAGCCCAGAAATGTGATGTGGACAGAGACATGCCAAAGTGCATTTGACTCCCTGAAACAAGCCATGTGCTCAGCTGCAGTGCTCAAGGCCCCTGATTTTTCCCAGAGGTTTATCATTCTGACTGATGCCTCATGGCATGGCATAGGGGCAGTACTATCCCAACTTAGGGGCTCATTACAATGACGGACAAAAAAGCATTCCGACTGCCGTGCTAGCAGGAAATTGCCGCCCGCAGGAACCGTGGCAAAACCGCCGGCCAGATTAGGCTGCACCACCAGAAATTCCCTACTGCGACGGTCGGATTCCAGGATTCAGCAGCAGAAAAGCTGAAAATCTGTCCGCGGCGGTCGGATTTGCTGCAGAAAGGCCAAAGACCGCCATTTCCCAGCGGCCAGGAACACATGGAGCTATCTGCAGTATTGCCACTGCCATCCTCGATTGGCCGGATTCTCCGGAGCAGTGTGGTGGGCTGTTTGTGGCATCGTAATACAACCGGCGGTCGTAACCGCATAACGCACAGCGGTCCCTCTCTTTTGGCTCCATCCGCCACCGCTGCAGAAGGGGATTCCTGGCGGTTCCCGAAATACCGCAGCGGACGGGAAATGGGCTATCTTTGCCCATCGTAATATAGCGGACGCAAGGACCGCCGATGGAGTGCAGAAAAGGGCATTTTCGGCCACCGCCAGCACCGCGGATGTGCTACCACCCGCCATCGTAATCAGCCCCTTAATGAGGAGGGCCTAGACCAACCTGTAGCCTTCATCTCCAGGAGGTTACTCCCCATGGAACAAAGGTGGAGTGCTATTGAGAGAGAAGCTTTTGCTATGGTCTGGGCACTGAAGAGGTTGAGGCAATATCTGTTTGGCACTCACTGCCTGATTCAGACTGACCACAGACCCGTCAGGTGGCTCATGCAAATGAGGGGTGAGAATCCAAAACTGTTGAGGTGGTTCATTTCCCTGCAAGGTATGGACTTCAGGGTGGAACACATTCCTGGGGCATGCCACACCAATGCTGATTGTCTATCTAGGTTTTTCTGCCTGGTTGGTGAGAACTCCCTAGAGGTTGGGTAGATTTCCCATCTTTCAGCTGAGGGGGACATGTGCAAGACCTGGCATCCTGAGGGTGGTCTGCCCCTGGACTTTTTGCCTGTTGCCTCTAGGTTTTACTCATTCTTTTGTTGGCCTTAGGACTCTGAGCACTTTACCACTGCTAACCAGTGCTAACGTGCATGTGCTTCTCCCCTAAACTTGATGACATTGGTGTATACCTGATTGGCATATTTGTGGTACTGATAAGTCCCTTGTAAAGTGGTATACTATATATCCAGGGCCTGCACTTCAAATGCTACTAGTGGGCTCTGATTTTGCCACCAACAGAAGTTGCCTTTCAAACCTGTCTCAGGCCTGTCACTGCAATGCCTGTTTGTGCAGTTTACTGCCACTTCGACTTGGCATTTAAAACTACTTGCCAAGCCTTAAACTCCCCTTTCATTGCATATGTCACCCCTAAGGTAGGCCCTAAGTAACTCTACGGGCAGGGTGCCATGTAAGTAAAAGGTAAGACATGCAGTGATAATTTTTGCATGTCCTGGTAGTGACAAACAGCCTTTTGTTTTTTTCACTACTTCGAGGACTACCCCTCTCAAAGGCTAGCATTGAGAATTCCTTAATACACTTTTAAGCTGTAACTTCATATCAGAGAAGAGTGGCTTTTTTCATGTTTCATATGTTTGGAATGGTAATGATAAATCATCCTTACAGGTGAAGTTGGATTCAACATTACTGTTTTAGAAACATCTTTCAGCTGAGGGGGACATGTGCAAGACCTGGCATCCTGAGGGTGGTCTTCCCCTGGACTTTTTGCCTGTTGCCTCTATGTTTTACTCATTCTTTTGTTGGCCTTAGGACTCTGAGCACTTTACCACTGCTAACCAGTGCTAACGTGCATGTGCTTCTCCCTAAACTTGATGACATTGGTGTATACCTGATTGGCATATTTGTGGTACTGATAAGTCCCTTGTAAAGTGGTATACTATATATCCAGGGCCTGTACTTCAAATGCTACTAGTGGGCTCTGATTTTGCCACCAACAGAAGTAGCCTTTCAAACCTGTCTCAGGCCTGTCACTGCAATGCCTGTTTGTGCAGTTTACTGCCACTTCGACTTGGCATTTAAAACTACTTGCCAAGCCTTAAACTCCCCTTTCATTGCATATGTCACCCCTAAGGTAGGCCCTAAGTAACTCTACGGGCAGGGTGCCATGTAAGTAAAAGGTAAGACATGCAGTGGTAGTTTTTGCATGTCCTGGTAGTGACAAACAGCCTATTGTTTTTTTCACTACTTCGAGGCCTACCCCTCTCAAAGGCTAGCATTGAGAATTCCTTAATACACTTTTAAGCTGTAACTTCATATCAAAGAGTGGCTTTTTTCATGTTTCATATGTTTGGAATGGTAATGATAAATCATCCTTACAGGTGAAGTTGGATTCAACATTACTGTTTTAGAAATGTGACTTTTAGAAAGTGGACATTTCTCTGTACTTACTGCTCTTTGTGTCTGACAGCCTGACTCCAATACACATCTGTGTTGGGTGGCAGCAACACTTTGTGCATTCCCTCTAGACAGCCACAAACACAGGAAGGTGGGGATCATCTGAATTCTGATGGGTCTTCTTGGGTGGGGAGAAATGGGAGGAGGTGACAGGTACACTTCAATAGATAGTGTCCTGCCTACACACAAAGCACTGATTTACCCCCAACAGGTAGTCCGGCAGGCAGGACTGGGTTGAAAGGGATCCTTGTGCACTTCAGAGAATTGCTTTGAAGGCATCCCCTACATCAAAGACACTTTTGGGTATAAGTATTGGGTCTCTGACCCCCTGAAATCAGATACTTCTGGATATTGAACTGAACCTCTGCCAGAATGTCTGCTGTGCTGCTTAACGGACTCAACTGGACTGATTTTCTGAAAAGACTGCATTTTTTGCTTGTTGCCCTGCTGCCTGCTTCCCCCTGACTCTGCTAAAGGAGAGCTGGACTCTTCATTCCATCCAAGTGATCTCCAACCGCTTGCTGGCTTGCTCCCTGTTTTCTGAAGTCTCAGGGATACAAAAGACTTCCTGCAATTTGACTGCTGCTGCTGGACTCTGCCTTCTGTGAGTTCTACCCTTGCCTGAGATACCCCTTTCAAATTCTGGGCCTCAGAAGAGGGTTCTGAAGCTGCTTTTCTTTAAAACCGATGCACTGTCATCACTGCGTCAATAGGAACCGACGCATTGCCCTTTGACGCTGACACAGAGGCTGGTCCATGACAGCGGTTTTACAGCTTGCATGGCCTGACGTCAGTGCTCTGCACAGCTCGACGATGACACAGTGCCTTCACTTCAGCAAAGGTCGACGATGACACAGCTACCTGACTGCGTAGAAAAGACCAATGCATTGAGCCCTCAGCATCGACGCTTTGTTCCATGCAAGGTACTTTCTCAGTGGGACCTGTGTGGGTCCTGTAGCCAGGCCTGAACTTTGGATTTGCACCAGTCCCTCGTGACCTCAAGTAACCTTTAGACCGCTAGTGACTTCTAAGCACTTTTTTTGCATTTAAACTTTAAAAAATCATATCTTGACTTCTCTGATTGGATTTTTTTGTTTTGGCCTTGTTTTGCTTAGATAGATATTCTCTATTTTTATAAACCTGTGTGGGGTCTTTTTGTGATGTATTCATTGTGTTACTGTG
Organism: Calotriton arnoldi; assembly: GCA_963921515.1. Lineage (NCBI taxonomy): Eukaryota > Metazoa > Chordata > Amphibia > Caudata > Salamandridae > Calotriton > Calotriton arnoldi. The sequence goes on along the minus strand of CAWUFW010012689.1, from coordinate 129,185 downwards.
TGTGTGTGTTGCACAAATACTTTACACATTGCCTCTTTAGAAAAGTCTGACTGCTCTGTGCCAAGCTACCAGAGGGGTGAGCACAGGTTATCTTTCAGTGTGTATCTAGCTTACCCTGACTAGAGTGGTGGTTCCTGCCTGGCCTGGATGTATACCTCACGCAACCAGGAATCCCATTTCTAACACCACCCAAAAATGTTGGCGATGGATCCAAATCCGGATACTACTATCCCAGCAGTACAAGACTTTATGAAACAACTGGCAAAGGTCCAAAAGAATGCGAAAATCTAGACAGAGCCAAAGCAAACTGCAAGATACTGGCAGACAAACGTCATAGATGAGGTCCTGATTTCTAGGGGCCCGATTCACAGAAGTAACTTAAGACAAAATTCTAAACTTACTACCATTTTGGTATTCACAGAAGGCACTTACTCATTTTGGTATTCACAGAAGGCACTTACTTACTCATTTTGAGTAACTTACTCATTTTGAGTAACTTACTCATTTTGAGTAACTTACTCATTTTGGTATTCACAGAAGGCACTTACTCATTGTTGAGTAAGTGCCTTCTGTGAATACTAAAATGAGTAACTTACTCATTTTGAGTAACTTACTCGTTTGTGTAACTTACTCATTTTGATATTCACAGAAGGCACTTACTCATCAATGAGTAAATGCCTTCTGTGAATACCAAAATGAGTAAGTTACTCAAAATGAGTAAGTTACTCAAAATGAGTAAGTAAGTGCCTTCTGTGAATACCAAAATGAGTAAGTGCCTTCTGTGAATACCAAAATGGTAGTAAGTTTAGGATTTTGTGTTAAGTTAGTTCTGTGAATCGGGCCCGTAGAAGGTCAAGAAGTTTACCTTTCCACTAAAAATATTTGTTGAAAAGGAGCCAAGAAATTCCCACCGGGTTAATCGGACCGTATAATATCATAAAAAAGGTGAATGAGATAGCTCTGAAACTGGAATTGCCAAAGACGCTACCAATTAATATTATTATTTTCAAAGCTTATATAGCGTGACAGCTACCCACAAGGGGTTTCCAGGCGCTAGGAGATGGATAAGTAGAGAAGAAATGCTGGCCCACAACTGATACTGCGCATTGCGAATGGAATCAGTAGGCTCGCCGCCCCTTCCACAAGAGACAAAAAATTGCAATGGGCTAACCTGGACTTGCTAATCAGGGCATGACTTGTAAACAAAAGTAATCCCGCGAGACACAAGATCTTGCGAGATCCGATGGTCATGTTGGGTGCGGTGGCTATTTAAACCGCATCCAACCATCGGAACTTGCTTATTGTTCCATCCGCTTACTTGAGAGGATTTAACGTGCAGCATGTGCGCATTGCAGTTTTCACTTATCTGATATCCTGTGCGCAAAACCACAGTTCCGGACAGCGACTTTGTTGATTTGCTGGGTGCCTCTCTGTAGTCCTGTTTAGAGAGAGAGAGAGTGTGTTAAGTTGTGACGTACTAACTGTGTTTCACATAACGTCCAACATAAGAGACTAATGAATTAACAGACTAATGTGCTAACAAATCTAGATATGTTGCTGATTACAATTACGATAACCACTCTCACACTTGTGGTATGTGCACAGTTTCTTAACAAAGTACTAACTTTAATAGCCAAATCATATAAAGGGCACAATGTCTAATGATTACACCTCTTATGTTTTGAGGGTACTCCGTCCCCAAACTCGCTTGTGAGTCAACGAATAGTGCAAGAAGGAATAACCAGGTACATTAACACTTCTCAGGGGCAGAGGGAGGTGGGTAGAGATGACACGTCATCCATGCCCAAAACAAAAGTGTGTGCGGCAGATCTACAAGAAACTAACGCAGCGCAGTGCCGCAAGTCATTTTGCTGCGCCGCGCTGCGTTAGTTTCGAAGCACAGGGATGCGACATATTTACAACAATATGTCGCATCTCTGTGCTTCCCCCTGCGCTGGCGCACAAACTGCTGCCATGCGCCGGCGCAGGCACCCTTGCACCATGGTGCACGGATGCCTGCGTCGTGGGGAGATTGTTTTTGTGCAGAAAGGGGCACCTTCCTGCACAAAAACAATCAATTGAGGTGATTTCCTCTTCCAATGTGTGCTGTAGAATGCAGCATGCATTGAAAGAGGAAAAAAACGAGGAAAAATGAAAACATTTCTCCTCGTTGCACCTCGCTACGCCACCCCTAGGGTGCCGTAGCATTCTGACCCATTTCCAGATTTATGATTTCTCGTAAATCTGGAAATGCATCAGTGGACATGGGTGTTGCGTGGGAACACCCACAGCAACACCCATGTCACGCCCCTAACACGCAAAGTGTTGTGTGAACAGGGGCGATATTTACAAGCACAGGTTAAGTCACGCAGGGTGACTTTACCTGTTCTTGTAAATATCACTTAGCAGGCTGCGCCACCGATGCGTCACGCAACGTGATGCACCGGCGGCGCAAGGGGCTTGTAAATCAGCCCCTGTGTCTTTTCACAGAAAATCTTTGAGAGCCAAGATTACCAGTTTGCAGCCAGAACTAACGGAGAGAGCGGCAGAAGGTGTGAAGGCAACCGGAGCAGTGTTTCTCATATCTCACTCCCCTTTCCCCTATTGGGTTGGAGTTGCCTTCGCATTGTCATATTGCGGTAGATTCGAACCCAGTAGTGGAGTTGGGATACCGCAGCTCGGACTGCAGCTCACTTCTGTGGGAATGCTCAGGTTAGTACTTGACAGGGTTGTCTTGCGGTAGGAGAATGTCTTTAAAAGAGAAATTGTAGAATTAGATTTATAAAAGAGACCATTATTAGGGACCATTATTACAAGTTTTAAGACATTACAAATCACATAATTTATTTGTGTATTCAAATACATAATGCTAATATATATATATAAAGATAAAAGCAAAAACAAGTATTAACCAATGAGTCATCTACATGTATGTTAAACTTACAGCAAACAGTCCTCTTAATGGACTACTGGGATACAATCTGTGTTCCATGAGTGTATCAACTAACTCTCACTCGTGCATGTGCATATTGAAACATAATCTGACAAATGAGTTTGTGACATTAAATCTAAAGGTTGGATTGGCAATTTAAAAAAAAATTCTATTTAGAGATCTGTCAACTGATGTTTATAGCACGCACAGTATATGTTTACAATCCACTGCTGTCATTGCACATATCAAAATCTTTGAAAATATCATTTTTAGCACTTATGATTCTACTGTGTTTAAAATATTATTTTAAGCATATTAGCTGTTAGTATATTTTTCATAATTATTGTTACACTATTATAACTTTTAAATTATAGAGCCTGACCTCTGCATCAGGACAAACTAGCTCGGAGGTGTCTCTGCTCAAAAATGTATTCCTGGACCCCCCGGCTAGGTCTAAAATCGTGAAGGATGGTGGTGACAGGACAGAATTAAGAGTTCCTTCACCCCTCCTTACTGCCAAATCATCAACATGTTTCTGCCGTGTTCGTAGTGCCCACAGTGTTGGGTCACACCGGCATTCCACGGGACCTTTCCGATCCCAATAGCGTTATGCCCTCAGTACCAGGATTAGTTACCCCTGGGGACCTGTTGTTTCCACAGGGAGGGTATCCCTACGTAGCACACACTCGTTATTCGAGTTTCATCTGATTCATGTTTCTGCCGTGTTCGTAGTGCCCACAGTGTTGGGTCACACTGGCATTCCTCAGGACCTATCCAATCCCAATAGCATTATGCCCTCAATACCAGGATTAGTTACCCAGCGGAAACCTGGATACTCTCCGGGCAGAGCACCCACCTTGACAAAAGTTTGACTATAGGGGGTCTCTCCCATTTTCTCGCCAGTTTTAGCATGATTCAGATGAAACTCGAATAACGAGTGTCCAGCTGGACAAGTCCTCCCCGCAGAGGAAGAGGTGCGGCGTACCCTGACCACCTGATGGCTTGGATACTGCTGGTGGCCTATCTACTCATTGATGGGGTACTGAAGGCCAGAGAGCTGTTACAAGGGGGTAAGTATGCTGTTAAGTGTATGGTCTGTTGTCTGACTGGACATTTCCTCTAGTGGATGAAATACATACATAGGCACATATCTTTTCGATTAGCAATATAAAGGCAACACATATTTATGAAGCAGTAACTGTATCTTATGCGAGTACGTTGAGTATAAGTAGCTATTTTTCTGAATGCACTCATTTGCAAATGAGGCTGTTTGGTTACAGGGACCAAATGCATACAAAATAGAGAATAGGGTGTATATCAAACAACATAAAAATTCTATCAACATATATATGTTGTTCCTTTCCGTTTTGTGCTATTTATCACTGTTGAAGGCAATCTGCTCAGGAACGGAACTGCTCTTGGGACCACAGAACATCAGTATGTAGGGGACTGAGTCACCATACCACATCTGTATCTATGAGCCCAAGTCCAACCAGCGATGGTGCCTCACTTGTCCTCCTAACCTTTTCAGAGAGAAAAGTGATTTGGCGCCCCAGAACACAAAACACTTTGTTCTCTCTGGCTGGCGGTAACAGGACACAACCTTTCGTTCTCTCACTCGTACTTGTCCACAATAAGATAAAAAAGAGACACAAAGTTTACAATGTTTATTTAAAGTAGCGTGCTCTAAGATGCAATAATTGCACCACAATTATTAAACTAATCCATGTCAATAATGTCATCAACATGGTTAATAAACCATATGCAATAAAGAGCTGTGTCATGTTATCTGACAGATCGCCCTAAACCCTCCCCCACTTCCAAAGCTAAGTGGTTATAGATTGAAGATCTCTGGGTTCAGTGGCGGGTCCCGTACCTCAGCATACATGGGTGGATGTTCTATATCTTGGCTGACGCAGCGCTCTTGTCACAGGACCTTCGCTTGATGAGTCTGTTTTCAGAACCCCTGTCCTCAGTTATATGACAAGCTAGGTGTATTCAAAACAGCAGCTGCATTATTTTATTATGTCTAGGTGCTAGTGTCTGGCTAGAGAGAATAACAAGGGGCACTGTTGTTTGACCGTGCATAGGCTGCTCAGACTAAATCCCAGGAAAAGAATAAAATGAGAAAACGTGCTGGTTCTGTGTGAAAATACAATGTGGCACAAAAGCAAGCATGCTATTTAGTAATGTGTGCAAAGCAAAAGCGGCCTACAATGAGAATAATTAGGCTAACCTAGGGAAAATGACAAAGTGGCATGTGAAAAACACACATCACCTCAGTATTTGAAAATGTTCAGGAATTGCCTTTTGGCATACAGCAGTTGATGTACAGATCAGTGCAATGGTTCATAGGTACACATTTTGTATCATAGTAAATCATTTTATTGAGAGATTGAAAATAATATTTGTTGCTTAATTGTGTTATGCCTCCAAACAAAGCTGTACTTTGACATATGTGTATGTATACAATAGAGAATCAGAAGAAGTAGCGGAATATCCTGGTAGCTTTTTACTATAGTATGCTTGTGATTAATGTTACTACATATCTTCCATGAGAACATATTTAACAGAAGCAGCATTCCATATTTTCATGCATGTAGGATTGCTCATATTGTTAGCAAAATGATTAATGATGTCATGATACAGGCTTTGGTGTTTGCACAGTTGATTTTGAATAGAGGCACAAATGCAATGTATGTCATCCCTACCTTCTTCAAATGTGCAGATTTTATATAAATCTTGTGTTCAAACTGCTTTCCATGAACAAAGTTTTCTTCACAATTTGTTTGTCCATCACTGCAGTTATGTTTCAGTACTTTATTGGGAGTTTAATGTTGACATGGTGGCCCAAAATGTGTTTGCTTAATATATGAGAAACGTATAGTCAAATTAACAGTTTAAGCACATACCCATCCAGGATAGGCATTTGACTAATACCCCATAAAGCACTAAGCCCAACTTTGTGTATATAATGAAGATATCGGAGATATCTTACTGTTGTGTGTCAGTTGTTATACGGCAAGGCCTGTAGGTAACAAGTGGGTATGTCTCACCTGTGGTTATGGTTGTACTATATATAACCACATAATAAGTATTGCATCTAGCTAAACTTTACAGTCATTCAAAACTGTGATTGAGCAGCAAAATGCATGAATGTTCACCATGGGCTGCTGCTTTTATTTACTATGTGAGACTTATTTTAAGTATTCTATTTGCTCAAAGTTTTGTGTCTTTCTGGCAGCTACTATATGCATATTTTTTTCAGAGCCAGGAATATGCTGTCTCAAACACATGTATAACAAACCATCTGAGTTGTAATGAATCTGAAGTGTTGGAGGAGCATCTGTAACATGTAGTCAGGGATTGTGTACATACTTGGGCAGGTGCCATGCCTCTTCATATGGCACACACTGCACTGTGTATGCTATTCTGGAAGCCTCCTTCACCACAGGCACCTCTGCTCTTTCCCCAGTCCATCCTGCAATGACATCTGAGGAGGTTATCAGTGTGCTGGACAGTATTTCAGTTGGGCATACTGCACTGTTGGTTGCCATCCAGGGGTCAGTCATGCTCATAATATGATGGAGCATGGTTAGGTTCAGATTTGACAGACATTAACATAGGACAAATTCAAATGGGCAGCGGTTATACAGTCCACTGACAAATGGTATCATGGTACAGGATTGCCGTGCCAGCAGTTAAATGTGAATGTTAATTTGATTTGGATTGATGCTGTGACCTAATTACAATCACTACATGTAGACAGACTAATAATGAGTTTTATTCACATAGCACCATCCTCCATGACAAGCGAAGGAGACATTGGCCAGAAAGATGGGGAAGCAGATGTCCGCTGGGGAGTCTGCAGGTGGGACAACCAAAGCTGAAGGACCCAGCAGCACGGAGGTTGATGGGACTGCAGAGGAGGACTCAACCTCCTCTGAATCAGAGGCCTCAACCCTAAACTAGCCCCAAGTGGTAGTGGAACCAACATCTCCTGCACCTATAGCACCGTCCATCACCACCAGGAAGATCCACACCCTCCCTATTGTTTCCCCATATGTTGGGAAGCACCCAGCCCCTAATAGGGCTGGAGCCTCCTTCACCCCAGGCACTTCTTCTCTTTCCCCAGTCAATCCTGCAATGACATCTGAGGAGGTTCTGGGTGTGATGGACAGTATGTCAGTTGGGCAGACTGCACTGTTGGTTGCCATCCAGGGGACAGTCAACAGTTGACTCAATTCCTGGCCTTCCAGAATGGCATCCACAGTGCTGTGTGTGCCATATAAAGAGGCATGGCACATCTCAGACCCCTCTCAGTCCTCACTGCCTCCCACCCAACAAACCCTGCCCCTTCTGTTATCGATCCTTCCTCTACCATAACCCTTTCTAAACCCTCCATACTACCACATCCACCTCCCTTTGTCTTTCACTCAGTACATCCATACTAGCATCCACACACTCTGCCAAACAAAAACACACAGACATTGACACAGACATTCCTACCTAATAAATATACTCACAAACCTAAACATACAGACACTGACACTACCACCACAACCATCACCACCACACCCACATCCACACCCATCAACACCACCACAGCCACCCCCACTACCATGCCCACCACACCATAGACAAGCCCACAGGCATTCAAACAACATTAGCAAAATTAACACTAAAAAAGGACAACTCCACAAACAAGCAAACAGCATCAGCCAAACACACATGACCAAAATACACAACCAAAGCAACAATATCCATTACACCAATAAATTCATCATAATCAAAAAGTACACATACACTGCAGGATACAATACACACCCAAAAGCACAACCATACCTCACCATAGCACTCCAGACACTCACACACTTACCCACACAACACCCACCCACTACCACTTCAACTGTTCCTACACCCTACTATTTCCCGCACACCTCCTACACCCATCTCTCTGAAAGGGAACAGGGGCATTATTTAATCCAGAGGCATCACCTTGAATTGAAAGTGCCCCTCAGGATTTGAGAATGCTGACCTCTACTCAGACAGGGAAATCTGCCAGTACCAGCAGGTCAGGTCAATAGTACCGAGATACTTGGTAGCCCCTAACTGGTCAATGAGCTCATAAGCTCTGGGAACGGTGTGTGTGTCAGTCTTGGTGATGGCAGGGGAATAAGGCCCCTGACTCTAGTCTGGCACTGTGAAGAGACATGGGTGAAGTAGGATAAGTGTAAGGCCCTTGAGCCAACCGTGAAATACAACTATTCTTGTTGTTTTTTTACTTACACAGTGAGGTGGGGGGCTTTTGCTTCTGGCTCAGGCACCCAGTGCTTGCCAGGAGCAACCCGCTCTGAGGGCAGTGGTAGGTGGGGAGTTTGAATGCGGCGGTACACCTGTCAAACAATAACACAGGTATCCTAAGTTGAGCTAAGGGAGGACAGAAGCCTCCTGTGGAGCAGAAGGGCAAACACTCACTTAATCTCCATGTTCAGTATGAATACAGACCGTGAAAGAGTGGCCTCATGATTCTTCTGACTCTTTGGGTTTCAAGCAGGAAGTGTCAGAAAAGTTACCACAGGGATAACTGGCTTGTGGCGGCCAAGAATTCAAGGCAATGTTTCTTTTTGATCCTTCAATGTCGGCTCTTCCTATCACTGTGAGGCTGAATTCACCATGCATTGGATTGTTCACTCAATAATAGGGAAAGTGAGCTGGGTTTAGACAATCATGAGACAGGCTAGTTTTATCCCACTGATGCTGTGTCTTTGCAATAGCTATTGTATTCAGTACAAGAGGAAGCACGGGAAACAGTCGGAACAACATGGGCTCAGCCACGCGTGTTCTGACAATGCAAGCGCTACCATGCTTGCCTTGACCATGCATATGCCTTAACCATGCATATGCATGGTTAAGGCAGTGCACAGTCTAGCTGCACTGGGTGGAAGCAGGAAGGGTCGGGAGAGCCAGAGGTCATGGTGAGGTAAATGGGGCTGGATTTTGGAGGGTAGTTTGTATGGGTTTGAGGGTGGTTTTCAGGGCTGGGGGTCAGGTAAATTTTCAGGTCTGGGGGCTCGAGTTAGGTTTCAGGGCTAGGGGAGTCAGGGTAGTTTCCAGGGCTGGGGGGTTGTGGTAGTTTTCATGGCCTGGGGGTTTGGGGTACTTTTCAGGGCTGTGGTGTCAGGGTAGTTTATAGGGCTGGGGGTTGGGGTTGTTTTCAGGGCTCGGGTAAGGTCGGAGAAGTTTTTAGGGGTCAGGGGGTTTGGGGTAGTTTTTAGGGCTTAGGGGAGGGTGGGGTAGCGTTTATGACTTCGGGGCAGGGAAGTTTTAAGGCTGGAGAGGAGGGGGTTGGTTTTTAGGAGGGGGTAGTTTTTGGTGCGAGGGCAGGTGCTTGGTGGCCATTTTAGGGCTCAGGGCAGGGGGCAGGGATCTGGGTCATTTTTAGGGCTTAGGGGAGAGCGGGGTAGATTATGGGACTAGGGATAGGGAAGTTTATAGGGCTCAGAGGGGAGGGGGTTGGTTTTCAGAAGGAAAGGGGTTGGTTTAGGATTAAGGGCAGGGGTTGGTGGGGGTAAGACTTATGCCTTTGCCATACAAACCTTAACAACGCATATTTTGTTGTGAAGGCATGCATGGTAAAGGCATATGCATGGTTAAGACACACGTGGTTGAGACCGCGTGGAACCGCCATGCATGGTAAAGACATGCGTGGTTCCATCACACAGCCAGGAAATGCAGGTTGAGACATTTGGTGTATGAGCTTGGCTGCAGAACCAATGGGGCGAAGCGGCCATGTGTGGGATCATGACTGAATGCCTTTAAGCTAGAATCCCACATAAACCATAGCGATACTGCAGTGCCATTGAGCCTCTTTGGCCTGGGGTAGCTGGATTCTGGACTGGTGTGTAGAGCCGCCCCCTTGGGGACTGGAGAGCAGACAGAAGGGGGCCACCTCCATCGCCTGAAGTCCACCATGTTCATTAGACACCTGGTGCTAAATCATTTGTATAGACCCGATTCTGGGTCATGGTTTGTTAAGAAGCAGAGCAGCTACCTCTTTGAGATCTACTGAAAATTATTCTCCAAGCCAGAACATTATTTTATTATATTTTACAAGATACAGTTCAGCTCACCATGAGAACGATACAAGTACTAATTCATGGCAAGTTTATTATTGGGGTCTTAGTGTAGCCAATCAGATATTAAGGTTTGGATGTGTTTCTGTATTTGTAAATAGTTAAATAAGTTATGTTATGTTTATTTGTTAAATGTTTGGTTTACACTGTATTGTAATGTGTTAATAAAATATATTTTCAAAGTTATAAAAATGTAAACTACTAATTTAACGTATGGGTCACAAACACACACATAAAGGTATTCATACATGAACTCACACACCTATAGAGTCATTCAAACAGGTACTGACACACTCACACACCCACTCAAAATCTCATAGTCAGTCACACACCCATTTACACATGCAAATACTTATTTAGATGCACATAGTGTGCGTTTTTTTTATTCTACAATCTTTATGATTGTTGTTTCCGCACTATTCAATGATGCTTATTTCAACAGTACATCATTTATGGTGTATGAGTATAGAACCTGAGAACAGTAAAAAAAAGGAAAATGCACCCACAGAAGACATTTTTACAGTGACAAGCATGTAGCCTTTCATACAGTAAGTAATCATCTCACTCAAATCTTTGCAGGCAGATGGTATTGTAATGACTGCAGCTGATGATGGTTCTCACAAGGGTGCTGTAGAGGCAGCCATTCTATGAAAGCAGAACACCACTGGTTCTCAATCCTCTTTCTACACAGTTCTCTGATGAAAATAACTGTTTTTTGTGTGGTTTTACCTGTACATGGGTGGGGTCCTCACGTACCCAATCATGTATAATTACATTTTCAAAAACATTATAGATGTTACATTACGTATGTGTGTGAATTTACCTTTTAAAACATACATAAAGTATATTTACAAAAAAAGAATGCAGTTAAACAAATACTAAATTAAAAATCAAAATAAATTGTAGTATACTTAGTGTTAAAAATAAACCATACAAATTAACTCAAATAACTAAACATTACTGGGGCATAATACTTTAGAAATAGAATTTGAAAAATCTTTGTAATTCACTGAAAAAACAAAGGTTACAGGGACGTTATAGTTCAAATATTAAATTTAAAAACCCTTTGGAATTCACTTGAAAAGCCAAAGTTTACAGGGATGTTATAGTCAGGAAATAGAATTGATAAAAAAATAGAAATTCACTGAAAAAAACAAAGGTTATAAGGACGTAATAGGTAGGCGCAGATTTCGCACGTACAAAAGTGTATGAGAGATTGTATGGGGGTGTGAGTGGGTGTATGAGTGGTTCTGTGGATTATGTCATCAGTGATGTCATAGTGTCAAAGTGAAGTACATAGTGTGCAACAAAACGATAGCCTGCGCGTTTCGGCCGGAGCCTTCAACTCGGTCACAGAGTGTTAGAAGAAGAGTGTCTATTTAAAGGGAAACATCCTTATTCCCCCTATCTGTTTTAAAATCAGCAGTGGACCGCATATATTGTTTTTTCTATTTTCCTTTTGTAGTTCCAAGAGTGTTGTGCACTATGCCCTTGAATGGCAAATTATAACAGTGATAACATATATCCTTCAAATGATGCAGTCATACATTTTATTTTTACAACCTGCAAGTCCTCTTTATATTTTCTTCTTGTTTTAAATCACACTTTTAAGCATGCAATTTATTTTCTATTCACTTTGTAAAGTACCTTAATATATCTGTATATGTATTTCTGCTCCTCACATTTCTATCTCAAACTACTCAAATGGCAGTACAGGTGTTCCCAGAATATTGTTATTCAGGTTATTGCTTTCACTGTATCAAACTCAGCAAAACCAAAGGGGATGATGGACGGAGTGTTGAACATTGCAAGCACTCACCCCCAGTCAACTGATCTGGGTTTAATCCATCATCATTCTTTAGCTCACTCCGCCACCCCAGTTCAGACATGGCCATATGCAAATCAGTCTGACCCTGTGCCTCATGGGAACAGTCCAGCCCGAACTGCCAAGCCATGTCTTCCCTGGACCGGAAACAAGCATCCTGGGACCGGTTTCTGGCTTACAGCCGTCATCAGCCAGGCTATCATGAATCCAGTGGCAAAGTGAGCAAGGGACCCACGTCTGGGCATACCCTGCCAACTTAGGGCGAACATAGCAAAACCAAAGGGGATGATGGACGGAGTGTTGAACATTGCAAGCACTCACCCCCAGTCAACTGATCTGGGTTTAATCCATCATCATTCTTTAGCTCACTCCGCCACCCCAGTTCAGACATGGCCATATGCAAATCAGTCTGACCCTGTGCCTCATGGGAACAGTCCAGCCCGAACTGCCAAGCCATGTCTTCCCTGGACCGGAAACAAGCATCCTGGGACCGGTTTCTGGCTGAGGCACAGGGTCAGACTGATTTGCATATGGCCATGTCTGAACTGGGGTGGCGGAGTGAGCTAAAGAATGATGATGGATTAAACCCAGATCAGTTGACTGGAGGTGAGTGCTTGCAATGCTCAACACTCCGTTCATCATCCCCTTTGGTTTTGCATTGTTCGCCCTAAGTTGGCAGGGTATGCCCAGACGTGGGTCCCTTGCTCACTTTGCCTCTGGATTCAAGATAGCCTAGCTGATGAGGGCTGTGAGCCCGAAACCGGTCCCAGGATGCTTGTTTCCGGTCCAGGGAAGACATGGCTTGGCAGTCCGGGCTGGACTGTTCCCATGAGGCACAGGGTCAGACTGATTTGCATATGGCCATGTCTGAACTGGGGTGGCGGAGTGAGCTAAAGAATGATGATGGATTAAACCCAGATCAGTTGACTGGGGGTGAGTGCTTGCAATGTTCAACACTCCGTCCATCATCCCCTTTGGTTTTGCACTGTATCAAACTCGCCATCTTTTCTCTCTATTTCCTTTTTATTATTCAGATAATGAAGATTGGCTTTATTATCATGTTCCTCATCCTTATTTCATTTTTATTCTCTTTTTCTTTAATCTTTTTTCCTTCTTCCTCTTCTTGTCTTTATTATTTCTACATGATTAGTTGTTTTCACATTAACACAAGGTGCAATGGTGACCAATTTTAAACTTCTCTGATTTCACATTAGAAATTTAAAGATTTCCTACTCCTTAATTCTAATTGTTTTTAAAATCTAAGATTTGGTTTTTAAAGTGCAATATGCTTCATATAAAGTGCTAGTGCATTCTTCAGTACACTACTTAGTAATAAAGTGCCAACAGTAAGGTGCTTAGAGGAGAGGTGTGGTGCAGCGGCCAGGGCAGCTGACTTCGGAGCACAGGGTTCACGGTTTGATCCCCGGCTGCGGCAGCTCAGCTCAGCACCATGTGACTCTGGGCAATAGCGCACTTAATTTCCATGACGGCCCCCAGTGCCTTGAGACCCATAATGGTGAGTAGTTCACGCTTTTACTTAGATATTAAAGTGCCATTGTATTAAGTGCACGAAGCGTTGATTCCCCCTTGCCAATTCTGTTTGTTTTTAAATTAGAGATTGTATCTCGAATGCAACATGATCATAAACTACGATTGGGAATACTTGATTTCAGTGAAGTACAAATCCAATAATCATACCATAATCCTACATTATATATCAAAACATCCAAATACCCTATACAATTAAGTCATAAAGTATCACCATTATTCTTGTACTGGGCCTACTTTACCAGAAGATTTGAAGAGTTTTCCCCTTATCATCAGATATGCATAGTTAATTATTCTTACATAAATCCATGGTGCAATAATAACACATTTCAAACTTCTCAAAGTCTATGTCAAGAATCCATAGACTAAATATTCTGGTTATGATTATTTCTAGGACCTCCGATTAGTTTTTAAAGTGCAAAAATGCTTGAAAAAGTGCAAATGCCTTCTACAGTACAGTACATAAAAATAAGGTACTATAAAGTGCTTAGATTGTATACTGCCATTGCATAAAATACACTAAACATAAATTCCTTTTTACCGAATCTGTTTGTTCTTAAAACTGGGGACTGGATATAAAGTTTATCATACTTCAATTAGTATATGATGCTGCCTTGATTATAGAAAAACAACATACATTTCCAAATGATAAGGTATCTGTGCAGACAAATGCTACGATATCATACAAGTAATATAAATTCCTGTGTATATACAAAGATCAGAGGGAAGCATAAAGTAAGTTGCATTACCACAATTTCTAATCCTATCTAAATGCTCTATTATCCCATCTATCCATTTCCTTTCATAAATAATTGGTTGTATGATAGAAGCACGCATGGTTAAACCACACGTTCCTCTACCATGCAGCCCAAACCACAAATGCGTCTTAACCACGCATTCCTTTACCATGCATGCCTTTACCACGAAATGTCATGGTATAGGCATTAATGGTAAAGGGGTATATGTGGCTAAGGTTGCCACTACCCCGCCCCCACCCCTCCGCGCTGTCCCTTAAACTACCCCAACCCCTTCCACTGCCCTAAAACGTACCCGACCCTCAGCCCTAAAAACTACCCCATCTACCCATTCTCCTCCCATTGCCATAAGGCCTAAAGCCCTGCCCCTTTACGCACACTACCCTGACCCTCCTACCCCCACGCTGTCCCTTAAACTACCCCAACCCCTTTCACTGCCCTAAAAACCTACCCCAACCCCGCCCTAAAAACTACCCCATCTACCCATTCGCCTCCCACTGGCCTAAAGCCTGCCCCTGTACGTACACTACCCTGACCCACCGCACTGCCCTCTAAACTTCCCCAACCCCTTCCACTGCCCTAAAACCTACCCCAGCCCACTCCCATCTCTAAAAACTACCCCAACCCCCTTCCAGGCCTAAAAACAACCCCCCCAGCCCCACTTACCTGACCGCGGCATCTTCCTGCTTCCGTCTTCCAGCAGCTAGACCCATTCCCTATCCCCCTAAGGCCAAAAACCCTGCTCCGTAAGTTACACTACCCCTGCGCTGTCCCCTAAACTACCCCAACCCCTTCCACTCCCCTAAAACCTACCCCGCAGTGTCTTCCTGCTTCCATCTTCCAGCAGCTAGACCACGCATTGCCTTAGCAACGCATATGCATGGTTGAGCTTGTGTAGTCGGAACATGCGTGGTTCAGACCATGGTTTTCCGACTGTTTCCCTAAATAAATAGGTAGCATAAAACTTTCATCACATACATATAGATAAGAGTTTGTACATCCTTAAAGTTTCTACTTAGGATCTAGATTTTCCTTCAACTGTATTCCATATTCTGAACAAACCGAGGAGATAAGGTTCTTATAAATGTACATAAAGTTCAGAGTCTGTATTCAAACCCCACGGTATCTCACTCTCAATGGTGATAATCCAGCTTGACTTGGCTCTTCTTAAGGCTAACTCACAATTTCCCCCTCCTGGTTTCACCTGGATATGCTGAATTCCACAATAACAAAGTCCAGTTAAATCATCATGATGTTCCTCTCAAAAATGTTTCGCCATCACATTGGTGTAATCTCTGTTGGAAATTGTTTGTTCACAGTACTCCCAAACTACTTTTTTTCCACAACTACACTCTAGTAAACAAACCACATGTGATGTGTCACAAAGTATTCACTCTTTAGGTTTCCCGGGGGTCCCATCTAAAGATTCAAAGTAAACACTATTTTGTCCATATTGGCAGGCTTTGCATTCTTGGCACTTAAAAAAGCCAATTGTTTAGGCCAATTATCTCTTTCTGTTTTTCTAGTTGGAAGGTAACTTTGAATCAAAATGTCTCCTAGTGAGGATATTTTCCCATATGTTATATTTGGATATTCTGCTGTCCATTCTTTTAAATCCTCATCCTTCCTTATGATATTCCAGTTTTTTCTCAGGACTCCTTTTATATCTTTGTCTGAGTGGTTTAAATCCATGATATACCTTGTTATTTTTCCTTTTGTATCTTTCTTGTTGGTTTTGGGCATCAATGAAACACAAATGTGTGCTTGCTCTTTTTAAAGCATCTTCCTATACCACCGTAGGATAGCCTTGTCTTTTAAATCTCCAAAACATTTCTTTACCTTGTATCTCAAATTCACACTGTTCAGAACAATTTCTTTTGGCTGTTAAAAATTCTCCTTAAGGCACACTCCATTTTAGGGCTTTTGGGTGTGTACTATTTGAGAATAAGATACTGTTGCACTGTCAGTTTTCAATACAATTTAGTGCAAATTCTTCCCTTCTCAATATACACTTGAACTTCCAACTAATTTATTATCTCTTTACTCATTTCATATGTAAACTGTAGCTTTTGAGAATCCTTGCTTAAAGATTGTAATAACTGTTCCAGTTCATCTTTGTCTTCTTCCTTAATTAAAAACAGATCATCAATAAAACGGATCCATAAAATCACTTTATTTAATATTTCACTGTTTTCCTCTGTCCATACATGTTCAGCTTCCCAGTGGCCCATTGTCAGGTTGGCATATGTTGGAGCAAAAGACGTGCCCATTGCCTTCCCTTTCTTTTGCATGTAATATTTTCCATTAAAAAAAGGAAGGCGTTATTGGTTAGGCAAAAAAGCATAATTTCCATTAGCATGTGCTCCAGTAGAATCAATGACTTTGACCGCAAAAATTAGTCACACGCTCTCAGCCCATCCAAAAGCACTATTGATGTGTAGACTGGCACAGCATCTACTGTGGGCATTATATATTCTTGCTTCTATGGTATGCCATTGATTCGATTTAAAAAAGCAATTGAGTCCCTAATATAGGACGGGAGATTTGCCACATATGGGAATAAGAAGATTTCAACAAATCTGGAAGCATTTTACAATAAAGAATCACATGAATTCACCATTGGATATCCAGAGGGTTTTCTAAGCTTTTATGTACTTTAGGTAACATATACATAGGAGGTGTTATAGGGTGGGGTTTCTTCAAGTAGTGCAACTCTTCATCTTTGAGTAGCCCTCTTTCATGCCAGCCTTGTAATTTTCTGTGGAGTTCTAACATGATTTTATTCATTTGATCTTTTAGTCTTTCATAGTTATTTGGATCATTTAGTTGTTTTTTTTACTTCCTGATGGCATTTATCTCTGTCCATATTCCCTATGTCGGCCCCCTTATTGGAGGCTTTTATAATGATGTTTTTGTGCTTCTGTAAGTCTTGTAATGCCCACCAGTCTTCTGTGGTCATGTTTCTATGTTGATGGCAATGATTCTTTTTTTGTTTCAAAAATATATCTCTCAATTTTTCTGCCATTAATTCCTGAAATTGATCAACTTTATTTCCTGGTGTAAGTTGTGTGCAAAATTTTGATTTTGATTTACATTTACTTTTTACTGATTTATCAGTTTCCATGCCCATTGATGACAAAATTCTACATCGGAGATTTCTTCCTGATTTTCAATTCCCTGAAATTAATTTGATTCCAATTCTAGGCTGGATAACATTCTCATAGGGGCCACATCATTGTCAAACTTGTAAATATTTGAGGAACACTAGATCTTCTCTCATGACATGTTTTTGTCGCAAAATATTTTTTTTAATTTTAAATTTCTACAAAATGTATATAAGTCCACCCTTGCCGTGGCTAAGTTCATTCCAGTATTAGGACAGAAAGTAAGTCCTTTATCTAACAGAATTTTATGTTTGTCATTCAGGACTTTTGATGATAAATTTATTATCAAATCATCTTCTATTGTTCTTATACTCATTATTTCTTTGTGCCTCTGACACTTTTGACTTCACCTTTTGTAGCTCAGTCTTGTTCTTTTTGACTTCCTGTATTTGGTGCTCCCCTGCCTCTTTTTCGAGTTGTCATCTGGAAGAGGCGCATTTCTCCAGAAAAATCCAGTTTTGGTCAACTTGTTGCTGGTCCTTCGTCCACCGAGCTCACTTTAGAGCTTTCAATGCTTGACGAAGGTCTGACTGTATCCTCTATCTGATCCATTTCCTGTCTACTATGGATCACATCAAAACGTCTTGCAAAAGTGTAAATTCTTCCCGTGGAATAATCAGTTTTATCCCTATTAAACTTTTTCACCTTTTAAAGTTGTACCTCTTTTTCATGCTTCTCTAATCTTCTTTCAAGTTCCATATAAGATTTCTTCTGTCTTCTGATTCTTGATAATTCTCCAAAGACATTTCTAGTTCCTTAATTTTATCAATGGTTACCAACAGTCTCCGTTCATCATGAATAATTAAGTTCTTTATCAATTTCATTGAGCAGTCTGTTGTGTCGGTTTGTCATTGTTTAAGTAAGTCATAGTCCATATCACTAAGTGTTGGTAAGACGAAGATCCGTAGGCCTCTTGGAATCTGGTTGCATTCCACATATTTTTTAAGGGTAACACTCTCCCACCATTTGGTAATCTCCATTGTATGTGCTTGTTCTAAATCCCTCATTAATTGTTTACAATTGCTTCCACTCGTAGATCCTTCCATTTGTAGATTATGCAGCACCTCGCTGCCTTCCTTATCATTATCGAACATCTATTTGACCAACTGTTCACGTTTCATCCATTTATCTGTCATTTCCTTTTTTTGTCCTTTTCTTTTGACTTTTTATAGCTTGTCACAGTTGCACCTTTCCTTATATCTCTATTTATTTTATAATGTATCCACACTATGCGGTCCACTTGCTTGCCATTTTATTGCTGCATTGCACTTTTTTCAATAATTACAGCCCTCAGGCTTTACGATAACTACCAGACTTCCTATAGCTGCATACTCAATGCCACAATCTGTTATCAAACAGTATTGATTTTATGAATATCACACACCAAGTAATGCGGAGGACTAGTTTATGGCCGATGGTATAAGTCCGGTTTCATACCACGTGGTAGGATGTCAGTTATGCGGATTGCAGAGTGGTGGCCTCCGATAGTCCCCCTCTGAGGATTGCACGGTAACCCCCACCCTCACTGCTACCTACTCCTTACTGCTGTGTACGTCTTCTCATTTTCTGACGTTTTTATTCCACCTGCCAGAGGCAGTTGGCATTCATGGACAACTCCTTTCTTACCACGCCGGAAGTCTCTACCACCTTGCGTCTGGGTGCTCATTCTATGTGGTCCAACTACTGCACCACAGAATGGATACTCGTCCCCGAGCCAACAAACCCATCATCAAAAACCTCCAGTTCCAGATCCCGTACAGGAAATGGCACAGTCTGGTTAGTGATCTTGTAAAGAGATTTTTATTTTCATTTAATGTTCAAGTCAGGTGCAGAGTGTACAACAAAACGATAGCCTACGCATTTGAGCCGGAGCCTTCAACTGAGCCATAGAGTGTAACAATAAGAGTGTCTATTTAAAGGGAAACATCCCTTATTCCCAGCACCTGTTTTAAAATCAGCAGTAGACCTCATACATTGTTTTTCTTTTTCCTTTTGTAGTTCCAAGTGTGTTGTGCACTATGCCCTTGGATGGCAGGTTATAACAATGATAACATATATCCTTCAAATGGTGCATTCATACATTTTATTTTTGCAACCTGCATGTCATCTTTACATTTTTTCTTGTCTTCAATCTCACTTTCAAGTATGCAATTTATTTTCTATTCACTTTGTAAAGTATCTTAATATGCTCCTCAAAGTTCTATCTCAAACTACTCAAATGGCAGTTCTAGTGCTCCCAGAAAATTGTTATTCAGGTTATTGCTTTCACTGTATCAAACTCGCCATCTCCTCTCTCAATTTCCTTTTATTATTCAGATAATGAAGATTGGCTTTATTATCATGTTCCTCATCCTTATACCATTTTTATTCTCTTTTTCTTTCTTCTTTTTTCCTTCTTCCTCTTCTGGTCTTTTATTATTTCAGTAAAGTACTGGTCTAGTATATCTACATGATTAGTTATTTTCACATTGACACAAGGTGCAATGGTGACCAATTTCAAACTACTCAAATTTCACATTATAAATTTAAAGAAGATTTCCTTCTCCTTAATTCTAATTGTTTTTCAAATCTCAGATTCGGTTTTTAAAGTGCAATATGCTTCATAGAAAGTGCTAATGCATTCTTCAGTGCAGTGCCAAGAAATAAAGTGCCAACATTAAGGTGCTTAGATATTAAAGTGCCATTGCATTAAGTGCACGAAGCATAGATTCTGCCTTGCTCCGTTTGTGGTTTAATAAAAAGGCCCTGTGGGATGGGGTTGCCAATGCCTAATAAGGCTCAGGGAGGAGGGCCACACAGCTCCCTCACCATTAAAATAAATAGGGCCCTTGGGGAAGGGGTCTCCAGTGCCTAATGAGGCTTGGGGAGGGTGGCCACCGGGTTATGCCACTCCGTTCTACCCCACTCCAGCATACACCAGTCCACTGTATGTCACTCAACTGTACACCACTCCACTCTACTCTATTCTACTGTACGGCACTACACTGTGCGTCACTTCACTCTACGTCATTCCACTCTATACCACTGCACTATAAACCACTCCACTGTATGCTATTCCACTGTACACCACTCTACTCTATCATACTTCACTCTACACCACTGCACTCTACACCACTCCCATGTATGGTATTCCACTGTATGCCACTGCACTCTATGCCACTACAGTTTATGCCACTGCACTTTACACCACTCCACTCTATGCCACTTCACTGTATGCTATTTCACTCTACGGTACTCCACTGTACCCCACTCCACTGTACAGCACTCCACTCTACCCCACTCCACTTTACGCCACTCCACTATACGCTATTCCACAGTACACAACTAAACTCTATGCCACTCAGCTCTACATTATTCAACTCCACACCACTCCACTCTACCCCACTCCACTGTATATCACTCCACTCTATGCTATTCCAGTGTGGGCCATTCCACTCTTTGCCACTCCACTGTACGCTACTCCAATCTACACCACTCCACTGTACACTATTCCAGTCTGTGCCACTCCACTGTATACTAATCCAGTGTATGCCACTCCAGTGTATGCCACTCCACTCTACCCTACGCTACTCTGTTCTATTTCAGTGTATGCTACTCTACTGTATGCTATTCCACTGTATGCCACTCCACTGTATACCACTCCCCTGTATGCCACTCCACTGAATGCTATTCCACTGTATGCCACTCCATTCTCTGCCACTCCACTATACAGATCTCCACTGTACAGTATTCCAGTGTATGCCACTCTAGTCTATGCCACTCCAGTGAATGCCACTCCACTCTACTCTACACCACTCTACTCTACGTTATTCCACTGTACGTAACTCCACTCTACCCAACTCCACTCTACGTTATTCCACTCTATGCCACTCCACTCTTTACCACTCCACTGTACACCACTCCTCTCTATCCTACTCCCCTCTACGCCAATTCACTCTATACCACTCCACTTTATACTATTCCAATGTATGCCACTGCACTCTACCCAACTCCACTCTACGCCACTCCACTATACTCTACTGAACAACACTGTACTCCACTCAACAAAAGTCTTTGCCCCTCCACTCTACCACACTATACTCCACTCTATTGCACTAGACTATACAACAATGTACTCCTGCCAATGCCAGTGTACAGCACTCTACTTTACTCTATAACACTGTACGACACTCTTCTCCACTCTTTACCACTCCACCCCACTTTACTATACTCTACGAGACACTACTTCACTCTACTCCACTGCTGCACTCTATGCCACTCCATTGTATGCTACTCTATGCCACTCAACTCTAGCGTACTGTACCGTAGTCTACTTTACTCCACACCACTCCACTCTACAACACTTTAATGCACTGTTTGGCTCTCTACTCTACTCCACTCTGCGCCATTTTCTGACACTCTTCAACATGCCATTCGATTCCACTGTAGCACCCCCCTCTACAACAGTTTCCTCAATTCTATGCTATGCCACGCCACTCCACTCTACTCTACCCCATGACACTCTACTCTACAGCATGCTACTCCATTCTACGATACGCCACTCCACTGCACTCTACTTTACTCTACTCTACTCCACTACACAACACTACTCTATGGCAAGGTACAACACTTCACTCTATACCGCTCCACTCTACTCCACTCTTTGCAACTCCACTCTACAAGACTTTACTACACTCTGTGCCACTATACCAGACTTAATCCACTCTATGCCCCTACACTCCTCTGTACAACAGTCTACTCAACTCTACAACACCTTCCAACACTCTAAGACATGCCACTTCATTCCACTGTACAAGACCCCATTTCAATTTATAACAGTTTACTTGACTCTGTGCTACGCCTGCCCACTCGAGCGTACTCCAAACCACTGTACCATATAACACGCCACTGCACTCTATGCCTCTTTAGTCCATTGTACGCTACGCTACTCCACTCTACCCCACGCCTCGCTCCTCCACTCAACTCTATGACACTACATTCCATGACACCACACTCTACGACACTCTTGTCCACTATACTGTAAAACACTCCACTTAACGACACCCACTCGACAACACTGGACTTTACAATTTGAAACACATTTTTATTAAAAAATAAATATATATCATTCACTGAAAAAATAACAAAGGTTAAACCTTTGCTATAGTTAGGAACATTTTATTTACACTTTTTGTACAAACCAGACTCAAACTAGACAAACATTAGAAATGCTAAAGTTATAGTTATACCTTAAATTTATAGTTTACTCATGTTAGACCTGGCCTTTGTTGGCATGATCACCCCTAACATTTTCGGCTGCCGACCTCATGTTTTGACCTTGTTTTGCTAGCCTTTGGACTTGAGCGAGTTTGGCACTGCCGTTCAGTGTCAAAGCACTGTGCTCGTCATATACATACTGTGGTTCGGTGTATATATGATTGGGTGATTCGAGTTAGCTGTCAGTCCCTTGTAATGGGGTAAGACCTACACCAGGGGCATGTATCTTGAATGCGCCACCGTGGGCCTGCCGCACTGGTTGTGCTGTCCATGGAGGTAGCTCATCTGTGCCACAGGTTTTCCCTAGTGGGGCCTGTGTGCACGGGTTACTGCTACTCGGCTTGGCATTTTCTGTAGCTACATGCCAAGGTTCTGCATGTCTCCTGTTATATCAGAGTTCTCCCTGGAGAGGTTGGGCAGGTGTGTGTATGCGCTACCCGAAAGAGTCATGAATGACACCGGATGGTATGTTCGGTACGATGGGGCCTGCTTCTCGCACTGGATCAGCATGGCTGGGTATAGGGAAAGACTGTCGAGCATGATTTCCTATGGGGAGAAGAGCAACAGAATAGTGTTTGGTATCGATGAGTTCATAATGACAAATCCTTTCCGGTAGTGGGAGGGGGTTCTACATTACGGTGATGGAAATGTCACTATGGGAAAGTGAGCATTTTGATGCTCGTGGGTCTGTGTGCCTGGTGGCCTGTCTCCTAATTCACAACTGGGTGCTAGGGGGACAGCCACATTTGTGCATTCCTGATAGAGGGCCACAAACGAGGGGTTCAAGGGAAACTGCGAACATCTGACTCTGAGAGGTCTTTCTGGGATGGCTACGTGGGGGTGGAACTGGCACCTGCATTCCAAGGGGCAGGGTCTTGGCCCCACTAAAGATTGTGATCAAACCTCCCGGTTAGAATGGCAGACACGACAAAATTTAGAGAGGGCCTCTGCATTTCAAAGGTGGCCTTTTGAACTGATTGTATCTTCAAATGCCATGGTGGGTATAGCTACTGGAGCTTCAGCCTCCGAAAGTAGAAACATGTTGGGACCATACTATGCTGGTTCGATACTGGGACATTGACATGAGGAATCATTAGGGCAGGAGGGACTGCAGCAGGACTATCTGCAGATTTGTGGTGGCTTGAAGCTTGTTGTGATCCAGGAAGGGGACTATCACTTGGTGGACTTTTGCCTGGACATTGCTGGCCTGCAGCTAAGTGCCAACTGTTGTGGCATGGGTCTCAAACTACTCTCCAAGGGCCGGTGAGCTGGCCTCCTGTCCATGAGATCTCAGAGATACAAAGAATCCCACTTTCTCCACAAGATTGTAATGACAGGAAAGGTGTGGCATAGACAGGTGGAAGTAATCGTGGTTGGGACAAGGACCATCCTTAGATACTCCATCATCTTGCTGTGCAAGAGGAGTGTGTGCCCAAAGATCAGCAGCCATCTGAGGTGCCGGGACTTGAGGAGTTCAAGGCATGCAGGGGAAGCTTGCAAAGTCCAAGGGATCCGTGCTTGCAAGCAGGTGACCTGTGCTCGCTTGCGCTCCAGTTCATGTGGTGTCCGAGGAAAAGCCTGAGCCGGGAGCTGAGACAGTCTTTGGCCCCAGATTGGGAGGACAACAGTGCCTGACATCACGGAATCTGTCCAAGGTCTTTGACTCCCACTCCCTGGACCACTGCCACAGGATGCTTGGTTGTAGAAAAGACCGTGTTGAGACCCGAGGGGTTTCGTGTGCCTTGTGGGCATTTGCAGCTGACTGTCTGGGGTCTACGGCAGGTCACATCTCCGCTCGAGGAGAAACATTCCTCCAGACGGGAAAGTTGGCAAGCTTCCCGTCTCACAACCTTTTGTCAATGGGGGGATAGTGATCGTGCACTCTCGCAGGTGCCGTGAGGGAGGACTGGCAGAAATCTCAGAGGAAGCCACCCCAAGATATATTCAGTTATGTCCTAGCCTTCCGTAACCAAACAGACCACTTTAGGAAGTTTGCCCAGGCGAATCTGGAATCTAGCCAGGAGGACATGAAACAATGCTATGACCAGAACACCACTCTGGCCGAGTTTCAACCTGGTCTGAAAGTGTGGGTCATGGTCCCCGTAGAGTCTCGGGCTCTACAGGACAAGTGGTCCGGGTCATTTGAGATGAAGGAGTGCAAGAGTGACGTCACCTATCTGGTGGACTTCCAAACTCCTAGGAATCCTTTGTGGGTCCTGCATGTGAGTCGGCTCAAGCCACATTTTGAGAGGACTGAGTTGGCCATGTTGTTGGCCACAGATGGTGGGGTGGAAACGGAGGCTGCACCTCACATGGGCCACCTGCCATCTGTGGAGCAGGATGGGTCGGTAGAGGGGGTGCGTCTTTCCCCTAGTTTCACCCAGGAGCAACAGGGAGACTGCTGCTGATTGCTGTTCTTGCTCACTCCCGAGGTCACCCATTGGTTCGATATTGTGGCATTGACACGAGGAATCATTAGGGCAGAAGGAACTGCAACTGGACTATCGGCAGACTTATGGTAGCTTAGAGCGTGTCGTGCTCCAGGAAGGGACTATAATTTTGTGGATTTTGCCTGGAAATTGATGGCCTGTAGTCAAATGCCAACTGTCGTGGCTTTGGTCTCGAAGTACTCTCCAAAGGCTGGTGAGCTGGCCTCCTGTCCACAAGATTCCAGAGACACAAAGGATCTCACTGTTTCCGCAAGATTGTAAGGACCGCACTGGATGTGGTGGAGACATGTGGAAGTGATTGTGGTTGGGACAAGGACAGTCCTGACATACACCATAATCTCGCTGTGCAAGAGGAGTGTGTGCACAAAGATCAGCAGCCATCTGCGGTGCCAGAATGTGTGGAGTTCGAGGAGTGTGGGGGAAGCTTGCAGAGTCTGTTGTACCTGTGCTTGAAACCAGGAGACCTGTGTTTCAATGCACTCCAGAATGTGTGGTGTCGGAGGGGTGTGGGGGGAACTTGAGCCGGGAGCTGAGACTGTCTTCAGCCTCCAGATCAGGAGGATGATAGTGCCTGACATCACGGCCTCTGTCTGTGGTCGTTGGCTCCCTCTCCCTGGACCCATGCCACAGTGCTTTGTTCTGGAAAACACCTTGACGAGACCCCAGCATTTTCATGTGCCTTGAAGGCATCTGCAGCTGACTATCGGGTGTCTATGGCAGGTCACGCATCTGCTTGAGGAGAAACCTTTCTCCAGACAGGGAAGCGCACCAGCTTCCAGTGTCACAACCTTTTGTCTATGGGGGGAAAGCGATCCTGCACTCGTGCAGGTGCCTTTGGGTGCCTGGAGGTCTAATCCAGATGGACGAAATTAGGGAACTGTTTCTTTCCGTGTTAAGTGATTCTAACAGTCTAGTCAACAGGGTGCCAGCCGGGCAATATGTATCATTGGCTGGTGGAGTTGAAGGACTGAGGGGCTGGTTCAAGACAGAGGCACAGTCAGAGACTGGTGACTGTTTGACCTTTCTGCAATGGGAAAGTCTGACAATTGCATATAACTGTAAAGTATATATACAATGTGTGTTTCGTTTTGATTTTAATACAGAAGTTTGACAATTGGATATATAAAGGTAGAATGTATATACAATGTGTATCTCATTTTGATGCCAGTGTGTGTGTGTAATACAAAGAGAAGTGTTTTTATACATACGGTGTGGAGTCTTTTTGTAGCATATACATTGTGTTGTGAGTGGGGCTGTTGTGCCAATACTTCACACTCAAGCCCTGAGGATAAGCATTACTGCTCGGTGCCAAGCTACCAGAGGGGGAGCACAGGTTATTGAGAATGGTGGATTATGACTGGCTCTGATGCATCTCAGCCAGGCAAAAACCACTGGCTCTAACAACACACCACACAAAACTTAGACTGCACAACATTTTGAAATTCTAAAGTTATACTTTTACTTTATAATTTATGCAACTCTTTCAATTATTATGAAACTGAAAGATGTGCCAGAGCAAGTAGAAATATTTATAATCTTTTTGAATCCTTTTATTGAATCCAGTATATTTCGTAATCAAGACTCTTTCCTCTTCAGATTCCTTCAAAGACGTAGTACAGACAAAGAACAAGAGATATGTAAGAAAGTCGGCAACATGTGTTTTGCCCCCAAAAGTTGGCTTTTCAGCCTGGGGCTTCCTCAGGGCGTAGGTTAATCATAAAGCGTTGTTCCTTATGAGGTTCAAGAAGTGTCCCAAAGAACGTTCTATTCGTATTCAATTGGTAGAGATTTCTGTAGTCAATTTGTAAAAAAGTTTTTTGTCGGCTCGGGCCAATTATGGCCACACCCATACCAGTGAGGCTGGCTTTCTCTGACAGATTCAAGCGAATAGGTCAAAATACTGTAAAGTTATGAATCAATGTCAACTTCATCTTGTTTGCCTTACAGGATAATTCCTCCAAAGTTGCATTTATTCTTTCATACCTTGGTGGGAATGCTGCCACCTGGTCTATCTACTTGATTGAAAATAACAATACCCTGCTATATGATTTTAGAGGGTTCAAGGAAGCAATGCAAACATTATCCCTAAACATACATTTTTATGTAGGCAAATGACAAGGAGTTACTAAATTTGAAACAGGGAAACAAAGATGTTCTAGCGTATATAACAAATTATAATCGTTTCGCTTCATAGACCTATTGGCCAGTGGATAACAGCTCATTTTTATATTACAGATGGCTCCGAGCAGAGGTCAAGGATGTATTGTCTAAAATTGTAGACCCCCAGTAGTTTGCTCTGATTTCATTGACCTAGTGGTAAAACTACATTGCATTGGTGAAAGAGGAGGTGAGGAATCTTGAAGTGACTCTAGGATTGTGGCTCTCTGACAGGAGAAAAAGGATAATGAACCTCATAGTCAGGAGGGCCCAGTGCCTATGC
The DNA here is from genome assembly GCA_963921515.1 of Calotriton arnoldi. Classification (NCBI taxonomy): domain Eukaryota; kingdom Metazoa; phylum Chordata; class Amphibia; order Caudata; family Salamandridae; genus Calotriton; species Calotriton arnoldi. Next base: position 101,679 of record CAWUFW010012689.1, on the reverse strand, counting down.
AAATAGGGGTATTCAAAGATATCTCTCAAAATAAGGAAACGGAATTTAGAGGTATGTTTCAATGTTTTCTTGTACTTTGGTAAACCTGAGCATTTTGCAAGGGAATGCTCTGTAAAGTGCAAGAGTTCCAAAAAAGTGGCCTTAACATTCATGCTTGGAATTTCAGAAAATTGGGAAGCTCGGTAAAAAATGAGATCAACTCTGTGTAGAGAACTAGAACAGATCTCACATTTTCTGGCGAATACAATGCAAATGGTTTCTAAGCTTTTACATTTACTAAGGCAGCATCGCAACCCAAAAATAGACTGCGTTATGCAAAGTGACTCTAGATTCTAGATATTTCCTACAATTCTGTTTCCAGGTATCTCCTGATATAATTTTGTCTGTAGCCTGTGTCCTGACATGTGAGACAAAAGGTAATCAATTACCTGACCAACCAATACACCAAATATCAAGATGTAGTCAACAAATTAAAAGTCACAACTCTACCTCCTCTTAGGATTTTTAACTGTAGAATTGATTCCCGCCTGGGCTAACTTATTGTGTGACTGGATCAACGCCATATCTGAACTAGGGGTATGTGAAATATGTGTAATTCTCTTTTACATAATTATACAAAACTATGCAGATTGTAAATATGTCATTTTGGCAAATATTTTACAGCGAAATACATCCTCGCATCAATTTTTGGTGCAAGGACATTTCTAAACAAAGCAACACAGTGATCAACAGCCACTCACATTCTTTTGTTCCCTTTTTTGTGGTAAATTTGCATTGCAAACTGTGCATTCACTGTACATTTTATCTGCAAATAGTGAGTAAGTGCATGAAGTGGAGTAATGGCGTAATTTAAGGAATTTTATGTAACAAGCGTAATGCATCACTCTACATCACTCATTGTTATTGTTCTCGATAAGAATGGAGATCTTAGAACATGTGTAGATTACAGGGCCTTAAATAGGATGACATTCTAAAAATGATACCTGTTACCCGGCCTTAATCCCTGTTCTGTTAGACCAAATTTGTCACTCTTCAATTTACAATCAGTACACAAAAGAGGGAAAGCCTCACAACTGATGAACTTCTAACATTTTAAGAGGTCAAAAAAACTGGTCTCAGTATATATCAAGGTGGAAAGGGATCTGCTCCCAGATGAATCGGTGCAACCCTTGCATCACGCAGATTTATTAGTAGGATCTGATTCTTCACCCACTAGTACCACCAGTGGCATGCTTCATCATACCACCAGTGGCATGCTTTATCATCGGATCCTCATCCACTTCACCTAGGGGGTCCATTACGATGGCGGGTGGACAAAGTCCACCCGCCATCGCAACGGAAAAAGGGACCGCCCGCCATATGTGCGGCGGTCCCGCAATAGAAATTATGATGCGCCCGCCACACTGGCGGGCGCATCCCGCATTGTTCACATTGCGGTGGGCAGTGCTGTCAGCAGCACCCGCTGCAATGTGAAAAAGGCATGTTGTGCATTTGCATGCACAACGTGACAGGCACCACGCGGTGCCTGCCACCTTGTGCATGCAAATGCAGGGTGGTACCATAGGTACCCCCCATGTGCACCCCCCACCCCTCCAATACCCTGGGGGCCCGCAACGGGCCCCCAGAAGCAAAGACCGCATGCCTTTCCATGGCGGCAACGCAGCCATGCAAAGGCTGCTTTCCGCCACCATCCTAATATGGATGGCGGTGTCTTGCAGACACCGCCACCATGTTAGAGCCCTTTTCTACCCGGTCCCCTGTCAGACCAGCGATAACCGGTGGACAGTCTTTCCGTCCGTCGGGGTCCCCCCGCCATCGTAATATGGCGGGGGGAAATGGAATGCGGGCGGTGTAAAATAGTGGGCGGATTGCCACCGCCATACGGGCGGTGGTGATCCGCCCGCTATTATAATGACCCCCTTAGTGTGAGTGGGTGGGCTCAACCTGGTTTTTAAGCTGAGCTCTAACTAAAACCTAAGCGCAAGTTAAAAATGCCTTCAGGATCCTAATTCCTGTTTATTAATAAGGTCCTTTAGCTAGAATAAAAAGAGTGTGATGTTGAAAGAGTGTAATGATCACTAACATCTAAAGCTCAGTAAGGTCGATATGTTTCAACCTGTTACAAGTGCCACTCAGGGTCAGCAGGCTTTCTTCTGGACTGACTAAATCTGTAGATTTTTTTACAGATTGTGTTAAATATCAACCCCTAAAGCTGGTTTACACAGTACGCTAAACATGAAGCATGCAGTCATACAGACCATACAGGACCTTTTCCCTCTAATGGTCTCTGAAATATAAACACAAAAGCATTTTTGTTACGGGATGAATCACACCCCTTATCATGTAATTGTCTCATGCTTTTGCACACCTAAATTATCGTGTGCAAAACAGGGCATGCAGACAAGTGAGTTTGCTCCCTGATGAAAGACAAAACATATATATATATATATATTACGTAGTTATAGTTAGGACCTAGTTTCCATAGGAAAAGCGTTTTTTGATTTACCAATATCTTTGACGCCGTTTGACGAATCTTTGCACAATTTTCAAAACTAATGGTCCGCTCCGTTCAGCTCCTGTCTTGAAAGTTTCGGGGTGATTCGTCAAGCGGGGGCCGAGAAAAAAGTGGGGTCCCAAAAAACGTTTTCTCCATGTTAATTTCCATAGGAACTTGTGTCGCGGCTACAGCCCGAACTGCTGAACGGAATTACACCAAATTTGGCAGAGAGGTAGCTGTTGTTCCAGAGTCCAATCTTTACTTTAAATGGTGTAAATCCGTTCAGTAGTTACTGAGAAATTTAAAAATAAAAAATATCAATATCTGAGCACCGAGGAGGATTTGCGAACCCTCCCGAGCACGAGCTTCATTCTCATTGGCTGCCAACACTCCAAACCAGGAAGTGTTGGCAGCCATCTTGTGACTCAGTAAAACCAAGTCACAAGACAGTAAAAAAAGATTAAAAAACAAGAAATGGGGGCAGGGTAGAAACACCCTGACCCCCAAGGCCTGCTCAGGGGGTCCCACAAGGACCCCTAGGGCCAAAAAAAGCATTTTTTTTAATCGGCTGAATTTGCGCTGGGTGCGCAAATCTGCCCGAGAAAAAAAAGAAAAACGAAGCTCGGCCTCCCGCACTTTATTTTCTATAAGCACCCGGGTGGGCCAGGTACCGGGGACAATGTGCAATAAATTAGCGCGGGGCCCATGGGGGCCCCCGCAGCCCCGGGATCCACCTTCTCCCCGGGGCTTCATCCATAATGTGCGGGGGCACACAGCCACCCCGCAGACCCGGGTACCGCCATCGGCCCAGGGGCATATTTATAAAAAAAAATGTGTGGAGGGGCACTTTCCCCCCCATGCTTCCCCGGGAACAGCCACCTCCATGGGGCTTTTGTTTAATAGGGGTGGGGGGCCTCGCTGGCCCTCCCAAGCCCCGGGGACCGCCACCTCGCCGGGGCTCCAATGATATTAAAGAAGTGTGGTGGGGCTCCTGCCCCGCCCCACACTGCCCAGGGGACCACCACCTCCCCGGGCCACTAATTATTTAAATACGGGGGTCGGTTGCGGACCCCCGGGCCCTGGGGACCACCACCTCCCCGGGGCTTAAATCAGTTGGGAGGGGGGCCACGCGGCCCCCCTCCTGGAGCCCTCGATGGCCCTGGGGACCACCACCCCCCAGGGCCGGCTCCTGCAATGTCCCGGGGTGCCCACCCCAGGGACATTGCTGTTTGCTATGGCAGGGCAGGAGCACAGCTCCCGCCCTGCCATAGCAAACACTGCTTTGCTTCTTGGAAGCAAGAGCAGGAAACCTGCTCTCGCTTCCAAGAAGCAAAGCAGAATTGCTTTTGGGCAAAGGGAGCTGCATGTTAGCAGCTCCCTTTGCCCAAAAGCAATGCCGGCTCCCGCAGGCCGGCAGGGACCGTGGGGTCATTGGGACTCCCCCCACGGTCCCCAACGCTGAGGCCAGGCCCCGGGGGATGGGGTCCCCGGGGCCAAAATTGGCCCAGGGGAGGGGGGCCACGCGGCCCTCTCCCCTAATTAAAAAAATTAATTAAATAAAAAAAAGAGGCTAGGCCCCGGCGGATGGGGTCCCTGGAGCCAATAGTGGCCCAGGGAAGGGAGGCCATGCGGCCCCCTTCCCGTTTCTTTTTTAAAATAAAAAAATGCTTAGGTCCTGGGGGATGGGGTCCCCGGGGCCCACAAAATACTAAAAGAAGGGGGGCCACAGAGCCTCCCTTCTAAAATATAAAAAAATGTGAAAATCCGGCATCTCGTCAGAGGCCCGCCCCCCTCCCTGCACCACTCTGCAAATGCGCCTCCTGCCACATTCTAAGTTGGGGGATTAAGTCCCCTTGAATCCTGAGGGTCCCTTGAGGGCCAACTAGCCCACCAGGCACCTCCAGTAAGCCCCACACAGTGGGATTGCTGAGAGGTGGTCTGAGGCCACGCCCCTTTTTACACCACTCTGCAAACGCGCCTCTTGGCGCACTGCTGGTGGGGCGATGAGGTCCTCTTGTATCCTGAGGACCTCAGGACTAAAGTGGACTTCATCCCCCGAGCAGCAGTGCACTAGGAGGCGCATTTGCAGAGTGGTGTAAAAAGGGGGCGTGGCCTCGGACCACTCACAGCAATACAGCTGTGTGGGGCTTACTGGAGATAACAGGAGGGCTAGTTGGCCCTCAGGCACCCTCAGGAGGCAAGGGGACTTCATCCCCTAACCAAGAGCACACCAGGAAGCACGTTTGCAGAGTGGTGGTGAAAGGGTGCATGGCCTGTGTCCACCTCTCAGCAATCCCACTATCTTGGGCTTACCGGAGGTATCAGGTAGGCTAGTTGGCCCCTACGTACCCCCAGCAGCAAAGGGGACTTTAATCCCCATCGAAGAGAGCGCCAGGGAGCGCGTTTGCAGACTGGTGGTTAAAGGGAGCGTGGCCTGCTATGAGTGGGGCATACTGGAGGTAATAGGAGGGGTAGTTTGCCCCCAAGGTTGTGCTTGGGGGCCAACTACCCCTCCTGTTACCTCCAGTAAGTCCCACACAGTGGGATTGCTAAGAGGTCTTCGGAGGCCACGCCCTCCCTTTCTGCATCACTCTGCAAATGTGCCTCCTGGCACACTACGGGTTGGGGGATGAAGTCCACTTTACTCCTGAGGAACTTTGGGGGCCAAGAAGCCCTCCTGGTACCTCCTGTAAGTCCTACACAGTGGAATTCCTGAGCGCTGGTTAGAGGCCCAGCCCCCTTTCTCCACCACTCTGCAAACGCGACTACCAGTTGAAGAAGCATTTGCAATGTAATAGGTTTCGCATTTGCGAGAGTTAGAGCTATTGGCGTTGTAAATGTAAAAGTGTTTTATTAATGTTTCTTGGAGTGGAGTGGATGTAGGTTGAGTGTAGTGGAATTATGTGGTATGTTGTGAGGTGAAATTATGTGGATAGAAAGTATGTGGTATTTAGTGTGTAGTAATTATGTAGAGTGGAATTATGTGTTATGGAGAGTAATTGTGTGGTATGTTAGTCTGTGTTGTGGAGTTGTAACCTCAGGTTTAGTCTTCCTCGTTTCCATAGAAGCTAAACTATAAACTCAGTAGACAAAAAAAAGAAGGAACCACTGAGGAGCACTTCTGGACCTGGTCAGAGGTATGACCAGGGCCACTGGATTATGCGACTGTTTGGCTGCACCGACTTTTGCACAAATATACATTTTCCGCATTTGCCACATAATCCATCATCTGCTGCATAATCTGCAGATTTGAACAAAAAAAAACCTTGTTTCTAGCTCAAACGGCTCACACGTTACCAAAAATGCAGCAACTAGTGTTATAGCGTGGTGGAAGGCCCTTTGCAAACCTAGAATGGCCACCTATTGCTAAATGTGGGTATTAAATTGGTACTAATGGTGTGTAAACCCCTCTTACTTCTTTCTGCGCCTCTCTTGCCTCTTTCTGGATTTCTGTTGCTTCTTTTTGCACTTTTCTTTCTTTTTCTAAACTTCTTTTGCCTCGTTCTGCTCATCTCTTGTACTTTCTGCACCTCTCTTGCCTTTTTCTGCATCTCTGTTGCCTCATTCTGCACCTCACTTGCTTCTTTCTGTACCCCTCTTGCCTCTTTCTGCACCCTTCTTCCCTCTTTCTGCTTGTTTGTTTGTTTTGAAAGTTTTATATAGCGCGAACATGACCACCGAGGGTATCAGAGCGCTTTACAGTTTATACATCAGGCATAATACAAGCAATCAAAACTGCATCAACAAAATCGACAGATTAACAGTCTAAAAATTGGCCGAACATTCTTGTGAGCCCAGCAGCTGGGCCACAAATCTGCGTTTCTGGCCCAGAATAAGATGGGGAGGCCCGACAGAGGCAAAAATGTCTTCATCAGGAGCCCTTTGACCTCTTTTTTTAAGAGGACCGTGGAGGAATTCACCCTGACTTCTGGGGGAAGGGAGTTCCAGATCCTCGGTGCCATACCTGAGAAGGCTCGGTTGTATGTCTTTTTTTTCTTACATTGTTGTGGTTTGAGTAAAAGGGTGCTGGCGCTTCTGGCGGCTCTTGAACTGCATGAGAGCTCCAGTTTCTGAGCGAGGTACAGTGGGGTCTTGAAGTGTATGGCTTTGTGTGCCATGCATACAATTTTTAACTGTATCCGCGCTTCATAGGGAAGCCAGTGCAGGGCCAGCAAGTCCGGAGAAATATGGTTGAATCTGTTAGTGCCAGTTATGAGCCTAGAAGTAGAATTGAGGGCAACCCTAAGAGGAGCTGTCTTTACTCTAGGCAATCCGCAAAGCGTTGCGCTACCATAGTCCAACTTGGAGATCACTAGTGCTTGCACAGCCACCTTTAGGTCCTGAGCCGGTAGATATGGTTTGAGTTTCCTCAATATACTGAGTTGGTAGTTAGCTCCTTTGGTAAGGGAGCTGATGTGCTTCTGCATGTTCAGGCTTTTGTCTAGAATGATACCCAGAGAAGATGCCGAATCAACGAGGAGAGGTCTGCAGTTTAGAGCCGTAAGTTGATTCAGCCATTGTTCCAGGACCAGGGAATGCTAGCTTCAGGTGGTTACGTGTCAGCCAGCTTTGTGTTTCCAGCAGGATTGAATTGAGGGATTGAATGTCCTCAGGGGAGGCAATCTTCAGGTATAGTTGGATATCATCCGCATACATGTGATAGTGAATGCTGGATGATTTCAGAATTTGTGTCAGAGGCTCCATGAACAGGTTGAAGAGCGTGGGAGACAGTGCTGAACCTTGGGGGACCCCCAGCGTGACCAGTGCAGGGTGGGAAAGGGATTGGTTCACCTTGAAGCTTTGGGATCTATTCTGAAGGAACAAAGAGAACCAGTTAAGTACAGGCCCAGACAGCCCCATCCTGTGTTTCAGGAGGTCAATTAGGTTATCGTGTTTGACAGTATCGAATGCTGACGAGAGGTCAAGAAGGATCAGTAGGCACGACTCATTATGGTCCAATATTCTTAGCGCATCATCAACGATGTGCGTTAATGCGGACTCTGTACTATGATCCTGGCGGAAACCAGATTGATATTGGTCTAGGAGTTGAAAATGTTCAATATGGGAACAGAGTTGGGCGAGCACACATTTCTCCAGGAGCTTTGCTAAGGTGGGGATGTTAGAAATTGGGCGAAAGTTGTGAAGGTCAGTGGGATCCGCGGATGGTTTCTTTAAAATCGGGGTCACTTGACCCGATTTAAGGCAATCAGGAATAGCACCTTGCTGAAGTGAAGCATTGACGATCGTAGTCCAGAGTGTTAGAAAGGAGGTTCTAACCTCCGGGAAAGGTTCGCTGGCAAAGGGTCATTGTAGTGATTGGAAGGTTTCAACGTCCCCAGCATTTTGCGAATAGTGCCTTTGTCCAAGGTTTGGAACAAGCTCCAGGATGCGTTGTTTTTGGGCAGGTAGGGCTGTGCAGGGTCAGTGAAATCCAGGCCTGGGGGATGGAGGGTGATCAGAGGACTGATCGAAAGGTGATCAAGGGCAGAGCGTAATTCAGTCTCAATCTTGATAGTCTTATCCGTGAAGAAGACCGCAAATTCTTCACAGTTCGGCAGAGACCCTTGACCCAGTGACGAGAGATTAGGATGGCTGTTAGCTTGGTACTTGATGAGTTCGAACAGTTTTTTTGGACGGTTTTTTGCTTGGTCTAGTTGAGATCTGATAAAGGTGGCCTTCGTGCCTCTGATGCGTTTATTGTATAGGCTTCGCAGGGATCTCAAATGGTGGAGATGTTCAAGGGAGGGGTTGGATCGCCATGACCTTTCTGCAAGCCTTAAGTTTCTTCTATCAGAATTGAGACTCTCATTGAACCATGGTTTGGAGAGTTTAGAGGCCATTCTCTTAAGCTGTAGTGGAGCAATTGAGTCTAGTACATTGAGTATTGAGCGGTTATAGTGGGCCTTGAGGTCGTGGACGTCCGACATGTGCAAGGGAGGGGGCAGGATGTTATCATAGAGAGCAGTCAGATCTTGCGAGTTAATGTTCCGTAGACAACTTTTCAGCTGTTTTGGGTTCTTAGGCTGGGATCTATTTACTCTTACCCAATCCAAGATGAGGAAGGTGATGCAATAGTGGTCTGTCCAATCACATGGGAGGATCGACTCAAGGAGGATGGAGTTGGGCTTACCAATGACAAGATCTAAGGTAGCTCCTTTGATATGAGTCGGGCTGTCACAGATTTGGGTTAGGTTGAGGTCAAGTAGGAAGGATTTAAAGCTATTAACCACCATATCATTTGCATCATTCCAGTGGAGGTTGAAATCACCCAAGAAGATCTGAGTACCATGGAAGTCAGCGTTAGCAGAGATAATGTCCATGACCTGTTCTGTGAAGGGAAGGTTTTCACGTGGGGGGTGGTAGAATGTGTGCAGTTTACATGAGAGATTGTTGCCACCAGTCGCTTCAATGCAAAGGTATTCACAAGACGGCAGGAGTTCGGCATGAAGAACTTTCACTATTAGATTACTGCGGTGCAAACATGGTATCCCTCCACCTTGACCACAAGCTCTGTCAAACCTAATGATATCATAGTTGAGAGGTATTAAAAGGTCCAGGGCGACAGCAGCTGAGTCATTTAGCCAGGTTTCCATCAACATTGCAAGGTCAAGATCCTGGGCAAGGATGATGTCGGCAATGTCCGCCGCATCTTTAACAGCTGATCGGCAGTTTAGGAGTACGCATTTGAGTCTTATGTTGGTGTCCATTGGTGCAGTAAGAGTGGTGGTGATCCTCCTGAGGTTGTTCTCATTTAGAGTTCTGGTGTTTGGCCTAGGTTCTCTGAAGGGGTCCGTGGGGATGGGTTCAAGTTTGGTAAGGGGGAGGGATGAGCCGGATCGTATGAGAGTAGTAGGGATTGGATATCTCTATCAGACAAGGAGGTTCTACATCTGGAGGGGCGAGAAGGGTCATTGGGGTGAGGAGCGGCGGCCCAACTATGTGCGATGCGGGATGTAGGCTGCCAGGTATAAGGGGGGGAAGGGAGCCCGGCACGACCCCTAGCTGGGAGCGAGCAGGGATGGTGGTTGTTCCTCATGGAGCAGCTTAACCTGGAGTTAGCTGACAATTCCTCGGTGACAAGTAATTGGCTGCGCACCTCTGCCTTAAGTTGTTGTAGGCAGAGTGTTATCTCGTCAAGTCGGCCTTCCAATGAAGTGTGAAGAAGGGAATGGGAGGGTCTGTTTGGCGGACCCTGCAGTGGGAGGGAGCTGGAGGGGGCAGGGGACAGTCGGGCAGATGGCGAGTGATTGTGTCCCACAGGAAGGGGTTCAGGGGAATGCACCTCTTTTGCCTCTTTCTGTACCCCTGTTCCCTCTTTCTGCACCTCTCCTGCCTGTTTCTGTACCTCTCTTGCCTCATTCTGCACTTCTCTTGCCTCTTTATGCACCTCTGTTGCTTCTTTCTGCACTTCTGTTGCCTCTTTCAGCACCCCTATGGTCTCTTTCTGCACCTCTGTTGCTTCTTTCTGTACTTCTCTTGCTTCTTTCTGCACTTCTCTTGCTTCTTTCTGCACCTCTGTTGCTTCTTTCTGCACCCCTCTTGCCACTTTCTGCACCTTTCTTCGCTCTTTGTGCAACTCTCTTGCCTCTTTCTATACCTCTCTTCCCTCTTTCTGCACCCCTCTTGCCTCTTTGTGCATCTCTGTTTCTTCTTTCTGCACCCCTCTTGCCTCTTTCTGCACATCTGTTGGTTCTTTTGCACTGCTCTTGCTTCTTTCTGCACCTCTCTTGCAAATTTCTGCAACCCTCTTGCCTTTTTCTGCACCCCTCTTCCCACTTTCTGCACCTCTCTTGCCTCTGTCTGCACCCTTGTTCCCTCTTTCTGCACCTCTTTTTCCTTTTTATGCAACTTTCTTGCCTCTTTCTGCAGTTCTCTTGCCTCCTTCTGCACCTCTGTTGCTTCTTTCTGTACTTCTTTTGCCTCTTTCTGCCCCACTCTTGCTTCTTTCTGCACCCCTGTTGTCTCTTTCTGCACCTGTCTTCCCTCTTTACGCACCTCTCTTGCTTCTTTCTGCATCCTTCTTCCCTTTTTTGCATCCCTCTTGCTTCTTTCTGCAGTTCTCTTGTCATTTTCTGCACCTCTCTTGCCTCTTTCTGCACCTCACTTGCCTCTTTCTGCACTTCTCTTGCTTCTTTTTACACCTCTGTTACTTCATTCAGCAATTCTCTTGCCTCTTTCTACACTTTTCTTGCTTGTTTCTGCACCTCTCTTGCGTCTTTCTGCACCTCTGTTGCCTCTTTCTGCACCTCACTTGCTTCTTTCTGCACCCCTCTTGCCTCTTTCTGCACCCCTCTTTCCTCTTTCTGCACCTCTCTTGCCTCTTTCTGCACCCTTCGTGCCTCTTTCAGCACCTCTGTTGCTTCTTTCTGCACTTCTCTTGCTTCTTTCTGCACCCCTCTTGCCTCTTTCTGTACACCTTTTGCCTCTTTGTGCACCTCTCCTGCCTCTTCCTGCACCTCTGTTGCCTTTTTCTGCAGTTCTCTTACCTCTTTCTGGGATCACTCACAGAATATCGACAACACTAAGAAATATCGTGACATAAATATCCTCAAAAATATCGACCTTCTATCTTCATAATGGTAAGTACAAAAATATCGAAAAAATATATATCGTTGTTAAAAATATCAAAGTACAAAATATTGTTTTTTTATATGTATTATAAATAATGTAAAATAAATTAAATAATATATTTTACTCAAAAGAAAATTTAGATTTATTTGTAAATTTTAACAATTATAAGTAATAAAGGTAATTTAAAAATAAATTAAACATACAAATATAAAATGTAATATATATATATATATACACTTAAAAATAATTAATAAATAATAATTTTAATTAATTATAAAATGTTAGAAATATATTACAAAATAAAGATAAATATATATATATACATACACCTGTAACATAAAAATTAAAAACAAATTATAATATAAATTAAAATATTAAAATATGTAATATTTTTTAAACCTTCATTTTAAACTACATTTAGTGCAACAGTAGGGAAAGTGTTGGATAGCGGAGGGTAAAAAATTACTATTCCCACACCAGCGATTGCAACAGTAGGGAAAGTGTTGGATAGCGGAGGGGAATAATTTACTATTCCCACTCTAATGAGTGCAACAGTAGGGAAAGTGTTGGATAGCGGAGGGTAAAAACTTACTATTCCCACTCCAGCGAGTGCAACAGTAGGGAAAGTGTTGGATAGCGGAGGGGAATAATTTACTATTCCCACTCCAGCGAGTGCAACAGTAGGAAACGTGTTGGATAGCAGAGGGGAATGATTTACTATTCCCACTCCAATGAGTGCAACAGTAGGGAAAGTGTTGGATAGCGGAGGGATAAAAATTACTATTCCCACTCCAGCAAGTGCAACAGTAGGGAAAGTGTTGGATAGCATACGGGTAAAAATTACTATTCCCACTACAAGCAAGTGCAACATTAGGGAAAGTGCTGGATAGTGGAGTGATAAAAATTACTATTCCCACTCCAGCGAGTGCAACAGTAGGGAAAGTGTTGGATAGCGGAGTGGTAAAAATTACTATTCCCACTCCAGCGAGTGCAATAGTAAGGAAAGTGTTGGATAGTGGAGGGGAATCATTTACTATTCCCACTCCAATGAGTGCAACAGTAGGGAAAGTGTTGGATAGTGGAGGGGAATAATTTACTATTCCCACTCCAATGAGTGCAACAGTAGAGAAAGTGTTGGATAGCAAAGGGGATAAAATTACTATTACCACTCCAGGGAGTGCAACAGTAGGGAAAGTGTTGAATAGTGGAGGGGTACAAATTACTATTCCCACCACAGTGAGTGCAACAGTAGGGAAAATGTTGGATAGCGGAGGATATTAATATACTATTCCCACTCCAATGAGTGCAACAGGAGGGAAAGTGTTGGATAGCGGAGGGGAGAAAAATACTATTCCCACTCCTGCAAGTGCAACAGGAGGGAAAGTGTTGGATAGAGGAGGGGTAACATTTACTATTCCCAATCCTGCAAGTGCAACAGTAGGGAAAGTGTTGGATAGAGGAGGGGTAACACTTACTATTCCCACTCCTGCAAGTGCAACAGTAGGGAAAGGGTTGGATAGCGGAGGGGAATAATTTACTATTCCCACTCCAATGAGTGCAACAGTAGGGAAAGTGTTGGATAGCGGAGGGATAAAAATTACTATTCCCACTCCAGCAAGTGCAACAGTAGGGAAAGTGTTGGATAGCATATGGGTAAAAATTACTATTCCCACTCCAGCAAGTGCAACAGTAGGGAAAGTGCTGGATAGCAGAGTGATAAAAATGACTATTCCCACTCCAGCGAGTGCAACAGTAGGGAAAGTGTTGGATAGCGGAGTGGTAAAAATTACTATTCCCACTCCAGCGAGTGCAATAGTAGGGAAAGTGTTGGATAGTGGAGCGACCCTTGACCTTGCCAGGTAGGTCGCTCCCCCACCACACAGCTCCGCCTGTGTTGTCTGCCCGCTGCTTCTGCAGGTAAGATCGCCCTCCGCTTGTGGCCCCGGTGCCCGCTTTGTCTGCTTGTCTCCCTTTTCCTTTCTGTGCCCCTCGCTGCCCCACTGTCGTTGTGCCCGTGATTTTGTCTGCTCTCCCCTTGTTTTCCTTTCTGTGCCCCTCGCTGCCCCACTGTCGTTGTGCCCGTGATTTTGTCTGCTCTCCCCTTGTTTTCCTTTCTGTGCCCCTCGCTGCCCCACTATCGTTGTGCCCGTGATTTTGTCTGCTCTCCCCTGTTTTCCTTTCTGTGCCCCTCGCTGCCCCACTGTCGTTGTGCCCGTGATTTTGTCTGCTCTCCCCTTGTTTTCCTTTCTGTGCCCCTCGCTGCCCCACTGTCATTGTGCCCGTGATTTTGTCTGCTCTCCCCTTGTTTTCCTTTCTGTGCCCCTCACTGCCCCACTGTCGTTGTGCCCGTGATTTTGTCTGCTCTCCCCTTGTTTTCCTTTCTGTGCCCCTCGCTGCCCCACTATCGTTGTGCCCGTGATTTTGTCTGCTCTCCCCTGTTTTCCTTTCTGTGCCCCTCGCTGCCCCACTGTCGTTGTGCCCGTGATTTTGTCTGCTCTCCCCTTGTTTTCCTTTCTGTGCCCCTCGCTGCCCCACTGTCGTTGTGCCCGTGATTTTGTCTGCTCTCCCCTTGTTTTCCTTTCTGTGCCCCTCGCTGCCCCACTGTCGCTGTGCCCGTGATTTTGTCTGCTCTCCCCTTGTTTTCCTTTCTGTGCCCCCGCTGCCTCTCGCCATTCCCGCCGCTGCGTCCCTGCGGCCCCGCCCCCTGACTGCCCATTCGCTGCCCCTGCCTCCCCGCCTCCCAGCTGCTCCTCCCTCCCACCTCCCCATAAATGGCGGCCGCTGCGCGGTGAGGAGAGCGACCCTTGACCTTGCCAGGTAGGTCGCTCCCCACCACACAGCTCCGCCTGTGTTGTCTGCCCGCTGCTTCTGCAGGTAAGATCGCCCTCCGCTTGTGGCCCCGGTGCCCGCTTTGTCTGCTTGTCTCCCATTTTCCTTTCTGTGCCCCTCGCTGCCCCACTGTCGTTGTGCCCGTGATTTTGTCTGCTCTCCCCTTGTTTTCCTTTCTGTGCCCCTCGCTGCCCCACTGTTGTTGTGCCCGTGATTTTGTCTGCTCTCCCCTTGTTTTCCTTTCTGTGCCCCTCGCTGCCCCACTGTCGTTGTGCCCGTGATTTTGTCTGCTCTCCCCTTGTTTTCCTTTCTGTGCCCCTCGCTGCCCCACTATCGTTGTGCCCGTGATTTTGTCTGCTCTCCCCTGTTTTCCTTTCTGTGCCCCTCGCTGCCCCACTGTCGTTGTGCCCGTGATTTTGTCTGCTCTCCCCTTGTTTTCCTTTCTGTGCCCCTCGCTGCCCCACTGTCGTTGTGCCCGTGATTTTGTCTGCTCTCCCCTTGTTTTCCTTTCTGTGCCCCTCGCTGCCCCACTGTCGTTGTGCCCGTGATTTTGTCTGCTCTCCCCTTGTTTTCCTTTCTGTGCCCCTCGCTGCCCCACTATCGTTGTGCCCGTGATTTTGTCTGCTCTCCCCTGTTTTCCTTTCTGTGCCCCTCGCTGCCCCACTGTCGTTGTGCCCGTGATTTTGTCTGCTCTCCCCTTGTTTTCCTTTCTGTGCCCCTCGCTGCCCCACTATCGTTGTGCCCGTGATTTTGTCTGCTCTCCCCTTGTTTTCCTTTCTGTGCCCCTCGCTGCCCCACTGTCGTTGTGCCCGTGATTTTGTCTGCTCTCCCCTTGTTTTCCTTTCTGTGCCCCTCGCTGCCCCACTGTCGTTGTGCCCGTGATTTTGTCTGCTCTCCCCTTGTTTTCCTTTCTGTGCCCCTCGCTGCCCCACTGTCGTTGTGCCCGTGATTTTGTCTGCTCTCCCCTTGTTTTCCTTTCTGTGCCCCTCGCTGCCCCACTATCGTTGTGCCCGTGATTTTGTCTGCTCTCCCCTTGTTTTCCTTTCTGTGCCCCTCGCTGCCCCACTGTCGTTGTGCCCGTGATTTTGTCTGCTCTCCCCTTGTTTTCCTTTCTGTGCCCCTCGCTGCCCCACTGTCGTTGTGCCCGTGATTTTGTCTGCTCTCCCCTTGTTTTCCTTTCTGTGCCCCTCGCTGCCCCACTGTCGTTGTGCCCGTGATTTTGTCTGCTCTCCCCTTGTTTTCCTTTCTGTGCCCCTCGTTGCCCCACTGTCGTTGTGCCCGTGATTTTGTCTGCTCTCCCCTTGTTTTCCTTTCTGTGCCCCTCGCTGCCCCACTGTCGTTGTGCCCGTGATTTTGTCTGCTCTCCCCTTGTTTTCCTTTCTGTGCCCCTCGCTGCCCCACTGTCGTTGTGCCCGTGATTTTGTCTGCTCTCCCCTTGTTTTCCTTTCTGTGCCCCCGCTGCCTCTCGCCATTCCCGCCGCTGCGTCCCCTGCGGCCCCGCCCCCCTGACTGCCCATTCGCTGCCCCTGCCTCCCGCCTCCCAGCTGCTCCTCCCTCCCACCTCCCCATAAAGGGCGGCCGCTGCGCGGCCGCGCCGCTGGCGCGCCGGAGGCGCGCCTAAGGCAAGCCCGTCTGCGCCCGTCCGCGACTGGACCGCGCCCAGCGCCAGAACCCCTGGATCCCACCAACGCAACACTACTCGACGGACCTACGATGCCGCCACACTCACCGCACTCAATGCCGGCCGGAACCCTGCCTGCTACCGAGCCTCACCGAGACGCACCCACGGACCCTTCACCTGCCAAACCTGCCGATTCACCTGCCCCCGGACGTGCACCACCTCCGCCAAGTCGAGCAACAGCAGCAACCACCTGAAATGCATCCTGCTGAACACCCGCTCCGTCCACAGGCACGCCGTGGAACTCTGGGACCTGCTCGACGCAACAGCACCGGACATCGCCT
This sequence comes from Calotriton arnoldi, assembly GCA_963921515.1. NCBI lineage: Eukaryota > Metazoa > Chordata > Amphibia > Caudata > Salamandridae > Calotriton > Calotriton arnoldi. The sequence goes on along the minus strand of CAWUFW010012689.1, from coordinate 85,820 downwards.
TCCTCACCGAAACCTGGATGAACGCCTCCTCAGCGCCCGACATCGCCATAGCCATCCCGGACGGATACAAGATCACCCGGAGGGACCGCGTCAACCAGACGGGAGGAGGCATCGCCATCGTACACAAGAACACCATCCGCATCTCGACTAACTCCGACGAGACCTTCTCCGCCGCCGAACACCTACACTTCCAGATACACACTGACCCCAAGACCACCCTCCGAGGCAACCTCATCTACAGACCCCCGGGACCACGCACACTATTCAGCGAAGACATCGCAGACTTCATCAGCCCGCACGCCATGCCCTCCGCCGACTACATCCTCCTAGGGGACCTCAACTTCCACCTGGAGAACAGCAACGACAGAAACACCACCGCCCTGCTGGACAACCTCGCCAACCTCGGACTCAAGCAACTGGTGAACACGCCCACCCACTACGCCGGCCACACGCTTGACCCCGTCTTCTCGTCCAGCAAGCACATCTCCTTCAGCCACGCCACCGGACTCCACTGGACCGACCACAGCTGCGTCCACTTCAGCTTCAGAAAGACTGCGACCCACCACCACCCGCAACAGGCTCCCCGCCGGAGCTGGAGCAAGATCACCGCCGAGCAGCTCACCGCCTCCCTCAGCCAGAACACACCCACCAACACAACGGACCCAAACGAAGCAGCCAGCAACCTTGCCAAGTGGCTGACCGCCTGCGCCGACGACCTCGCACCACAAAAAAACCCTCCCAGCAGACCCGGAAGCAAGAAAACCCCTTGGTTCACCAACGAACTCAAGGAATCCAAGAAGAACTGCCGCACTCTCGAGAAAACCTGGCGACTCGACCAGACCACAGACAACAGGACCGCCCTCAAGCACGCCACCCGCAAACACCACCAGCTGATCCGTGCCACCAAGAAGTCGGCACTCAAAGAACGACTGGACAACAACGCCCATGACAGCAAGGAACTTTTCAGCATCGTCAAAGAGTTCTCCAACCCCAGCGCCGGAAACAACGACATCACCCCCTCGCAAGACCTCTGCAACTCACTCTCCGCGTTCTTCCACCGCAAGATCACCGACATACACAACAGCTTCGACGCACAAACAACGCACCCTACCGCCGAACCAACGCCCGCCACCACCACCCTCTGCAACTGGACCCCGATCAGCACCGAAGACACCACCCGCACGATGAACTCCATCCACTCCGGATCACCAACCGACCCCTGCCCACACCACGTCTTCAACAAAGCCGACGCCACCATCGCACCCCATCTCCGGGACATCATCAACTCCTCCTTCCACACCGCCACCTTCCCGGAGAGCTGGAAGCACGCCGAGCTTACCGCCCTCCTGAAGAAACCAACGGCGGACCCCACCGACCTCAAGAACTACCGTCCCATCTCGCTCCTTCCGTTTCCGGCCAAAGTCATCGAGAAGACCGTCAACAGACAGCTTGCCGCCTTCCTCGAGACGAATGGATCCCTCGACCCCTCGCAGTCCGGGTTTCGGGCCAACCACAGCACCGAGACCGCCCTTATCGCAGCCACCGACGACATCAGAACCCTAACCGACAACGGGGAAACAGCTGCCCTCATCCTCTTGGACCTCTCCGCGGCGTTCGACACCGTCTGCCACCGCACCCTAGTGAAGCGCCTCAGCAACATCGGAATCCGAGAGAAAGCACTGGAATGGATCATCTCGTTCCTCGCCGGAAGAACCCAGAGAGTCCGCCTCCCCCGTTCAGATCCGAAGCCACCGAAGTCATCTGCGGCGTTCCACAAGGATCCTCACTCAGCCCAACCCTCTTCAACGTCTACATGAGCCCCCTCGCAGCCATCGCACGCCGACACAACCTCAACATCATCTCCTACGCCGACGACACCCAGCTGATCCTCTCCCTCACCAACGACCCCACCACCGCCAGAGCCAACCTACACGACGGGATGAGAGACGTCGCCGACTGGATGAGGAACAGCCGCCTTAAACTGAACTCAGACAAGACGGAAGTCCTCATCCTGGGCTCATCACCCTCCGCCTGGGACGACTCCTGGTGGCCCCCGGCCCTGGGCACCGCGCCCAAGCCAACGGACCACGCACGCAACCTGGGCTTCATCCTGGACTCCTCCCTGTCGATGACCAGACAAGTCAACGCCGTCTCATCTTCATGCTTCAACACCCTGCGCATGCTCCGCAAGATCTTCAGATGGATCCCCACTGAAACCAGGAAGACCGTCACCCAGGCACTCGTCACCAGCCGACTGGACTATGGGAACACCCTCTACGCCGGAACCACAGCCAAACTTCAAAAGAGACTCCAGCGCATCCAGAACGCCTCCGCACGACTCATCCTGGACATCCCCCGACACAGCCACATCACCGGACACCTGAAAGACCTGCACTGGCTCCCCGTCAGCAAGAGAATCACGTTCAGACTCCTCACCCACGCACACAAGGCCCTCCACGACCTGGGCCCAAAGTACCTCAACGACCGCATGACCTTCTACACGCCAGCTACGATCAACCAGCCACGCCCTCGCCACCGTACCACGCATCCGCAGAACCACCGCCGGAGGAAGATCCTTCTCCTACCTGGCAGCCAAGACCTGGAACTCCCTCCCCACTCACCTTCGGCGAACCCAGGACCATCTCTCCTTCAGGAAGCAGCTCAAGACCTGGCTGTTCGAGCAGTAACTTACCCCCTCCCCCAGCACCTTGAGACCCTCCCGGGTGAGTAGCGCGCTCTATAAATGCCGGGATTGATTGATTGATTGAATCATTTGCTATTCCCACTCCAATGAGTGCAACAGTAGGGAAAGTGTTGGATAGTGGAGGGGAATAATTTACTATTCCCACTCCAATGAGTGCAACAGTAGGGAAAGTGTTGGATAGCAAAGGGGATAACATTACTATTACCACTCCAGGGAGTGCAACAGTAGGGAAAGTGTTGAATAGCGGAGGGGTACAAATTACTATTCCCACAACAGTGGGTGCAACAGTAGGGAAAATGTTGGATAGCGGAGGGTATTAATTTACCATTCCCACTCCAATGAGTGCAACAGTAGGGAAAGTGTTGGATAGCGTAGGGGTATAAATTACTATTCCCACTCCTGCGAATGCAACAGTAGGGAAAGTGTTGGATAGCGGTGGGGTAAAAATTACTATTCCCACAGAACAAAATTCAAATTTAAAAACAAACAAAATATCAACTACAATATAAAATATAATAAAAAAACCCAAAAACAAAACATATATAAAGATATAAAAATTTACAAAAAATATAAAAATATTTTAATGTAGCAAAAACCTAAAATTGACATAAAAATATAACTTTTTTAAATTTAACAATTTACAAACAAATAAATATTTTGTAATAGAAATTTATCTTAATCAAAAAATTAAAAATTACATCAATGTAATATTTATTTTCCTACCCTATAACATCACACAATTTACAACACACATCTAAATTAAACAAAAAAGTGTACCTCTATAATTAACACAATTAATTATCAATTTAACAAATATTAATATTGATAAAACACATTTAAAAATGTAAAAATGAATGTACAAACCAAGCGTTACAGCTATTGAACCTAAGTCCCCAAACAAAATAAAAACTAAACAATTATCAAAAATATTTATCAATTAATAAATGAATATTTATGATCAAGTAATGATTAATTAATTTAAACTAAATTATTTTCCACCCTCTACCCCAAAAACCACCAAAACACACACCAAAAGTATTTACACAATTTCCATAACTAATTTTACATTAATCAATTAATATCAATTAACAACAAAGCATTAATTAATTTTTTAAAAAATGACTTCCCACCATTTACCACTATAAACCCCACAACTCACAACTCAAAATTATCACACAATTGGCATAGTTAAAATTTAATTAATTAATTAGCATTAATTAACAAATAATTAATTAATTATAAATAAATTACCTCCCACCATATTCCCCTATAAATACCACCACCAATTTCGTAAAACATGACACAATTAACATAATTAATTAACAATTAATTAATTAATTAATAACAATTAACAAGCAAAATATAAATAATTATTAATAAATTAATTCACACAATTAACACTATAAAATAAAATTAATTAAATATTATATTAAAAATATTAATAAATGTATTACAATTAAATTACTTCCCACCCTACTCCCCTATCAACCCACAACCCACTCCTAAAAAAGTAACACAATTAACATAATCACCAATTAATTAATAATAATTAACAACCAATTAATAAATAATTAATAATAAATTAATGCCCACAAGTAACAATATAAAATAAATAAATATTAATTAATAAAAAATATTAATAAATTAAATGTAATTAAATTACTTCCCACCCTATTCCCCTATAAACCCACAACCTGCTCCTAAAACAAATGACACAATTAACATATTTACCAATTATTTAATCAATAAAAATTAACAGCCAATTATTAATTATTAATTATAAATTAATTCCCACAATTAACACTATAAAATCAAAAATAAATTAATACTAATAAATAAAAATGAATATTCAATTTATTATAATTAAATTACTTCCCACCCTATCCCCCTATAAATCCACAACCCGCTACGGAACTGAAACGTAAAATTTAATTAAAATAAAATTAATAACTTCTAAAAATTGTACACATATATTAAAAAACACATGCAATACTTAGACAAAAAAATAGAACTCATACATTTAAAATACATACTAAAATACATAACACTAACTAAAAAACCGATATTTTTTACAACTATAATTTTGCAAACAATATTAATTACTTCGATATTTTAGAAAACGATATTTCTTACCTGAAACTCGATATTCTTGACCATGATATTCTTGCAGTCGATATTTATGTATCTCGGTCTTTCCTACTCGATATTCTGACTCTTTACCCTCTTTCTGCACCTCTTTTGCTTCTTTCTGCACTTTTCTTGCCTCTTTCTGTACCCCTCTTGCCTCTTTCTGCAACTCTGTTGGTTCTTTCTGCACTGCTCTTGCTTGTATCTGCTACTCTCTTGCACATTTCTGCACCCCTTTTGCCTATTTCTGCACCTCTGTTGGTTCTTTCTGTACCTCTATTGCCTCTGTGTGCACCCCTGTTCCCTCTTTGTACACCTCTTTTGCCTGTTTCTGCAACTCTCTTGCCTCTTTCTGCACCCCTCTTCCCTCTTTCTGTACCTCTGTTGCTTCTTTCTGTACTTCTCTTGCTTCTTTCTCCACCTCTCTTGCTTCTTTCTGCACTTCTCTTGCCTTTTTATGCACCCTTCTTCCCTCTTTCTGCACCTCTCTTGACTCTTTCTGCACCTCTCTTGACTTTTTCTGCACACACAGGGCTACTTTTAAACTGACCTCAGGCTCAGCAGTGCACACATGCAAGTGCAGAAAAGGGCTGCTGGCCTCTAAACTGCCATGCCCTATTATATGCTAGGGACTTAGAGGTAGTTTTAATCCCCCTGCCCTATTATGTACTGGGGCCTTACAGGGGAGGTCATGCCAATCACAGGGGTACCCCAACCCATAGTGTACCCTAGTGTATGTAGGTGTTTTCACTGTATTCTAAGTGTCTTTCAGCATAGCACTGGCTCCGGGCCTGGTTAGGCAGAGCCCAGGGTCAGACAGAGTCAGTTACCACCAGTACTAGTCAGCAAAAAGTTGGGGGGTGCCCAGGGCACAGGATGACTTTGCAACAAGGCCTCTTTCTGCACCTCTGTTGGTTCTTTCTGCATATCTCTTGCTTTTTTCTGCACCTTTTCTCCTCTTTCTGGACTTCTGTTGCCTCTTTCTGCATTTCTCTTGCTTATTTCTGTGCCTTTCTTCCTCTTTCTGCACATGTCCTACATCTGTAGGCATAGTTAGAAATTAGCATTTAAAAAACCTTAGAAATTCACTGAAAAAAACATAGGTTTCAGGGACGTTATGGTTAGAAATTAGCATTTAAAAAACCTTTGAAATTCACTTAAAAAACCATAGGTTTCAGGGACATTATAGTTAGTAATTAGCATTTAAAAAACTTTAGAAATTCACTGAAAAAACCACAGGTTTCAGGGACGTTATAGTTAGTTGGACATTTCACTCGTATAACTCGCGCCCCCGTAATGCACTGCTGATGATGTCACATATTACATCATTCATGACATGGTCAGTGACATCACTGATGACATCACTGATGACATTTCAAATGACATCACTGATGACATCACTGATGACATCATCCATGTGCTAATCTGATGCACCTCCTCACACCCTTATATAACCTTTGATATACCCACTCTAAAATACAGACTACCAATCTCGAAACCATAGACACACCAATACCAGTTACTACATACCCACTCACTGATTCCTAGGTCTACACACACATCCACTCATTCACCCATACAGTCACTCATACATGCAGTCACTCATCAATACAGGACTATCATATGCACTCATATACCTATACAGACACTCACAGACCGCCACTCACCCATAGAGTTACTCACACACATTGGGGTCGATTCCGATCTCGGTCGGTAGGGCTCCAAATCGGATTCGGCTTTACCGGATCCGAGTCGGAGGCTTTGTTTCTGACCGATTCGTACAGTCGCCCGAGCGAGCAAGTACGATGAGAGTGAACGCGAAATTGCCGACCGACTCGTTTCCGGGTCCGAACCGCTCCGTCCGACTCGTTCGCACTCGATTCGTGGTGCGCAAAGGAGACGTTTTACGACCGAGCCAGTACGATGCACGATCCGGACAGCCGGATCGAGTCGGAGCCTCCGACACGAAAAAGCTCCCGGACGCGGACTTCGGGGGTCCGTGCCGGACCCCCCTTCACCCGTAGCTGTACGAGTCGGACCCAGGGGGGACCCATGGGTCCCCCCTATACATGCGTGTACGGTGCGGATGGCACCAACGCGTACCCACTACTGGGGGCCCCCTTGTGCGCAATGTACCCATTGAGTCAATGGGAGCCCATGTACACGTCGTACGACCGGCTCCCATTGACTTCAATGGGAGTCCGACCGAACCGAGTCCAGCAGCATACGGCCGCATCGTACTCGTTCGGTCGGACTGCAGGGGTCCGGCTCAGTCGGAAAACAATCCGGATCGGTCGGAGAGCTTTCCGACCCAGATCGGAATAGGCCCCCTAGTCATTCATGCAAAGAATCAATCACACTCCCATTTACTCACCTATACAGTTATACACACACCACCTCACTTATTCATACAGATACTAGCACATCCTTACTCTCTTATACAATCACTGATACAAGCACACACTCATCCATACAGCCACTCTCACAATCACGCACTCTCACATATAGTCATTTATATACTCCAACACTCACATATACTGCCTTTCACATATGTAGTTACTCACACATGTACCACTGAGATATCCATTCACTCACCAACACACCCATTAACACACTCATCCACCCATACAGCCCTTCACAGATGCACTCTCTCCCTCTTGGCGCACTGCTGGTGGGGCGATGAGGTCCTCAGGACACAAGTGGACTTCATCCCCGAGCAGCAGTGCGCCAGGAGCTGCATTTGCAGAGTGGTGTAAAAAGGGGGCGTGGCCTCAGACCACCTCTCTGCAACGCAGCTCTGTGGCGCATACTGGAGGTACCTGGTTGGCTAGTTGGCCCCCAGGGACCCTCAGGAATGAAGGGGACTTAATACCCCAACTTAGAACGCGCCAGGGGCGCATTTGCAGAGTGGTGGGGAAAGGGGGCGTGGCCTTTGTCCACCTCTCAGCAATCACACTGTGTGGGGCTTACTGGAGGTAAGACGTAGGCTAGTTGGCCCCTAAAGGTCCCCAGCAGCAAAGGGGACTTCAATCCCCATCCAAGAGCGCACCAGGGAGCGCGTTTGCAGAGTGGTGGGCAAAGGGGGCGTGGCCTGCTATGAGAACTTAGCAATCCTGTTGTGTGGGACTTACTGGAGGTAATAGGAGGGTAGTTGGCCCCCAAGGTTGTCATTGGGGGCCAACTACCCTCTTGTTACCTGCAGTAAGTCCCACACAGTGAGATTGCTAAGACGTCTAAGGAGGACATGCCCCCCTTTCTCCACCACTATGCAAACGCACCTCCTGGCAGTCTACGGGATGGGGGATGAAGTCTAATTTACTCTGGAGGGACTTTGGGGGCCAAGAAGCACTCTTGGTACCTCCTCTAAGTCCTATGCAGTGGAATTCATGAGCGCTGGTCGGAGGCCCAGCACCCTTTCTCCACCACTCTGCAAACGTGACTCCTACTTAAAGAAGCATCTTTCTGCAACCCCGGACTTAGAGGTAGTTTTAATCCCCCTGCCCTATTATGTACTAGGGCCTTACAGAGGAGGTCATGCCAATCACAGGAGTACCCCAACGCATAGTGTTCCCTAGTGTATGTAGGTGTTTTCACTGTATTCTAAGTGTCTTTTACCATAGCACTGGCTCTAGGCCTGGTTAGGCAGAGTCAGTTACCACCAGTACCTGTCAGCAAAAAGTTGGGGGCACAGGATGACTTTGCAACAAGGCCTCTTTCTGCTCCTCTGTTGGTTCTTTGTGCACATCTCTTGCTTCTTTCTGCACCTTTCTTCATCTTTCTGGACTGCTGATGCTTCTTTCTGCATTTCTCTTGCTTCTTTCTGCGCCTTTATTCCTCTTTCTGCACATGTCCTACCTCTGTAGGCATAGTTAGAAATTCGCATTTAAAAAACCTTTGAAATTCACTGAAAAAACCACAGGTTTCAGGGACATTATAGTTAGAAATTAGCATTGAAAAAACCTTTGAAATTCACTGAAAAAACCATAGGTTTCAGGGACGTTATAGTTAGAAATTAGCATTAAAAAAACCTTAGAAAGTCACTGCAAAAAACCACAGGTTTCAGGCAAGTTATAGTTAGTTGGACATTTCAGTCATACAAAACCAGAGAAATTTGGCTGTTATAGTTAGTTCAGCTAGCTATAACTCGCGCCCCGCAATGCACTGCTGATGACGTCACATATTACATCACTCATGACATGGTCAGTGACATCACCGATGACATCACTGTTGACATCTCAAATGACATCACTGATGACATCACTACTGACATCATCCACGTGATAATTTGATGCATCTTCTCACACCCTAATATAACCTTTTATACACCCACTCTAAATTACAGACTGCTATTCTCAAAACTATAGACACTCCAACACCAAGAACTACATACCCACTCACTGATTCTTAGGTCTACACACACATCCACTCAGTCACCCATACAGTCACTCATACTTTCGGTCACTCATCAGTACAGGACTATCATATGCACTCATACACCTATATAGACACTCACACACCGCCACTCTTCCATAGAGTTACTCACACACCTAGTCAGTCATGCAAAGAATTAATCACACTCCAATTTACTCACCTATACAGTTATACACACACCACCTCACTTACTCATACAGATACTAACACATACTTATGCTCTTATACAATCACTGATAGAAGCACATACTCATCCATACAGCCACTTTCACAATCACTCAGTCTCACATATAGTCATTTATATTCTCCAACACTCACATATACTGCCTTTCACATATGTAGTTACTCACACATGTACCACTGAGACAACTATTTACTCACCAACACACCTATACACACACTCACCCACCCATACAGCCCTTTACAGATGCACTCTTGAATCCATACACCCAGTGAATCACCCACTCACACATGTATGCACAGAGTCACACACCTCCCACCCACACAAACACTGAGGCACCCATACAGATTCTCAGACAACCAATCAATAACCCATATAGACACTCATATAGCTATTTACCAACCCATGCAGCCGCTTACACACCAACAGACAGTCTGATACAGACATTCACACAGTTTAGTCACTAACCCATGCATTCAGTAAGATACGTTTAATCTCTCACTTATAGAGTCAGTCACGCACCTACTAAATCATCCATTGAGACACTCATACACGCACTCATTCTTCAATACAGCTTGGCCTATATATATTAAACATATTTAAACTTTATAGAAACACACAGTCACTGGATGATGTCATCAGTGATGTCATTTGAGATGTCATCAGTGATGTCATCAGTGATGTCACTGACCATGTCATGAGTGATGTAATATGTGACATCATCAGCAGTGCATTGCGGGGGCGCGAGTTATAGTTAGCTGAACTGACTATAACGGCCGAATTTCTCTGGTTTTGTACGACTGAAATGTCCAACTAACTATAACGTGCCTGAAACCTGTGGTTTTTTCAGTGAATATATATATATATATATATATATATACACACACACACACATAAAAACACACACATGAAGGTAAATAAAATTATAATAGCCAGTAGTGCTAAGCATGCACACACTAGGGTATTTCAAAAATTCCAATGACACCTACATGACTCCTAAAAATTCAAGCTCCATTAGGTAGTGGGAGTTGTGTGATCCGTGCCGTCACACTGTAAGAGAGTAGAAAACACAGTGTTTACCCTTTGCTTCATAAAAAGGGGGGTCCTGAAGAAAGGACTCAATTATCCTATTTCCCCCAGCACTTTCTACACCAAGAGACATGTCCTCCCTTGCACCTATTCAGCTCCCCAGACTCCTCCAACAATGGCCGCCCCTGAATCGGGCTGTGTTTTAAGCCGAGGAAAAAAGTCATGTGACCAATGTCACATCATCCCTAAAGGAGGAGTGGTAGAGTGCTGGGAACTGTAGTCCCGCTTCCAAATTTCCCTTGGTTCCTATGTCTATGTGGGGGTATTTGTAAAGCGTGACTGCTACACCAAGGAGTGTCCTGGCGCTGGATGCCAAAAGGTAACAGTGGGACCGAAAGAAAAAGGGGAGATTATGGGCTGGAAAAAAGCCATGTTTTCAACTTTTTCCAGAACAGGGGCGTAGACATGATGCTTTTGAGGGTATGGGGCAGTTTATTCCAGAGGGATGGGCCGAGGAAGGAAAGGGCCTTGCCCCCTGACCTAAAGGGTCCTAAAGGGAAAAGTCTGCCAAAGGACTCCCAAGCTCACCTATTGGTGGAGAAGGGGTCACATGTAGGGGGGAGATGGGAAATATATTCCCATCTCCCCATATATGTGGGCTTGTTGATCTATGGAGAGCAGTGCAAGGCACTGACTAAAAGGGGGGAAGAGAAAAGACTGGTCTCTGCTTTTCAATTTTGAGTTGCTGTTACTGTTCCATTGCACTCCTTTGGGCAACCAAGACTAATAGTTTTGCAGATTAGATAGCCATACTGTTTATTTGTTTCTAGTTCAGGAAACCTGCTTCACTCCAACAAGTCTCTTCTCAGACTGAGACCTTGCATTTCCTTGCTTACATGCTTTCCAGTCTCCGTTCATGATTTCACTTGGAATTCTTGTCAATAGAAATGCAACACGGCAGCCTGGTTTGGTCATTGTACTTCTAATGACATGGAAGGGGATCACAAAGACATGGGCCAAGCAAATTTTATGTAAGTTATATATTAGAAATATGCATATTTATACTCTACTGTGGCACACAATACACATATCTCACGGCGCACTAACACAAGTTTAATATATTAAATATTATTTAAATATATTAATATATTAAATATTTAATATTAATATATCAAATATATTAAATATATTTAATATATTAAATATTTAATATAAAAAATAATATATTTGGTGACTTCGAAACATATTAACATTTTGGAAAAAAAGGGAGCTTTTGCATGTCTATGTCTGCTTAATTCAGTCTCGAATTGATCACAACCTCTATTCATATCCAGTCAAGTACTTCTTGGATTCTCTGTCCTCTACAGAGCTATTGGCAATATATTCCAGTAAGCTTCTTGCTAGTGATGAGTGTACACAACCAGAACTGTTATATGTGACCAGTAGTTTGAATGTCATCAGCATTAGCCCCTTGCTAGGAGACAGTGTGTTGGCATTTCACTGTTCAGCACATCTACCATTGGTCATTTGAAATTTAACAGTGAAATACACCCTTGATAAATGGTGACAATGAGGGCCTGATTCACAAAGGTAAGCTTACACTTTTGTGTAAGTTTACATTTATTTTGAAATTCACAAAACTGCATTTTAATAGTAAGTTCACAAGTGAGGAGACTCCGCAGTTGGGGAGTAGTACTCTGCACATAAAAAGATAGGCATGTTGAATCTTTTCTCGGCCCCAACTGAGGAGTCTCTGCACTCGTAAACTTACTATTAAAATTTAGTTTTGTGAATTCCCAAACAAACATAAACTTACACAAAAGTGTAAGGCTACCTTTGTGAATTAGACCCTCGGTCTTTTTTTTCATCTTTCAATTTTCAGATACACCCATTACTAGTGTATGGTAATGGTTTCAAAAGCATATTTTTCCACATGTGGCACTATGTTGTAGAATACATTGTGTCGGAGTGTCCGACTAGGGGATGCGTTGGGTTGGGTCTCAGGTTCTACTGATGCCTCTACTTCTTGTTCAGTGTAGGCAGTAGAGTTTTCCAGGTGCTGTTCTCAGGAATCTCTCGGATAATCTGGGCTAGGCTGATTTGTCTGGGTCACTGGGGATGCAGGTACTGGATCTGTGAACCATTCCCCTTTGCCTGCCCTCTCAGGTTTCCCTCCCTTCTCCCCATGGAATCCATGCTAGTGCACTTGGGATGTCCAGGGTGTGCATACCCCTCTTGAACCATGAGATGTTGCAAGTAACAGGCTCCTTCCTGCTCTGAGTGGTGACCATTGTTTCCTTTCACCATTACTATGGACCAGGAGTCTTTATCGCAGGGGATGTGGAATTTCGATCCGCGGTATCTGTGCTTCAGCAGCACTCAGTCACCTTCCCACAGTGTCTTATTGGTAGATGCCTTGCACCAGGCAGCATTGTTCTCTCTGTGTTGCTGACCTGGATGTTTAGGTGCCTCGGCTGCCATAGATGTTGCTGGGGAGGCGTTATGTAGCACCTGCCTAAACAACAGGATGGCTGGGGTGCATCGAGCGACACTGTGGGGCATGTTCTGATATGCCTGCAGAAAGTTGTGAAGGGCTCATTGAGCATCCTCCTCTTGGTTATATATGTAGGGCCTTGTTTTGCATTCGCAAGAAATGCTGTACATCTCTGTTCGCCTAAAGCCAGCAGGGCGTGAACTTGTGATGGCTAACTTTGATTTGATGGAGGTACTCCTTAAAGTCATTCCCCTTAAAAGAGGTTCTATAAGTGGCAAAGATCTTCTCAAGTTTTGGCTCACATGTTTGAAGGCAGTGGAGGTTACCAGCTTGACCATGGGGAACTTCGTATGCACATCGATGATTACCAATTTGTGTCTTCCATCAGAGACGGTCCTAAAGTCTGCACTAACGTTGGCCAATGGGTATATTAAGGAATATTAAGGACTCTTCTGTGGTGATAGGGGCTGGATGTTTAGCCTTGCTGGTCAGTTGCAGGCACTGCATTCTTGAACAGTGTATTCTGCAACCCGGTCCCTCCCTGGGAGCCACAGTTTTTCCTGTAATTTGGCTTTTCTTTTGGTGACTTCGAAGTGCTGTTGGTGTGCAAGAGCTATTACGGTGTTCTGCATAGGATAAGTCCAGTTCAGGTGATGCTCAACTCAGTCTGGGCTCTCCACAGCTGATAGATGGTGTCTTGGGATCGGCCAGTGTACACCTTTAGGTGATAAAGGACTGTTTTTGAAGTATTCTGTTGCAGTGCTTCTTTTAGTTTCTGCAGGTGCTCACCATATGGGTATCCTGGGCAACGTCATTGACCCAGATGGGCTTCCATTAGGCAGCTCGGGCTAACATATTCATGTATTTTTCCATGGCATCTACCTGTTTGTCAGTCACTCTCACGGTGTGCTTCAGGTGTTGTGATAGTCAGTCAGCAGGGTTGTCTCCTCCAAGTCAATATATCATATTCAGATTGTAGGTTTTAGCTGCACCCCTACTTCTCAGTTCTCAGCTGGGGATGCTGCGATGTGCCTTGGAATAGATTGAACAAAAGTTTGTGGTCTGTGAATACTTTGAAACTCCTGCCATACAAGTAGAAATGAAAATGGGAACACCCCCATGTGATTGCTGGAACTTCCTTTTTGATCTGGGCATATCGGGTCTCCACATCAGTTAGTGGCTTGCACATTCATGGGGGCTAGCAATGCTCTTTCAGGGTTGCCAAATCTGAAATAAACTGGCGGTAGTAATTTGCCGTGCCTAGGAAGCTTCTAACTTCTGTGGCAGAGGTTTAGGCTGGAGCGATACAAAAGGGGATGATGGACGGAACGTTTGAGCCAATCAAACCCCCTGGCTGATGACGGCTGAAATGCCAGAAACCGGTCCTAGGATGCTTGTTTCCGGTCCAGGGAAGACATGGCTTGGCAGTTCGGGCTGGACTGTTCCCATGAGGCACAGGGTCAGACTGATTTGCATATGGCCATGTCTGAACTGGGGTGGTGGAGTGAGCTAAAGAATGATGATGGATTAAACCCAGATCAGTTGACTGGGGGTGAGTGTTTGATTGGCTCAAGCGTTCCGTCCATCATCCCCTTTTGTATCGCTTTGGTCGCCCTAAGTTGGCGGGGGTATGCCCAGACGTGGGTCCCTTGCTCACTTTGCCACTGGATTCAAGCAAGCCTGGCTGATGACGGCTGAAATGCCAGAAACCGGTCCTAGGATGCTTGTTTCCGGTCCAGGGAAGACATGGCTTGGCAGTTCGGGCTGGACTGTTCCCATGAGGCACAGGGTCAGACTGATTTGCATATGGCCATGTCTGAACTGGGGTGGTGGAGTGAGCTAAAGAATGATGATGGATTAAACCCAGATCAGTTGACTGGGGGTGAGTGTTTGATTGGCTCAAGCTGTTCCGTCCATCATCCCCTTTTGTATCGCTTTGGTCGCCCTAAGTTGGCGGGGGTATGCCCAGACGTGGGTCCCTTGCTCACTTTGCCACTGGATTCAAGCAAGCCTGGCTGATGACGGCTGAAATGCCAGAAACCGGTCCTAGGATGCTTGTTTCCGGTCCAGGGAAGACATGGGTTGGCAGTTCGGGCTGGACTGTTCCCATGAGGCACAGGGTCAGACTGATTTGCATATGGCCATGTCTGAACTGGGGTGGTGGAGTGAGCTAAAGAATGATGATGGATTAAACCCAGATCAGTTGACTGGGGGTGAGTGTTTGATTGGCTCAAGCTGCTCCGTCCATCATCCCCTTTTGTATCGCTTTGGTCACCCTAAGTTGGCGGGGGTATGCCCAGACGTGGGTCCCTTGCTCACTTTGCCACTGGATTCAAGCAAGCCTGGCTGATGACGGCTGAAATGCCAGAAACCGGTCCTAGGATGCTTGTTTCCGGTCCAGGGAAGACATGGCTTGGCAGTTCGGGCTGGACTGTTCCCATGAGGCACAGGGTCAGACTGATTTGCATATGGCCATGTCTGAACTGGGGTGGTGGAGTGAGCTAAAGAATGATGATGGATTAAACCCAGATCAGTTGACTGGGGGTGAGTGTTTGATTGGCTCAAGCGTGCCCGTCCATCATCCCCTTTTGTATCGCTTTGGTCGCCCTAAGTTGGCGGGGGTATGCCCAGACGTGGGTCCCTTGCTCACTTTGCCACTGGATTCAAGCAAGCCTGGCTGATGACGGCTGAAATGCCAGAAACCGGTCCTAGGATGCTTGTTTCCGGTCCAGGGAAGACATGGCTTGGCAGTTCGGGCTGGACTGTTCCCATGAGGCACAGGGTCAGACTGATTTGCATATGGCCATGTCTGAACTGGGGTGGTGGAGTGAGCTAAAGAATGATGATGGATTAAACCCAGATCAGTTGACTGGGGGTGAGTGTTTGATTGGCTCAAGCTGCTCCGTCCATCATCCCCTTTTGTATCGCTTTGGTCGCCCTAAGTTGGCGGGGGTATGCCCAGACGTGGGTCCCTTGCTCACTTTGCCACTGGATTCAAGCAAGCCTGGCTGATGACGGCTGAAATGCCAGAAACCGGTCCTAGGATGCTTGTTTCCGGTCCAGGGAAGACATGGCTTGGCAGTTCGGGCTGGACTGTTCCCATGAGGCACAGGGTCAGACTGATTTGCATATGGCCATGTCTGAACTAGGGTGGTGGAGTGAGCTAAAGAATGATGATGGATTAAACCCAGATCAGTTGACTGGGGGTGAGTGTTTGATTGGCTCAAGCGTTCCGTCCATCATCCCCTTTTGTATCGCTTTGGTCGCCCTAAGTTGGCGGGGTATGCCCAGACGTGGGTCCCTTGCTCACTTTGCCACTGGATTCAAGCAAGCCTGGCTGATGACGGCTGAAATGCCAGAAACCGGTCCTAGGATGCTTGTTTCCGGTCCAGGGAAGACATGGCTTGGCAGTTCGGGCTGGACTGTTCCCATGAGGCACAGGGTCAGACTGATTTGCATATGGCCATGTCTGAACTGGGGTGGTGGAGTGAGCTAAAGAATGATGATGGATTAAACCCAGATCAGTTGACTGGGGATGAGTGTTTGATTGGCTCAAGCGTTCCGTCCATCATCCCCTTTTGTATCGCTTTGGTCGCCCTAAGTTGGCGGGGGTATGCCCAGACATGGGTCCCTTGCTCACTTTGCCACTGGATTCAAGCAAGCCTGGCTGATGACGGCTGAAATGCCAGAAACCGGTCCTAGGATGCTTGTTTCCGGTCCAGGGAAGACATGGCTTGGCAGTTCGGGCTGGACTGTTCCCATGAGGCACAGGGTCAGACTGATTTGCATATGGCCATGTCTGAACTGGGGTGGTGGAGTGAGCTAAAGAATGATGATGGATTAAACCCAGATCAGTTGACTGGGGGTGAGTGTTTGATTGGCTCAAGCGTTCCGTCCATCATCCCCTTTTGTATCGCAGAGGTTTAGGCTGGGGCATTTTTAATGCCGTTTGAATTTTCTGGTCTATTTTCACTCCTTATTTCTAGAATATGTAGCTAAAGAACTCCACGTGGTCTTCGAAGAATGTTCACTTTTCTCAGTGTAGTGTGAGGCCTTGATCTGGAAGTCATTTTAAGGTGGCTCTCAGGTTGTGGATGGTGTTCTTCAACTCGTTTGGAGTAGATCAGGTTATCATCACTTATACTGAGCACACCCTCTGGTCCTGACTGGTTCTATCTCACTTGCATTATAGAAAGCTTCGGCTGCATACTATTTAAGTATTTATTTATTTATATATAGTATTATAAAGTGCAACAACTACCCACATAGGGTTTCCCGGAGCTAAACAAGAAGGTAAGGTGACATTGTCGCTGTTTAGAATAACCAAGTCTTCAGCTTTTTTCGAAATGCGAGAAGTGAAGTACACTTTCTCAGAGATTCAGGAAGAGAGTGCCCCAGTTTGGGGTCCAAAACAGTGAAAGGGCGCCCACCGATATGGGCTAGTCTCAACCTAGGCACAGTACATAGGTCCTGGTTCATTGATCTTAGCAAACATGTGGGCTGATAAGGCACCACCAGCTCCTGGATATAGGGCTGACCTAAACAAGCTTTTGCCCTGAACATATAGGCCAGGGCTTTGAATTGGATGCGCTTAGTAATCGAGAGCCAATGGAGCTCATGGAAAAGATGAAAAACAGAAACTTTTTTTGGTAGCAGAAACAGACGTCTTGCTGCTGAGTTCTGGACATGCTTTAGTCATTGAATCAAGGTCTAATTATTGGCGAAATACAACACATTGCCGTAAACCAGTCTTGATAGAACAAGAGCTTGAATCAAAGTCCTTTGAGCTGGCAAGAGGAGCATCCAGATAATTTCCTCTCCCATTTGAGCACCCTGAAACAGGAGGAGGTGACCTTAGCTACCTGAGGCTTCATAGATAGACTATCGTCCAGCAAAAAGCCTAGGTTTTTGACTTTAGACAAAGGATTGGGAGGAGTCCCTAAAGTAGCCAGCCAATGCTGTGGACCCCAGAGAGAAGGATTCTTACTGATGGACCATGACCTCGTCTTATCCCCATTGAGCTTGAGTAGGTTGTAATTCATCCATAAAGAGATTTGGCTCAAGCCTTGGTTAAGACCGGAGGATCCAGGGTCCTGTGCGGATGGCAAAGAAAAGATGACCCCGGTGTCATCTGCATAGGAAAACAGGTTTAGGCCACAGCTCTCCACTACATCAGCTAAAGGTCGAATTTAGATATTAAATATGGGGATTAACACTGAACCCTAAGGTATGCCCAAGGTAAGACTCCTTGATGCCGGATTCTCATTAACAGAGAAAACTTGGAATGTCCGATCTTGAAGGAGTGATGTAAACCAGTTCAGTAATGTATTGTCAAGGCCAAAGTCTGTTAACTAAAATAGAGTGGAAAACAGTATCAAAGGCCATGCTAAGGTCAAGTAAAAGCAGCGTGGCTGTTTACCCCTCATCTAGATGACGTCTAAGATGTTCAGTGACCCCTAGGAGGGTGGATTCAGTGCTGTGGCCTGCCCTGAAGCCAGACTGTGAGAGTTGTAGAAAATGTTGGGCCTTAGCAACCGAAGTAAGCCATGAATCAACATGCTTCTCCAGAATTTTTGAAAAAATAGGCAACAAAGATATCGGATGGAAATGTGACCAATTGGTTGGGTTAAGATTGTTTTAAAAAAAAAGAGGGACAACCATAGCATGCTTCCAACTATGGGGCACCCTTCCTTTAGAGAGAGAAAGGTTAAGAAGGTCTAGCACCACCTGCAAAGGTTTTGGGTCTTGGAGGCCAAGCTTATTTGGTGGAAGAGGATCAAGAGGCGAACCGGATTTATTTGAATGTAAAATGGCCAAAAAGGTTGAGAAATCCAGCAGGGGCCAAGACTCTATTTTAGATGTTAAGTCCGAAGTGAATAGAATATTATCAACCACTTCTTAAATGACATGCAAGCTGTCTTTACCAGCAGCAGAAGCAGTAGATTGTGCGCCAAAAGGCCCCTTTGTCGAAACCGAAGTGGATGAAATATTATCATCCTCTTTCGAATTACATGCAAAATGTCCTTATAGGCAGCAGAATCAGTAATTTGGGTGTCGCCCTCATTATCCTTCAAAAAATGTAGATGGATTGCTTCCACTTTTTTAATAAAAAAATGTTCAAGCTCATCACATTGAGACTGCAATAGCAGAAGAGGAGAAGACAGTTTGCTCAGGTGAGAGAGTTCTCTGACCATATTGAAGAGCACCTTAGGACAATTTTGGGCATTGGTAATTTTATCCGAGTAAAACTGCGTCCAAGCAGTTTTACAAAGCCCATGATATTTTTTTATCGCCAACTGATAATCAGCTTTAGACTCCACGTCGTAAGACTTCCGCCAACATCCTTCTAGGGCCTGGCAGCGTGTTTTTTTTTAATCCAAAGTGTTTCATTAAACTAATGTGCCAGGGACTGAGGCATTCCAGAACAATTTGCTGTAGGTGGTAAGATCGCCTGTACAGCATTTGTAATCCACCTTTCAACTAGACCCTGATCATCATCAACCATTTGTTTTAGGACATGCAAAGTGCTCTGAAGTTGAGAATTCTGGGCAGGAACAGCCAGTTTGGACCATTTTCTGGTGTGATTTACAGGAAGCAACAGTTCCACTCCAGGGAAGACCAGGATACTAATGTGAAAAAGTACTGTAGTCGGTCTGACAAAATTAAAGGAGATGGCAGATCTGTTATCCGACCCTTCACATTAGAAAAGATCGGGTCTAAAAGATGGCCGGCTTCATGTGTAGGTGCGGAATTGCAAAGAGTCAGATTCAAAATATCCACATCATCAATAAAGATGGTAAGATAACCACATTTGGAGTCATCCAAGTGGACATTGATATCACCAAACAGGGTGAAATTGCAGATTTTTAAATATGAGGAGCTACTAAATCAGGGATGCAGGCACACCAATTCCCAGCATAACCTGGGGGGGTCGATAAATCAGGGCTCCTGACAGCGTAAATTTGTGTGTAAGAGAGAGTGAGAAAAATAAGGCCTCACAGGCAGGAAGTGACAGATCTTCAATTTTGCATTTATATTCTTTTTGAAACACAATCGCAATCCCCCCACCTGTCTTTTGTTTGCTGTAGTGTAATTAAGAGGGAATGCCTCAATCACATCTGGTGATGACCCATCATGTAGCTATGTCTCTGTCAGGAATAAGGCATCCAGATTATTATCTCATAGAAAATTAAAAACATGTTGCTGGTGTCTAGAGAGAATGACAGTCTATGCTGAAAAAAAAATCAAAAGCATTAACACCATCAGCCCCGAGCAGTGCCATCTTAGGACTGCACTCTATTCCTGACACCGCATTGGACCCACCATCAAAAAATTAGAGAGAGAAGTCAAAGCGGTTGTTTAGTAGTAGGTACATCTGTAAATCTAACCTCTGACAGCTTGAAGGGTAGACGGGTCTCAAGGCTAAAAGTTGAGTGGACAAATATGTCAGGCTGTTTGATAAGAAAGAACCAGGGTTCCAGGGCCTGGGACCCGGTCGGGCGCTGATGGGTGCAGACGGGCTTGCTTTCAGCGCTCCCACTGTGCACCAGAGGCACGTCTGCACTGACCTGCTTATTAGATAGCAGTCATGGCAGAGCTCACTAGAGCGCTGACCTGAAAAATAGCCGATACAGGCAGGAAGTGGAGAAAATTCCACAAATGACCACCCCCTCCCCCCCCCAGCCTCCGCTCAATCAGCACCTATTTTTGGAGCAGCGTCAGCCCAAAGGGAGGTAAGACAGCGCAATAAAAAAGAAATACATGAGGCTCTTCCCTCCAACACAGTCCACAAATGCCCAGACAACAGTCACCACAGTAATAAACCAACAGTTTAAAAAGTCTCAAAAGGAAAGTTTGCTTTTAAAACAAAGAAACAGGCGGAATGCAGAGCACCAATACCAGACTAGACACTGAAGTTTAGGTTCCTGTATCTTCGGAGCCCTAAGTGGATTGAGAAAGTGGTGATATATCAGTTTGTGGGGTCTAGGAGTAATTGGTGATATCCCACATTAAGATCGATCTCGGAGAACCGCTGTCCTCCAGTGAAGGTCTGCTATTATGTTGTCCATCATTGGCATGAAGTGGTGTTTGCAGTTAATAGTCTGATTGTGGAGTCTCATGTCCAGGGCTCATGTCCTAAAAAAAGAAGTGGGGGGGACACACCAAGTTAAGCAGAAGGGGTGTGACATCACCACACGTGACATCGCCACGTGTGACATCACTGTGTGTGACATCACAGGAAGTGACATTGCATGTGTTATCACAGGAAGTTGCATCTCAACCCATGACCTCACAGGATGTAACATCGGATCTTTAGACCTCACATATGTTCAGCAAGTCTATCATGAGTACATTTGAGCACATTACAATATTTAACAAATTAGATTTACAGTGGGGTTGTGGCAAAATATTGATGCAACCCAGATGCAAAATCTGGGCCTCAGCTTATACATTTATTTATTTTTTTAAACCCTGCCACAAAGAAACTGGCAACAGGGAGAAATGTGGCAGGGATTTTGTTCTGCTTAATTGGCTGCAATGTCTGTATTTTAAAATATCTTATTGGGTTAAGGCACCTGCTGCAGAGATCTTTGTGTGCCAGCTAAATCTCAAGGAATAACAATAATGGTAAGATAACCCTCAAGGATAACGTATTTTCTGGAGAGATCTGTGTTTTGTCTAGTCCTAGTTTTGAATCATAGTATCATAGAGGGTTAACATTTCTACTGCGAAGCACATTCTGTAACATGCAGATGACAGATTTTAATTTTATGTAAATGGGTAAGTGGGTTGCTGCTTTTAAGACTGAGATCCTTTTGTTACTCGCAGTTAAGAAATTGTAATCCTTCTAAGATAGCACAGTGAGGTATGAAGGACATTTGGCTCCCACACCTTGTAACCCTCACTGTCTTATGTGACACATCCTTTATATTGATGTACATACATATGATTTATTGTCAATGTATAATCTGTACGTGTGATGTAAAGCGTTCTGACCCCCTGCATTGGGATGAGTAGTGGCACTACTCATCCCAATGCATGGTGTCAGAACGCTTTACATCACATGAACACAAATAACAATTTAAATACCACTATTTTGTTTTATTTCTTTTATAGCGCTTTAGCACTACTGTAGTGCTAAAGCGCTATAAAAGAATTAAAACAAAATAGTGGTATTTTTTAATTTTTTATTGTATTTTGATCTTTTGTGAATACAACATCATTTTACATTTCAACAGTGAATCAAACACAAGCATGTACAACCCATGATATTGAGCGTATACAATATACATCAGTGTACTGATACGCAGTATCGCAAATCCAGACAACTGTTCTATGCTGAGCAAGGACTCAGTCATCCGTGGTTACAGCAGGAGAGTCAGCCACACGTGAAGTTAACAAATAGGCCGTGAGAGGGGCCCAGAAGTCCTTAGGCCTAGACGGAAATGGCAGTCCTTCAGCATAATACGACTACTGATCTCTACAGTATATAACATCCTCCAACCACTGTTGTAGTTTGGGAGCATTTCTACCATCCCAGTTTTGAGCCACTTTTCTCTTTGCCAAGAGCAAAGCAATCAGCACCAGCCTTCTATTCTGCGGTTTTAGATAGCCTGCAAGACCCAACAAACAAAGTTGTGGCGTGCATCTCACCGGTTCCAGCACAATATCAGATAAGGTCTTGGTGACCTGCTCCCAGAAGTCGTGCACCCGCCCACAGAGCCACGCCAAATGGATAAAATCAGTATCTTGCATTTTACATCTAGTACAATTAGTCGCATCTCTAAACCCATACCTCTTTAACTGCTTGGGTGTATAATACAACTGTTGTACAAACTTAAAATGAATAATACGCATATTGTAATTAGCAGTCAATAGTCATGTTGCAGAACAGCAATATTCCCAATCCTTCTCTGTATGTGGTGTGTCTAATACCATGTTCCATCTCTCCATAGCCTTGCTGTGTTGCGGTGCAGTGTCAGCTTGCATTGAGGTATACAGTCTAGTGACCATCTTCATATGGGAGGGACCTGACATCATGGCTTGCAATGGCTTAAAAGTTAACGGTTCGGCAGGGTGCCATGCGTTAAGTGCTTTAAGGGCCTCCCTTAGTCTGTAATAAGTAAATACTATCAACGGAGAGCTGGGCTTTCGTGCCTGTATATCCTCCAGTGCAATAAAAGTGCCTTCAGGGTATGCATCTCCCATCGCAACAGTGCCTATTTCTGCCAGGATTGAGATCGCCTGGTGCTCACGCGCCTCAGAAATACACAGGTGCTGCCCCAGAGGTAGTGCCCGATCGTATATTGGAAGTTTCCCCGCCCGCTCCGCCAGTATCTCCCAAGCCTGCGCTGTACAATCTGTTGTGCTCATCTCCCGAAGGGGGCATATTGATTGTGCCCTGAGCAGCAACGCAGTTAGCAGCTCAGGAAATACATCCCCCGCCTCCACCGCCACGTGTGGCAGTAAGGGCGGCGGGAAGTACCAGTAGTGCGCAAAATGCACCTGCGCACACAAGTAGTATATATATAGATCAGGGGCACCAAAGCACCCTTGAGAGTATGGCCCTGTGAGGACCTCCAATCTACAGCGAGGCTGTTTACCCGCCCAGACCATGCGGATTAGGACAGAGCGCAGTTTTGCAAAGAACGCCTTCGGTAGCCGGATGGGGACATTAGTGAACAAATATAAAAATTTCGGAAGGACGGTCATTTTTATGACTGCCATTCTATCCGCCAGCGACAGCGGTAACCTAATCCACCTGTCTACTTGTTTCTCTGTTTGTGCTATCGCCCGACCAAAATTCTCCCTCATCACGATCTCAGGATAATTGTGGATCCATACTCCCAAATATTTAACCGGCTTTACTGTCCATTCCAGCGGGAATTCCATCACAAACAGCCGAGTATTCGATGTTAACGGGAAAACTGAAGATTTATCCCAGTTTATTCTGAGGCCTGAGAGGTGTTCATAGGTGAGATACTCCCTTGTCAGATCATGAAGTTCCTCTTCAGGGTTGCGGACATACAACACCATGTCGTCCGCATACATAGATATAATAAGAGGACGCTGTCTAAAACCCAATGCTGCGCGCGCATGTTTCTACCTCACCATGCAAGCTAAAGGCTCCATCACAATTGCGAACAGCAATTGGGAGACCGGGCACCCCTGACGTGTTCCTTTAAAAATCGATATAAAAGCTTAGAATGGCAATTATTAACCTGCACTCTGGCAACAGGGGCAGTGTACAACAGTTCTATCCATTGAATACATGCAAATGGCAACCCCATACTTCTCAGTACATCAAACATAAACCCCTATTTGATGGAAGCAAAGGCCTTAGCCGCATCGAGCATCACTACCGCTGCTTTAACCTTCGGGTCCAGTTGATGCATCACAGCGAATAAGGTGCGTAAATTATGTGTGGTGGAGCGAGTCGGGACAAAACCCGATGGGTCCGGGAGAACCAACGCTGGCAGCAAGTGACGCAACCTGGTAGCTACAATTTTCGCTATAATTTTTGTATCTATATTCAATAGTGAGAGCGGACGATACGATTCGCAGTGATCAGGGTGTTTGACCGGTTTCAGTAAAGTAATAATTAGCGCCTCACGTAATGTTGGAAGAAGTATTTTATTCTCGTATGTTTTGCTATACATGTTGTGAAGGTGAGGAGCCAGCAAGTCTGCATATGCTTTATAAAACTCACTAGGCAGGCCGTCGCTGCCAGCTGCCTTATCAGTGGGCAGCGCCTGTATCACCTCCTTCACCTCCTCAATTGTGAATGGCTGCATCAGGTACTCTCCTTGCCCCGGGGATAGCCAGGCAAGTGCTATTTCCTCCAAGAATGCGTGCACCTCTTCGCCCGATGCTTCCTTACCCGCACCATATAGTTCGGAATAGTAATCCATAAATTGATTTAGAATTTCAGGTGTGCTATGGCATTTTGTGCCATCCTGGCGCTCTATCTCTGTAATGTACTCCTGCATCTGCGGAGTCCTGATCTTTACTGCCAGAGTACGGCTCGGGCGTCCACCCTCCCTGTATGCCCTTGCTACCCAGCGCCTAGACAAATGCTTAATATCTTGGTCCGCAGTTTCATTATATTCTGTCACCAATTCCCTACTTTCAGCTAGGGGCTCCAGTTTGTGAGTGACAGCATACTCTTTTGCTAACTTTGTTAAGGATTTCTTCAACATATGCATCCGGAAACACAGATTCTTAAGCACACCTGCCTGCAGCCCAATACATGTCCCCCTAATCTTGGCCTTAAACGCCTCCCACAGTGTGCCTGCCTCCTCAACTGTACCCACATTTTTGAGAAAAAATAACTCAATGGCCCGCCTCATCCCTTTCCTAAAGACTGGATCCAGCAGCGATGTCGGCTGGAGACGCCACTGAAAAGGCTGAGAGTGTTGTGTAGGAATGCTCACATCCATTACCACAGGGGAGTTATCCAAAAGAGTGTGCAGCCAGTGTATCACCCTCTTCACCCAGGTAGCAGCCGATCCGGAGATCAACCAGTAGTCTAATCTGGACCACGATTTATGTACAGAAGAAATGTGGGTGCCCTCACGTGTCGTAGGATTTAGTGCCCTCCAGATATCAATGAGCTTATGGGTGTGCATAATATCATGTATTACTTGTGCAGCCCGTTTTCCCTGCCGGAGAGTAGTTGCACTTTGATCCATGTTAGGATCCAGGTATGTATTCAGGTCCCCCCCCCAGAGTACCACTTCTGGTTGAAGGCTAAGGGGCCGATTCCGATCTGGGTCGGAAAGCTCTCTGACCGATCCGGATCCAGATTGTTTTCCGACCGAGCCGGACCCCTGCAGTCCGACCGCACGAGTACGATGCGGCCGTATGCTGCCGGACTCGGTTCGGTCGGACTCCCATTGAAGTCAATGGGAGCCGGTCGTACGACGTGTACATGGGCTCCCATTGATTCAATGGGTACATTGCGCACAAGGGGGCCCCCTATAGTGGGTACGCCTTGGTGCCATCCGCACCGTACACGCATGTATAGGGGGGACCCATGGGTCCCCCCTGTGTCTGACTCGTACGGCTACGGGTGAAGGGGGGTCCGGCACGGACCCCTGAAGTCCGCGTCCGAGAGCTTTTTCGTGTCGGAGGCTCCAACTCGATCCGGCTGTCCGGATCGTGCATCGTACTGGCTCGGTCGTAAAACGTCTCCATTGTGCGCCACGAATCGAGTGCGAACGAGTCGGACGGAGCGGTTCGGACCCAGGAACGAGTCGGTCGGCGATTTCGCGTTCAATCGCATCGTACTTGCTTGCTCGGACGACTGTACGAATCGGTCGGAAACAAAGCCTCCGACTCGGATCCGGTAAAGCCGAATCCGATTCGGAGCCCTACCGACCGAGATCGGAATCGACCCCTAAATAGTTTACTCTCCAGTCTACAGTAAAATTCTGGGTCATCGACGTTGGGGCCGTATGTTGTGATAATTGTAAGGGTCGTGCCACAAAGGTTCCCCTGTAGAAGTGTGAACCGTCCCAGATCGTCTGATTCTGTATGCGTAAGTCTGAAGGGTGTTCCCCTTTTCACTAAAATCATGACCCCTTTGGCATTAGATGAGTATGATGATGCCGCCTTTACCACTGCCCATTTTCCACCCACCCTACCTTCTCCAATTCTTGTGAGGTGTGTCTCTTGTAAAAGAGCCAGTTGTACCTGCTGTCTGTCTAAATATGCCAACACCTGCCTGATTTTCTTGGGATTATTCAACCCCCTGACATTCCATGTCATAAGCCTAATCTCACCTACCATTTATACAGTGTATCCTGATCTTGCGTGTTAGTCCTCTCTGGTGTCTTATCTAGTTGTACCTGCATAACCAGAGTGTATATCTGCCAGTGATGTATCATGCTTGAACATACAAACAACAACTCGAAAACCCCCCACCCACTTCAGCATCCCAATCATGCCAAAGACACATCCCAATATAAAACGCAAACAGCATTGCAACCAGGTTGGGGAATACCCACATGGGGCGACCAGATACCCGTACTGCCACCCACGGTGCGGGTGTGGCCGGAATGACAGCATTTTGGGAAACATCCTAATATAGTGCTATAGTTTACATTCTCAACATGAGAAATATGATTGCGCAATTACGTAGCTTGAT
Organism: Calotriton arnoldi; assembly: GCA_963921515.1. NCBI lineage: Eukaryota > Metazoa > Chordata > Amphibia > Caudata > Salamandridae > Calotriton > Calotriton arnoldi. The sequence goes on along the minus strand of CAWUFW010012689.1, from coordinate 58,705 downwards.
CCATACCCTCAACTTGACACAACCTATTCCAGACAAATTGCAGAGCCCCATTAACACCATCTTTATTGACCCACTTCGATCAAAACCATCCACCAGCATTTTTCACAAAACATATGCCTGCTTCCTTTCGTGAGGGTCCTTGTAGTCCACAATTCGGCATCTACCACATTACTGTTCAGTTATGTACAGCACTAAGGGAACCCCAATGATCCACATTCCTGATCAACACTGTTAAAGGCCATTCTATAGTCCGCCCATCACGCATGTCCTGTGGCGTGGTACTCTGACCACCAATATAGTCAACCATACCCTCATATGTGAATAGAGACCATCTTACCAGCACCTGCCCCCTTTTCAAACGCTTCTCACCAAAAGTCACGAGTGCGAGGGGTAAGGCGACCTCCTTAGACACGTTCGTTTGGATTGCACCTGTTTCAGAAAATCCTGAGCTGCTCTCGGTGTTTGAAAGAACTTTATCCTGCCTTTGTGTGAAATCCTCAGCCGCGCAGGAAAAGCATTGCATATGGAATTTCCAGCTCACGCAGTTTCTTCTTAATAGGTTCAAACTCTCTGCGGGCTGCTTGCACCGCCACAGTGAAATCCAGGAAAAAGAACACCACATTCCATTGATAGCTAGTGTTCTGCTTCTCCCTTGCCAGTCGTAGCACAGTATCCCGATCCCGGTAATTCAAAAGTCTGGCTATGATAGGCCCTGGCGGGGCACCTGGAGGTGGTTTGGGGACAATGATCTATGCGCCCTCTCGATAATGAGTACCTGCGAGAGGTTCTCTGCCCCAAACATAGTCTTGAGCATTCCCTCTATGTAGTCTTCGAGGCGGCCTGTGTTGGTGCTCTCAGGGACCCCCATTATTCGCAGGTTCTTGCACCGGGAGCATGCCTCTAAATCTTCGTTACTCGCTCTGATTACCTCCAATATTTTCTCCATGTCATGGCATTTGTCCACTGTCGCATGTGACTCGTCTTCGACAGAGGAAATGCGCTGCTCCACCGCAGCGAAGTGCACTCCCTGTTTGTTCAGTTTGGCGGTCATACGGTCCATCCTAAGCGTGAGGGTATCTATTTTCCTGTCTATGGCCTGCAGACTCTGCTGCATCGCCTGTAGGGTAGACTCCAATGTTGATGTACTCGATTGCCCCACCTCCAGCTCAGTATCTGAGAGTGCCACAGCAGGTTGCATTGAGCATCGAGATTCGAAGGACTGTTTGGACTGTTGCCTGTCCATTTTTCCCATCTTTGCCATTCCTGTGCCTTCACTGGACTACTGAAGGAATAGACGCCCCACTCAGCTATCCAGTGGCCTTTGGCGGCACCACGTTTCTCCAGCTCTCATCTCACAGTAACGATATCCACATGGAGGTCCACCATCCACAGCATCCAGGAATGCCTATATGTGCGGCCTTGCTTTATTGTGCATTTGCAGGATCATGAACATATGAGGCACCTCCAAGGGGGCTAATCTTCCTATCAGTATGCGCCAGGCTCCAGGTTGTTATTGTCCCCCTCCGCCAGCCACGCCACACTTCACCAGCACCATCACGGGGGGGTGCTCAATCTGTAATGGTCTGTGAGCTCCAGGCGTCCCGCATCCCGCTATGTGCCTCTCTCGCCTTCAGCTTTACGGAAGAGGCTCCACTCACCATGCGGGTTCAACGCGCATAGTGGATGAATTCCTCCCCCGCAGCAGGCCCTCCACGTGTGCTGCGGCAGCCATGGATCACAGAGCTGCGCACGACCCGCACCGAGGGGACCACACAAATCCTGCCCCGCTCCGATAGTATGTGCAGCGCCCGCCACCACCGCTCTGCTCCAAACAGCCGCTCCTTCACCAATGGCAGAACCGTGGCCATGGGCCGCCACCACACGTATCACCCTGCTCGCTTGACACCGCAGTACCTTACAGGATCACTCCAACGGAAACACGCCGCACACACTGATGACGGTCTCGGTCCTTGCTCCTACCATTCCTGGTCTGGACCATTAGCTGTCAGGTACAAGCCTCGCGATCTTCACCTCCATCGGGGCCCAGCTCTCGTCCCGCGCCGCCATCTTGCTGTGATGCAGGCCTCAGCTCCACAAAGACGGATACTCAGAACACCTGCAGGCGAATGTCCTTAGCAGATCAAAGTGGCCCCTTGTATTTTCTCTTACTTTCCGCTACGTACCGCCATCATTTCTTCCTGCAGATGGGTACCCATTCCGCCGATAACTATAGGATTCTTTATTCCAGCCGGCAGAGCTGCACTACAGTGCGGCCATCTTGCTGTGGGCTCTCTTGCGCTCCACAAAATAGTTGTATTTAAATTGTTATTTGTGTAAATACTGATGCAGCCCACACATCTGACATTCTTACAATGCATGCATATTATAGCTCTTTTGTACAGGGACTGAACAAAATCAAAAGCATTTCTCTCTTAAGTACCTGGGAAGTGATAAGCTATGTGTTTTTGTTTCTCTTCCGTAGCATCTAGGCGTGAGGCTCCTGATAGCTCCCCGCCAGGATACTCCAACAAAAAGAGGCCTACTGGCCCCTTAACCTCTGCCTTTGTTACAGGCCCAGATTGCATCTGATAAGCCCCTTCCCAGCCTACACATTGCTGCTGAGAACAAAATCAGACAACGTGCATGCGCTGCTGAAAGTGTCTTGGTGTCAGCAAATGAAGCTGGGACTAGTTTGGCATATTTCTGTAAATCCGGGAGAAGTAGGAGGAAAACGGACAGCTTTGTTACATGGTAGACAGCATCTACCCTCTGAAATTAGTGGGTAGACAGCGTCTACCCGCGACTTGAGCCCTTCTCATGTCATTCCACAGGCGTACGAAGCCCGGTTGCTTGGGTTTGGGTGCAGAAACCATGGGGACACCTGTAGAGTTGATGTTCATGTCCATGGCTTCTAATCACTCCAGCTCCTGTTCCACTTGAAGGCGCAGATGAAACAGCATGTGCTGGTGCCACAAGGCAACTGCTTTGATTGTGTGGTAAATGTGCAATTTGATTGTGTGGCTTTTGAGACACCCTAGTCCATGAAACAGGTGTTCAAAGTATTTGAAGGTACTTTTGGTCGGCAGTCATGGACTTGTTGTGCAAAGAAGACCAAACCGAGGTCTTCCTCCATGTGGCAGCTCAACAGGGTTCCACCCCTTTTGGTAGTGACGTAGAATTTTACTACTGTTTTATTTGCTTTGTGGCACACTTCAGCCTCAGAGGTTCCAGCAATAGGCAGTGATGACAGACCTCTGAAGGCATTGATTTTGGTAGGGCATAGTTTAAGGCAGAGTTTCAGAGCCTGGAATTGCTAATGGTCCTATAATGTTCAGGTATGCCCGGTGTCTGTTAGGGCTTTGATGTCATTCTTCTGAGCTTAATATCACACATGGGCTGAGGCCTTCTTGATCTCACTTCCTTCCCCACATAGGAACTCAGGGAGAACTCCTCTTCTTTTTTGCCTGATTCATACTTGGCAGCAGCCATTGTAGGGTTTCATTTAGGAGCTTGGGTTGCTTGTGATGGTGCATGCCATAAGAGTGGTATTTAGTCTGGGGGTCTTCGATCTCACCCCTGTCGCTACACTCATGCAAAGTTTCTCATCTTGTATTTTTGTTCGAGGTGTCCTTTCTTCTGAAACTTATCCACAATTTCCTCTTTTATTTTCAGCACGGATGAGGGTTAACTTTCAGGGATACTGAAAAAGTGCCACTTTGATTTGCTCAGCTTTGCTGTTTGATACATTTTGGCAGCACAGGGTTGGATTGGAATGCAAAATAGGCCTGGGCACCCTAAAAAACAAAAGTGGCCCACACTTCAGTGTTTTAAGTATTATGAAAGGGGGAGGGTTGTCTAAAAAAAGTCATATTTTCTTAACTTCACTGAGATAACAAAAAAATGCAAATGTTGCCAGGACTTTTTGTGCACGGGTTAGTTCACACTGGTGAACCACACCTGAATATAAGTGAGGCTACTTCTGCTCAGGCCCCCCGCTCATTCTGTATATATTAATGGGCTAACCCAGCGGGAGACTGGGAATGACACCTCTGCCCCAGTTGGTAAAAGGGAGGTAATAGAGGCCAATCTGCCTCCGGTAAGGCCGCTTAGGCTCCCACTGGGCCACTGGCAGCATATGAATGGCACAGACATAGCCCAAATTAGCCTTCATGCTGCCCAGAAAGGCGGCCCACAGCTGCAACTCAGATACTGGCTAAAGTCCATTGCCCAAGTGCCCGCCTTACCAATCTGACCCTGGGCAGTAAGTAAGTTCTAACATGCCCTCCAAATTAAAGCCAGGTTCCTGCAGTATAGCTGTCAAATGACAGATGATTTGCACCCTTGGATTCTCACATTTCTTTCTTTTGGTCATCATTGGTGCATTTGCTGGCCATTTTGTGGAGGTGTGCATAGAAACAATCAATGGTTTCAATCAATGGTTTTTCTGTTTCTCTGCCTTGCTTGTAGAAGCATGAACTGTTCACAGTCTAGATTTATGTGTGGATTGTACTATACATTGAAAGCCACAACTGCTGCTTCCTAGTCGTCATCCCCTCCGATGTCAGAGAGATTCTCAAATAGCTTGAAGACCACCTCTCCTGCAAAATGGAGCAGCAATTACCTCTTCACCCTGGCATCTGATTCATGTGTGGCCTGAAAGTGGTTTTTGAGTCTACTGAGCCACGTTTTCTATTGGGGATGCCATGGTGGGGTCTGTAAGCTAGCTGAATAGGGGTAGGACACCTGTGAGGGTGTGCTCCAATGTGTCTGATTACCCTTGCAAAACTGTTGGCAGTCCGCCTGCTGCACTCTCATATAGGTTGGGTGTGGGGGTGTGGGCATGTGATTGTTCACCTGTCACTCTGTAAGTGCATAGCTCAAGCCATGGGTAGTCGGTCGTGACACCACTGTCAGTGTATACTGCGATGATTTAGCACATGAATGTGTCTTCCGCTGCTTACACTATATTTGAGTTTCTTTGTAGGGTATGGAGGTGTTGGTCCCTCAAACTGAGACATTCTTAGCCAAAATGTTCAGGGACTGAGCCCCTATACTCATGTCATGTGGAAAGTGGGGTCATCTTAGGCTAACAGGTCCTGTTAATAACACATCTCTCAGCTCAATTAAGGAAGGTGTGGTTGCACCTGATAGGGCGGAAATCTCATGGTAATCTCTCTTTGGAAATTTTAGTAAATGTGGCACATTTACCTTTAATTACCACTACCCTTTCTTCCCGCCAAATTCTATTCTCAAGGTGATAAATCTTTGCCACCGTATTTTGACCAACAGAGCTCCTTCATAAACACAGGCAAGTAATCAAATGCAAGTAAATAGTTTAGTCAATAATGAGAGTTGTGAGTAGTTTTAAAGGGGTTTATTTTCTAATTAAAGTTTAAGATTCTCTGACTCTTCATTCATTAGTCAGGTATCAATAAGGTTACAGAATTGATAATAGAAAAATAAAGTCAGTGCAGAGCATATCATAATTTGCATAATGCACCTTCCATAAAGGAAAGAATCCCTATTCTAAGAAAATGTGATGCAAATGATGTCAGTCAGAACTCATGAAGAATTCAAAATAAAGCAAGAGTGAGATTAGCATGAAGCTAAATCAATAATTAATAATTGAAAAATCTCCCATAAAGAGAAATAAAGCATGGAGCAGATAAGCCTTGGCAGTGCCAGTTAGTCAAAGCATAAAGCTTGTTTTTTTTTTTTTTAAATAAAAGTCAGAATGAAACACATAGCCTACATCTAATCTGCCCTTGACCCAGCTGAATCTGCCTCCCCCTTTTCAGCTTTGTCTGAATCTGTTCTGCTCTGCATCTGCCCTCACCCGCTCTGCTGGTCTCCATCTCTCAGTCTAAGTCCAAATCTGCACTGAAACGCCTAACCTAGGAATGTGTTTAAAAAACAGAAAAGAAATGTTGCAAAGCATGTGGCATGATTTCATTCTTGATCCAACTGGAATACAGCATTTTTCTGAAGGACATCTTCACCTCTCTGCTGTCTGCACACGTCACCTATCAGGCAGGCAAAATCCTTCCCAATCACATTCTGAATCTTATTTAATATAGCTTCATCTCCTAACCTTCTTTTATAGAAACATTTTATTTTAACTAAACACATAACATTAGTTGCAACTAAATATGATAAGGCAGGTTACATGCTGTAAATTATGCGAGGCGTCCTTCTTTCACCCGAGAGAAAACATTCCTCTGTTATCTCGAAGGTCACGCTGGAGCTCTCAGAGCAAGCTAAATCATGAGCTGTTTTCTGTGTTCTACACTTTAAAATGTTGTGTTAATTTAATACAAATAATATTCTACTACTGCACACAGTTAAACATTTTTTGCAAGTTAAAATCACATTCTATAGTGAGGACAAAATCTAAACTAGCCACATTAAAGTTAAACTATGAATTAATGGTGCATGTTTTACATGATTTATTAAGGGGAAAGCATCTGATTAAAGGCCAAATGTTCACGCTCTTTCAGTCCTCCCTCTGGTGATTTTTAAATCATCACTCCTCTTATGATTTGTAAATCATCACGCCAACTTCAGTTTACATGTGAAATCGTTTAAAGAGCACTCATATCATTAGTTGAATCAAATATATAATTTTCTCTACCTAAAATATTGCTACTTATCTGTGGTGTTTGTAGACATGGTAATCTCATTAGCAGACCTAATTTCTATGGGGTGTGTAAAAGAACCCTACTAAAACTCAGTATCAGTATTAGTGTTATTACAATATTGAGCACATAAAATGTTTACATCTATTTCTAAGGCAACACAAGTTTTGACAGTAATCAGATCATATATAGCCAAGCTCAAAAGTTCAGTGCATCTTTCTGTAATTAGCTTCTTAGAACGCTTAGTTTTCAGCAGTTCAGATATCTAAATAGACAATACTCGGTTTGCTCTAGTACTGCTTCAGACTCAGTGTTTTCCTTACAGCTTGACTGACCCTCTTCCATGGCCTTTTGACCACTGCTGGTGTCTCTTCTGGAAGAGGAGCTGTTTCATCAAGTGGACACAGGACCCTAAGGATATGGGAGGCATGCACCCAGTTCGGAGGGCCACCACACTTCACAGCAGTCGTCGTGACCAGGATCACTTGGAACGTCGTGATTAGGATCACTTGGAACGGGCCTTTCCATCTTGGTTTCAACCAAGCCTTCAGAACATGCTTCTTGTCAAAACACCATCTCTCAGATCGAGGTTGTTGCACCATTCACTATGCAGATCTTGTGTAGCAGCTGCAGCCTGGTAAGAAACTGTATGAACCACATCAGCCAATCCTTCGCAGCAATCGCTTATCTTCTCATCTGTGATTTTCACAAGTGCTTTTCCAGTGCAGCATCAAGCCACTTCAGTGATGTTGAGACACAGATTTTTGCAAAGCAAGACTCTATGGTGTCTTTGTGTTGCTTAATTATACTTGAAACTTCATGTTGACAGCTACAGTGCAATCCTTGTTCAATCTGTAGTTCAGCACCCATCATTTTTGGGACCTCATTGATAGAGTGGGTCTTTTGATCTGATTTCAAAGAAACTGGCAATCTATACCTGGGGATCGGGTTTTTGCAGTAACACATTTGCTACCATGTGGTTGTCATTTTTTCTGGTTGTGTAGGCTTTCACCCATCACATGAAGATGTAGACTAGGGTGTATCTCAGCTCATTGTAATCAAGCATTTCAATGATGTTCTTTTGCATTCTATTTAAGGGACCTTCTGACCTCCCTATGTGACTCAGTGTAGCGTTTGTTCTTTTCCCTGCATTAATTTGTTGACATATCACATCTCGTTTCCACTCTTCTTCTGCAAGCTTCCTAATCTTTTGGTGGTATCTATTCCTTCTAAAGAGAGGTTACATTGAATCTCTCTCTAAGTGTGTGTTGATGCATGCATAGTCTCATTGGAAGCTACAAACTATCTGGCAACACTGGCTCCCATCAGCTGACATTTGGATGTCATTTGTGTTTTTCTCAAAATCTGTTTTGATCTAACCTTGTTGTTCTGCCTCTGACACATTTTCTTCTACCCCTTTTGACTCTTCCCAAGTGTACTTTATTGACATCAACATTGAATAGACAGTGTCCTTCTCAGATTCACATGTGAAAATTCCATTGAATGTGTAGGCTAGCAGGACACAATATTATGCAACTGAATTAGCATCTCTCTTTCCCATGCCAATAGTGACTCCTATTTGAGCAGTTAGACTGCATTCTCTGGTAAGGGCAATCAATTTTGTATCTTGTGCTGATGTAACTTCTTGAAGCCATGAGCTTTGACAGCATAATTCATGGTGCACACGTCATATGCTGCTCCTAATGTGCCATTGTTACCTCTTAAACATGGGCCATCTACAAAATGGACATGATTTGGCTAAATCAGGGGTTCATCCTTAGTGTCTAACCTTGGCTTCAAGCATTGATCCATGACACCCAGACATTCATGTTCAGCTTCATCACAAACATTTTTCTTTACTGGCAGTAGACTCAATACATTCGAAATTATACATGTTTTGATCACAAGATTTTTCAGTAGCAACTCCAAAAATTAAGGGACCATTTCAATTATTGGACATTCCATCATTATGTTCTCACTCTTTTTGTGACTGAGATCAACTGCAGCTACTAATTAAAGGCAGCTGGGCATTTCTGTGATGATGGTGTCAAGGGTTGTTGGCAAATGCGTCACATACTTTTGAACATCTTCATGTTTTTAAACAGGCACTAAGAGAGTGCAGCCCTCCCTCTCACTGCAAATTATTGCATATTATTTTAAATAATCTTGCATCCCTAGTGCCGGGGCACAACACACTTTCTCTTTCGACTCTAGGAATGCTTTTGTGCAATCATTGCCCCATGGAAGCAAATCAAACATATCCTTGTGTGTCAGACTCAGTAAAGGCTTAGCCACTAGGAAAAGGTTTAGTATCCACTGTCTACAGTAGCCAACCATTCCCAAAAGCACCCTGACTTCTCTCTGAGTTCGAGGTGGATCCATCTGGTGAATTGCTTCCACTCTCTCTGGTGACACCTTTCTAGCCCTTTTTCAATTATGTGTCCCAGATATTGATCTTCTTTTGGCATTTCTCCTGACTATCCTATGTAATGGCACTGTGATATAAACCTGGCAAAAACCAATAGCAGCAAGCCATTCTTCAGTAAATGCAATATGAAAAGGTATGTTGGCTGGATTCGGTGGAATAGGACAACATAGAACAATTATGCTGCTAATAAACCGTCTGTTAAAAACTCCTACAGCTTGGATCTTCTTTGCTAAGTAAGGTAGCTCTAGAAATTCCACTGTTCTCACAATGCATCTGGTAATATCAGAACTGTTGGGGCTAAAACTGTCATTTTTAAATACAGCAAACTGTTGAAACATATTCTGATTTTGGTTCTGAAAAAAATCTAATTTGCTTTGGACAACAGATTTAAATTATTTCAGTGTTTCCCTTATTTTGTAAGACCATCTGGGCTTGGAAAACTTGCATCATTGGGACCTGTTTCTGATTTGACATCTGCATTTGCTGAACTGGCACATTTTGCATCTGCATTTCTCTCTGTATTTGCACATTTCCATTTACTGCATCAGGTTTTAGTTTACACTTACTCTTCAATGCTCAAATCTGTTACAAAGATGGCAAAAGGTCATTTTCTTCAGCATTACGACATCCATACCTTAATTTGGACCAACCAAGACTCCTCTACCTCTATCCTGGGAAACACCAAATCCTCCTTGAGCACCTTGCACTCCTGCTTGTGGAACCAAACCTTGTATCTCACCTTCATTTCCTGCAAACGACCTATTGTGAAATTCTCTCTGAACAACCTCTCTCTAAACCATCATACGTTTCTCCTTAAACTCTTTCTGCTGCAGTTCTCATCCATCACTACAGTACCCTTCATCATTCGTGATCCCATCTATCAACTTTCTCTGCCAACAAACCATACTTTGCTGAATGTGCATACTGATCTGACCAGAAATTATTAATCCAATACCAAACTGAAACTCAAAGAATCTCATGTCACTGGCATTAGTACACTCTTTCGCTCTGTGTTGTTGAAACTCCTGAAACACTCTTTCACAAACTTCATGAACAGATTCTTTAAGTTCTTGTGAGGTTCTTTTAATCTTTACCCAATCAAGATCTTTTTGTGGCACTTGGCCCTTCAGAAAAGTCATCTCTACTTCATTTTTCTTCATAACAGCAGAAGATGGTGCATTTATGCAAGAATTTCACATTAGCTCCTCACTTGGTCACTGCACAACAACTTTACATTCAGACCACAATTCAATTGACTTTGCAGTGTCAAACAACATTTTGAAATTAATCCAAAACACCCTTGAAATTTCGATAAGTCCATCAACTTGTGGATACCACAGTACAGGCTTGTCTCTCAATTTTGGAAATTTGTTCACAATTGCTGCAAGTCCACCTTTGTTCCATAGTTTATAAACGTTCACTTCTCTCACTATTTCTCTCAGTGGATAAGCTGAAGCTTCTCCCTCATCTTGCTTATTGTTTTCCTCAACTAGTTCTGGTGGTTTCTTTTCTTCTCATGTTACCTTGCCCACTTGTTTCCTAATTTCTCAAAACCATTCCATTTACAAATGTATTTCACCAATTCTGTAATATGTAATCGCATTCCGGAAGACTGCATTGTCTCAATTGCTTCATCGTCCATGTGTATCCTGAAACTTTTCTGAAATGGAAAACTTTCTGAAACATCTATTTCATACTTTCGGGCCGAATCAGTCAGTCTATCATGTGTAGTTACTGCACATATTGTAATTTCCTTACTCAGGGAAATTAATAATTTTTCCTTATATTGGTTCAAATTATCTAGATCTAAACATTCTCTGATAATTTCTTCAAGTTCAATTTTTAACTTTGAAACATTAAGTGGTCTCTCTTTTTCGGGTTCTGGGTCAACTTGTTCTACGAAGCTCTTTGTCTTTTTAGTCCCTGCTGCATCCTCGAACCATGGTCAAAAATCCCATCTTCAAATAAATAATTTTCTCCCTTGGCTATTGGTGCTGTAAAGACAATGCTTCTCCCATCTTTCAATGCTTGATCTGTCTGGGGTGGTTTCCGTTCTATAATCTGTAAATTCTGAGATGTTGAGATAAACCCTGATGTAATTACTCCTTCTACAGCTCTTTGAACTTCTTAAGTTGGGACCATATTAATGAGGACAGTAAAAATTTGACTAGGTACTGTTTGTGCAGCTACAGTTTGTAGTATTTGTAACAAATCAGTCACAATTGGAGCAGTAACACCTTGAGGTATCACTGTTGGTATCGAGTCAACAGGTAGAGTGGCAATCTGAAATGTCTGTAAAGTTCTCTTAATCTGTATTTCTCTTGGTTCAACAGGAGCAGTAGCCACTGTAGTACTTGCTGGTACACTATTATCAGAATTTGTAGTGGGAACCACATAAGGTGGTGGGCACTCAGTTAACAATGCATCCAATATTTCATCCCCTAAATCACTAGTGGTTTGAGGCTTTTTGTCATCCTTAATTTCCTTCTCCTGTATCTGATCCTTTACCCTTTGGGCCTCTCTTTCCTTGTCTCTTGTTTTTTTCCTACATGCTTAAAGCTTCAAATTGTGCGGCTCTAGATGGTGACTTTATTTCACATGGCATTTCCCTTAATCTGTCAATAATTTGCAATTCAAAAGTGCCATATTTTGGAAAACTCAAAGGATCCTCTTTCTAAGTAATCCTGCACCATCGGCGAATCCACAAAAATGAAAGTAGGCCCAAATTTGTTAACATAAAATGTGCAGGCGTTCCCTCAGGTGGTGCCATGTCACCGACCCAAATCGAATTTGTCAAATTACCTCCCAAAAATCTCTTAAAGCCATTTCATTTCTGCAATAATTCAAGGCAATTTTTGTATTCAATTCTGTAAACGTCAGATTTCTCTCCTCCAATCCTGTAACAGTTTTAAATTCTTGAAGACTTTCAACCAATCTCAATACGGTAATCACACAACAGACCTATCACAGTGCAGCACACTCTGATGTAACTCTCACTCCTCGCAGCAGCTCTCCCTCCTTCACAATTTCTTCGTACACATTCTCTCACACAATCATCTTATATCTGTAATTGTCTGCCTTTCTAAAAGATCGATAGAATTCAATCACTCAAGAATGCACATTCGATATGAAACCCCGACCAGCGTGGAATCACCTGAATCAGTATAGTTTACCCTTTGCGCACATTCGTCCCATTAACACAAGTTCCGTGTCTTAGGTGGAGCTGTTGACGACGTCTCATGACTAACTCTTCAACTCTTTGGTGAGACAATCACAATCTAGGTGTCTTCCACACCTTTCAATATTCCAGTATCTTAGGCCACTTCGGGACCCGTAGCTCAAATCTCAGTCCTTGGGCCACGTCTGACCCAAAACCACAAACACAATTACCTCAAATGCAATTACCGCACACCACAATCTATTCCAGCTCAATTACCGCAAATGCAATTACTGCAATCAAAATTACTGCAACACGTTTCTCCCAATTAATACTCACAACTATTTCAGCACCTGCCTTCTCACATCGCCTTCTAATACCACATTTCCAGTCTTCAAGTTCTAAGCATTGGAATCAGGACTTTTGGGGCTTGGCATTTATTCTAACTTGGGCAATAATTTTGTATCTCCATTCAGGGCGTTAACCTAAACTCTGCTTCTTTTGGTCAAGGTGTAAAACCATCCTCTGCTACCATCTGATAGGGCGGAAATCTCTCGGTAATCTCTCTTTAGAAATTTTAGGAAATGTGACACAATTACCTTTAATTACCATTTCTTTTTTTCCCGCCAAATTCTATTCTCAAGTTGATGAATCTTTTCCACCGTATTTTGACCAAAAGAGATCCTTCATAAAAACAGGCAAGTAATCAAATACAAGTAAATATTTAAGTCAATATTGAGAGTCATGAGTATTTATAAAGGGATTTATTTTCTAATTAAAGTTTAAGATTCTCTGACTCTTCATTTATTAGTCAGGTATTGGGAGCCGAGGATCTGAAGGACTCATCCCACGTTTGCGGAGAAAACTGGATTGTTCCCTGATGACTTAGCTAGAGGCAGCAAAAGGTGTGCCACTGTCTCCCAGCACAACATACAGGTAGGCATGCAAAGCTTTGGGTTTTGGGTGCGCACACAAGAGAGTGCCAGAATCAGTGCGGGGAGACTGAAATGGGTTAAGCTGTGCAAGTCGGGCCACCCACTCACTCCAAGGAAGTACTCTGACAGAGAATTGGGCAATGCAGACACACACACATGCAGGCCCTGAATTCCTGTCACCAGTGTTGCAGCAGGCATGAAACAGACACACATTGGAAATGTTCCAGCCTGGGCCACAAGCGGTTCCATGTCCTTTCATTTATACCTTTGGCTGTGCCTGGCTTCCAGTTGCATGTCACATGAAGCCACCCTTACCGTGATGGCCAGGTCGCTCACTACATGCATGTAAAAATTTGTAAAAATAGGATATCACCTTATATCAAGCTTCTCCAATGAGTAAGTAGCTCGTGAGCTATTGGTAGCTCACCAGCTACACATAAGTAGCTCTCCTGTGTGCATCCCAGCCAAATAAATGTGAAGCTTTTGCTTGGTTATGTTTAAATGAAGATTGATCCTTGTAGGTTATGAATATAGGTTTATTTACTTGGATACAGGTTACAGGTAAAGCCCCGCCAGGAGCAGCATCCTTGCTGCTCAGCCCAGCCACTCCAACTGGACTCATCCAAACACAAACACTCTCAATATTCTAATGACCTCACACACTGGCTGAGCAGCAGGGAGGAGAACATCAATGAACATCAATGGGTAGGATGCATTATACTCAACAGTAGATTACAACAGGTTACCTTAATATTTGTATATCAAAATTTAAAAGCATACCTTGAGATGTGGATGTTTGTATTTTCAGAACACGTAAGCTGATGTTTGTAGAAAAATGGTTGGATTTCCAAATATATTTGCAGCTAAAATGTTATTACTCATGTGGTGCTCGGGAGACATTACTATTTTTATTACCTTGGTGCTGGGGCATTACAGCTATGGCTGGTATGTGTCTTCCACATAGAGGCATTCCACAACAACAACACCCTTTATATATTACCACTGGCAACCATGCCTGATGAACTGAGGTTATCAATGCTAGTTTTCTTGCATATGGCAGACACTAATGTAATCTTTTCTAGTCATTATACAACATTAATAATAATAGTAGCTCATGATAATTTTCTTTATACAACATTAATAATAATAGTGGCTCGTGATAATTTTCTTTGAACTTACGTAGCTCTTATTTAAGAAAAGGTTGGAGACCCCTGGCTACCATAGCAGCATATTTGACACATACCCAAATTCGTGCACTTAAGACGTCTGATTGGGCTTCAGAGTTGGGGCGGGCAGAGGTGGCTGAATCTTAATTTCTTTAAAGGTTACAACATTGGTCGCTGTGTTAAAGCACACGCAAAAATCAAGCACATCCCTTGCATTACAATATCCAGTTTTGAGTTCACCTCGAACAAACAGAAAAATCAAACAGAGAAATTAAAAGTATGTTAAGCTAACAATCCGCTAGCTAATGAAGGCATTTCTGAACTATTTCCATTACTAGCGCTCAGAGCATCCTGTGTAATTATCAGACTCGTTAGTTTAATGGCACGCACACAGGAATGCATTTTTAAACAAAACATCACACTATCTAAAATAGGCTGAGGGGCAAGGAGACTGCAAAAAAAAATCTCTTGAATAGCATTTCTCGTTTACTAAGGCAGAGCCTGGTTTTGTAATGCAGTTCTTGTCCAGAGACGCATTGTGAAATTGCCATTAGCCTCTTCCTAGAACAGAACGTCTCACAAAGACTGAGCAGAAATCAAAGGACAGACAACTGCAATTGAATTCCACAGCTGTTGAAAATACATCAGTGCGAGCCGTCACCAAAGAGATGTATGAAGCAATCAGGTTCCATGCAACCCAAGCATTTCAATATGAAAAGTTGGAAAGGTTTTCACAAAGTCTATGGTGATTAAGGCTACAGGGCATGTAGGAATAATCTTTTCAAATAAATGTCCAGCCTACCTCCTTCATGAAATGGCACTCGTATATGGCATTTTGTCCGTTACACGTGAAAGTTCCCATTGCTATTGAAAGCCAAATAATTTGGTGTTGATTGGCATAAGACAGATGCTAATGCCATGATTACTTAAGGGTAATCTTCATTACCACTAGTCGAAATCTTCCTCGTCACAGTCCTTACGATTGAGGTAGATCCCACCGCCAAGACAGGAACATTTAGAAACCTTACAAACATTCTTCACCCCACCATAGAAGGTGCGTATGATACAAGTTGGCAGTACTATCAGAAACCAATGGAGAGAGTGTGTGTGGTTGGGCAAGGTTTTTAATTCCGGCGCTCATATATACCTCTGTAAAAAAATTGCTGTCCAGAGATTTTGATTTTTGATTTGTGTTTTTGGATCATTAGAGAAGTAATTTAGCTTGGGTAGACATTGCTGATCCGGGCCAAATTTTTCTGGACGACATTTTTAAAAATGGCTGATGTGGTGCAGTGATGATGTAATATTTCAGGAACAATGAGACTTATATACTTCATTTTTATGTCAAAACATAGGTTTTGGGGGTCAAGTAGTCTTATAGAGAAAGAAAATAACTCTACAGAGCAACCCTTCCACCATTTTCCAAAATGGCGGCTATAATACAGGAAGAAGAGACATATATAGAAATGAAACAAATAATAATGGTTTTTAATCCTTTTATGTATACACGAAACAATGTTTATGATCTGAATATGAAAAAAATATTGTTTAACATTCCTGTTCTAGATACATTTTTATAGTTCACTTTATTTATTTGTTTCGGCAATTGTTTGTGGTACATTTGCAGAATGTTGAACATTTGAGAAGAGCATATCGACAGTGACATCTTTTTGTAGCAAAGGTTTTGAAAGTACATGTACTTGTAAGTTCTGTGGGTAGAGGCTTTAGAAATTTCGTAGGTTTTAGCACCCCATCAATATCTTCCCAACCACATTCACACAGATCTTCCTCTACATATGCATGATCCAAATCATTTACATATCTTCTGATCAAATAGAACGCTCTTTTAATGTGTCCATGCACAGAATATGATGTCAATGAAACGTCACTTAGCAAGACTGTTCTCTTGAACTCCCTGTACTGAAGATCGTAAAATGTGTGACAGAACTCATTTTCCACACACACACATGGTATTTTTCGATGTCTTTAAGGTCACATTCTTCTTCTGTCCCAGCAAATCCTTTTAGAAACTTCACAGGTTCAGCAGTTAAAGCGCCAAGCTTTGTTCCAATTTTGCTCATAGTGTCATCACCCGTAACAATATGTGCCTTGATAAGAACACTAGGCATCTCTGGGCCAAGTTTCTTGTACAGAATTTGAAGCAGGACTAAGCGTCTTTTCTTGCCTGTTCCATAACGTATCCTTAACTTTGACAATCCTTGTCTTATGAACATTGCAACAAATCTAGTAGCACAATAATAAGATCTTTGTCATTTGACTCGATTGGAACCATTTCGAACAGCCCACTCAACATGTGCACAACACGAAGGTCAGCTTCCTCCAATTTGCTGTTAAGTTCTTGAACAATATGGCCCGTACCTTTTAAATATATCTCTGCAGGCACCAACTCCTCATT
Source organism: Calotriton arnoldi (assembly GCA_963921515.1). Taxonomy (NCBI): domain Eukaryota; kingdom Metazoa; phylum Chordata; class Amphibia; order Caudata; family Salamandridae; genus Calotriton; species Calotriton arnoldi. The sequence goes on along the minus strand of CAWUFW010012689.1, from coordinate 41,968 downwards.
GACAATCATTTCACTTGCAATAATTGGAAATTCAGTATCAACAAGTTCTTCTTGTTTGAAGTTGATGACCAGTAGTTATGAAGTTGCATGGGTATGGGAGTCGAATGTTTGATGCAGGCAAGGTCAATCGTTCCACTTGTAGACATTCGTCTGATTCTCTCACATTCTTTGACAGATAGTTCAAGATAACTGTCAAAGACAATGTGGAGTTCTTGCAAGGTGCACCCTGACTTTGATTTCTGTAGAACAGTCAGAAGGACCTCTCAGAAGTTTTGCATGGATGAAATCTTGACCATTCGCAATGGTGACATATAGTTCACAACAACAGCAGTTTTCATTAAGGACACCTTTTCAAATTGAACTTCTTCAGGTGCAAGGTTTTTTTCGAGCTCTTGTATGAGTTTCTGCTTCACTGGTTTGGTTGCAGCATCTACATCAAATAATGCGTTTGTTGGAAGAAGATCAAGCAAAAGAATGTCCTTGATAAATTTACCTCTTTCTTTTGGTACATCCATCTCTCTATGTGCTTGCAAATGTTGTTTTTTGCAACCTGCTTTGTAGTGGCAAGTTGGACAAAACTCTTATTATGGCAATTAAAAAGTGGAAGTTTAGCTTTAGTGATTATGTCAAACAGCTTTTTCTCTTTCTATACAAATCTTTCCTGTTTCAGTTCTGCATATGGTAAACTCTTGTCCTCCAGCACACGCTAATATCAACATGCAATAAGTACTATAGTATATGTTCGAAATTTCAACAGGTGTATTTATTTTTGAAATCTTTTTGTTCAGTTCTTTAGTCCTTAGCCATTCAGAGGATGATTTTTAATAGATCATAAAGATATTGTTCCTTTGCTGCCTATGAAACCCGTACACTGAATTAGGTAATTTATGAGTGATTTAGCACTGTGTGCCGCACAATCATGTAGTACACTAAGGGCTTTACAGGTGCCCCCCCTTATATCTATACTCCAGTCCCTAAGTGAATTCTTCTAAGTGCAGTCATAGAACAAAGCCATTAACATATACCTAATGTCTGAAGCTGCAGTTCAGCATATCAGGATTACTATTGCAACAGCACTCATCATAGGGTAAACCTAAACTGTCTCATGATGGACTAAACCCATCTCCCTGTTACTAGGTGAACAATCCAACACTTACAGCCCTACTTCACAATGTTAGGAATAGCTCATGTCAAAGGATCAATCAGTGATGAGTGATGTGACTATGAATACTTGGCTGCCATCCCTCCTGATAAAACATAAAACTTCAGAAGGATCATGAGGCTCTGCTTTCATGGTCGTTATTCATATTGAAAATCAAGATCAAGTGAACTTTTGCCTTTTGCTCTGAGGGAATCTTCTATCCTTCCGAAGCTCACCTTAGGACATCTGCATTATTGTTAGATAGTAGTACTGCCCCAGTCAAGCTCCCCAGTAGCCACTATCCCTGGAGCAGGTTGCACCTGGTGGAAACCTGATGCTCGGAGCCAGAGTAGAGAGCCTCTTACAGCTCACCCCCACATAACTAGGTAAGTGAAAAAACAAAAAAAGTAGTGGTAATTCAGAGCAGTGTGCACAAATCAAACAGCATTAACGTCTATCTAGAGCCATTCTGCTGCTTTATTTTAATTAAAGATTTAGATTTCCCAGTTCTGAGTTAGCTGTTTGTCCCCAGCTAAGGCAGAGTATCAAATTTCGGCAACTTTATCAAAAAAGTACTGTGCAACATTTTCACAAAGTTCAGGATATGGAAAAAGAAGAGATTTGGAAGCAGAAGGATTACAAAGCTTGCTAAGAACTTAACTATCTCTGAACCACTTGTATGTAACAGAAAGTATAACAATTACTGTTTGCTGGACTTGGCCTTTTCTGCAGGGCCATCCCCAAACATTTTAACTTACTCCTCTATTTTTGTTGATCTCATTTTTGTGGCCTTAAAACTCTGTGCAGTTTACCACTGCTAACTATGCTAAAGTGCTTATGCTCTCTCCTTTATACGTGGTTAAATTGGCTTACACCCAATTGCCACATTTAATTTACTTGTAAGTCCCTGGTAAAGTCTCATGCCATTGCAGCCTGTGGTGTTGTTTAAACTGCCATTTCGACCTGGTAAATTATATCTTTTGCCTGGCCAAACCTTCCTTTTTATTACATATAAGTTATCCCTAGGGTAGGTCTAAACAGCCTATCGGGCAGGGTGCAGTGTATTTAAGATGTTGGGCATGTACTTTTAACTTTTATATGTCCTGGTAGTGAAAAACTTTCAAATTCGTTTTTCACTACTACAAGGCCTATCTCTCCTATACGATAACATTGGAGTTGCCTTATTTCATGTTATAAGTGTAATTTCCAAATGGTAAGAGATTACCAGTTCATCTTTGGTGTCTCTGGAATTGCAATTTAAAATCCTAACTTATGGTGAATTCCGATTTTAAAGTGCAATTCTGAAAACGCCACTTTTAGAAAGTTGGAATTTTCTTGACTTAGCCATTTAGTGCCTGTCTCTGGTCACATGGCTGGGTCTAGCTGACAGTTGAGCTTTGTGTATTCTTCTTAGACAATCATACACAATACGGAACTTATGTGTGCCTCAATGGGCCATCACTGGCAGGATGAGAGGGAGGAGCTGGGCATAGTCCCACGTACACCTGAATAGGTTGTGTCCTTCCTCCACACAAAGGGCTGCATACTCCCTGTAGTAGTCTGGAGCCAGGACAGGGAAGGCAGGATGCCTGGGACTTCAAAGGGAAATCTCCAGAAGCTTCGCCCCTACTTCAAAGGCACATCTGAGTATAAATACTGGAGCTCAGACACCACATTTCAGTACACTTCTGGACCTGTGGATACTCTGTCGGGGAGAAGGATTCTGTCCTGCTGTAGGACTGTCACTCTGCTGGAATGCACTCTGCTGGACTCCTGCTTTGCTGCGCTCACCTGCTGCCTGCTGCCCTCCTGTCTGGGTGAGAAGGAATGGACCTGCATCTCTTGAACCCAAAACCCCAGAGTGAATCCAGGAGCTAGTTGGCTGGACTCTTGACTTGAGACTCATGGACAGAAGGCTCTGACAACCTTACATCTGCACCTGGACTCTGCCATCTATGAGTCTACCTTGCCCAGTGGTGCCACCCTTGTCCTGGACCCTTGGAAGTGGGCTTAAGGTGCTCTGCCAGCCTCTGTGGATCCAGCGAAACTGACAGATCTCCTCTTCTGCGCGGTGCAACAACGAACAGAACCAACTCACCTCATCTATTATGTGGATTGGACCAGTCGCAAAGACTCACATGCAACGCATAACGCCTCTGGAACCACCACTGCACGACGCATCCTCGGCACAGGCCTTTGCAATCCTCATTGACAGCAGCCTCAACAACAGACTCTGCATATCATCCTCGCAGCTTCTCAGAACTAACACATCGCCCGACATTCACGCCTTCACGCAGACTTAGCAGCACAAGACCTGCCTATGGGATCCTCGACAACAATGCAGACCCTTGCATTGCTGCCTTGCTGCATCTCGGAACTGACGCTTTGCTTCACCTGCACAACGCATCTTTGACGTGGATCCACGCAACACTCCACAAATCAGGATTTAAGGTACTCTGTTCAGCGGGCCTAACTGGGTCCCTGGAGCCAGCCCGTGGTCCATCATGGCTGGCCGGAACTTGTGACTTTGTCACGGTCTGGTGCGACCAGATTTCCACAGTAGACACGGATCCACCTTTTGATTTTCTCTAAAAATGTTATAATCAAATATCTCAGGTTCTATTAATTGTATTTTTGTCATTTTAGTCCTGTTTTATTGAATAAAAATTACTATATATTTCGAATTCTGTTGTGGGCTCCTTTTAAGGTGTGTTTCCACTGTGTTACTGTTTGAAGTGTTTCACAAATACTTTACTCATTGCCTTGGGGTAAAGCCTGACTGCTCTGTGCCAAGCTACCCAAGGGTTAAGCACAGGTTAATTTAAGGTGTGCTTGAGGCTTCAGCCTGAGAAGAATTGTGGTTTCTCCATGAGAAGGGTTTGATCCCCCTCAACCAGTAACCCAATTTCTTAGATAAGTGAATATTGCTAGGCCCAGAAACGTAACTACGGCGGAAGGACATTGAAAATAAGTAACATTGGGAACACGAGGAAGTTCATACACAATACATGTACGCTAGGTAAACATTCTGTTACATCAGCTTTGTCTTGTTCAGCCAAGCCTGTGGGGAGAGAAGATTTTCAGGGGGTCAAGATAGGAGGGGGAATGAGCAGGAGTGAGAGGAACAGCATCAGAACAGCATCATGTTAAATAATATGGTGTTTTGTGAAAACGTAGCACAACTAAATTGCATTAATAAACACACTTCTGTAAGTCATATAAAACTGGTTTCAACTGCATTATTAAAAATTCTGCATTCGCTAAAAAAAATTAATACTCAGTGCTAATTGTTACCAAAATTATCAGTCTAAAAACTCTAACAGTCCTCCTGAGCCCGTGAGTCCAAAATGAACTTATTTTTCTTATGACTTTTACCTGTGCCTCTCTAAGAATGAAAGGTAAAGCATTAAACTTTGATGTCAAACAAAAGTGAGAAAGGGATGCCAATCTAGTGACTGAATTACACAATGTGAAACCAGAAAACCGGGGATTAATCCCGGCTTGGCCACTTCATCAAATTGTGTCATTGTAGGCAATTATTTAATTTTATTGTGCCTCCTATTTTTTTATTGTTGCGTAATAGAAAGCCTTGAAATATGTGAGGATGTGTGCTGTACAAAAACTCTCTTGTGTTTGACTTAATGGACTATAATGTTGCTCTGTTTAAATTGACAACTGAATTGCCTCTTAGTTCATTAACAGTATTGTCGTGGGGGTTAGGGTCATGAATGTTTCTAAGTTCATGTTTAAAAACTATGGGGCATATTAGCAAGGAGTTGCGATATTTATCGCCAACGCGCTTAGCGCGTTTTTTGTTAACGCCGCCTATCGCTGGAAATTATCGCTGAGATAACACCCTATTAGTAAGGTTTATCTCCATAGCGATAATATTTCCAGCGATAGCGGCAAAATGTGAGAATATCGCTGGAAAAGCAGCGATATTCTCGCATTATCGCTAAGGTGGATTCAGCATTAGAATCCACCTCCTATACTTTAAACAGGTAAGTCATCCTCACTAGCAGGTGATAAAATATAGCGATAAACGCGCTTAGCGCGAATTATTTTATCGCTTCGCCTGCCTTGCTAATAGGGGGTAGTGGGATTAGCAACTGTTTTCAGTCGCTTTTAGTAGGGAACGCCTTCCTTGCATGTCATTAGCGATAATTATCGCTGACATGCAAGGCGATGGAAAACGCGGCCTCTAACGCCTGAAAGCTGTCGCTAACGCCTGTTAGCGACAGCTTCCTAATAGGGCGATAAAGCCCTTGATAATATGCCCCTATCACTTTTATTAAATGTCTCTTAATGCAGTGATGAAATCTGGGGGTGTACCTTGGAACTGATGCAGTAGGCAGCACTAATCAGTGCTCCTGTCGGCAAAGCCCTATCCAGTGCCATCCTGAAGCAATGAGACAGACTTGGGGGCCATAGCACAGACCTGAGAGAGCCTCCAGCACCCGGATGCCTTTCTCAAGATGAAAGAGGACATTAAAACTAAGTTTGGGGGCTGGTCGACTGGGCTAGTGCGGTGAAGCAGCAGCAATAATGGCAGCCGCGACCTTCTGTTAGGCCATAAGACCCAGCACATTGGAAATAACCTGACATTGCTGCGGCCCAGGGACAGCTGAAATACTGCCAGAGGATGAGAAATGAGTGATACCGAACAGCGGTATGGAGCTGGAGGGCGCTGCTTCCTGGGTGACCTCCGCTTAGTAACTCACGGACACAACTGAGCCGTGGGCGGGCGAGCGGCAGCGTAGCACTGGGAGAGATTGGAAAATAGACTGAGAGGACAGAGGCGCTGAGAAACTGCACCTAGGTGGCCTGCATCCCAAGGAGGCACTCATGGCACTGCCGGACATGGAGGGTGGGCATGACTGCTGGTAAGTGGCGACCCGCACCAAGACCTGACCCCGTAGGCTGAGGGAGAGGAGGGCGCTTCGGGTTGAGATCGGCAGTACGATGCTTGCGACTGCCTGAGGGCCTCCACCCTCCCCACCCTGATATACTATGGTGCTGCTCAACAAGAATTATCCCTGGAGAGGGTACTGCTCAATAAGAATGATCCCTGGAGAGGGGAGCCATTCCACCAGCATGGGGGTCACCTGCTATAGCCCCCAACTTGGACTTGGAAGAGAGGGCTGGGGTGCACATGGGCTGAACCAGTGAAGGCTCGAACCCAGTGGGGGCCCAACATGGAGCAGCCTGACACTAAAGAGATCTGCTAAGTGGAGTGATAGTGAGGGGGGTTCACTGGAGTGCAATCAGGGGTGAGACACCTGCTGTTATATGAGGAACTCCCTCCCCCCTTTGATTTACCACAGTGCTGTATGCCAAGGAGTCGCCCCTGCTACAAGGGAGATCGCCCATCATAGCCCTCCTAATTGACTGGCCAACCGGCCCGCAGTGTGACTCACCTGCTCCCAGTGCGGGCCCAGTGCAGAGTGTCATAGCGTGGAGAGAGGGCATTGTTATCGATGGATTGGGGCCTGCTGCGCTACCTGTTACTACAAGGCGGCTGTGAGTGACCTGCTCCAGGCTGTGATCAATGGTAGGGCACTTGCTGCCCTGTCTGAGGCCCCTCCTTGAGCACTGCTGGGAGGCCCCAGAAAAAGAGCCAGTGCAAAACTGTTGAGGAGCAGCCAGGAGTAGCCTATACTTTTGATATTAGCCTAGGAGAGGCCCATATTGTCTTAAAGCCACCTGTCACAGACTGGTGAGGGGCGCTGCTGAGTTGGCCAAAGGTGGGAGTAGACTGGGCCAGCTAGAGTTTGTGCGAGGAGAAGGTATGTAATTCAGCCATGAATGGGGTAAAACTGGCAACATAAGACATGGACTTTTAGGGGGGCTCCATAATGGGATACCAGGAGGTGCAGCCCTACCTCTGTGGGGGGTACAGGCCCCTACACCCAAGGCAGCAATGGAGTGAGGCACAGTCACAGATTGTCGTACTGCCATAACCAAGAGGACATGGGCGGAGACCTCACAAGGGTCACGTCAATGAAACTGAGTACTTCCCTCAGGTGACAAACACCATTGAATTCTTACTACTGGATTGAGACTAGCAGTAGTAAGTCTCAATCCAGGGTCGTCAAGGGCGCACCCAATGACTAGGCCTGAGGGCCTGCAGACTCTAGGGTGCTACACATGCCTACCCCATCAAGGAAGAGTGGTATCTACAGTATACCGCTCACTTCTGACATCAGTGGGTTCACTTCGTCCTCACCGCTATGGGGAAAAACACACGTAAAAAGGACCCAGACATAGGTGGGCCAATCCAAAAAGAAGTTGGAGATGCTCTGCAGGCAGATGGAAACAAAACCCTACAGACTGGACTGATGGGAGTGCCTACTCTCCAAGACATCCTACAGGCCATCACGATGTCTTGAGAAGCAGTAGAGGCTAAAATAGATACCTTGAGGGAAGACCTGTGTCTCCTAAGGGATGACCATCACCGCTTAGCAAAGCGCGTCACCTCGACGTAAAAAGATCTAGCGAAAATACCTCTGGCTTTGACATTGGCAAACAAAAGGCTTACCATCATGGAAGCAAAGGTTTGTACACTTGAACTGCGGATGGAGGATGCTGAAAACAGATTGCGCTGAAATAATATACATGTGTTCAGCCTACCCGAAAAAATTGAAGGCAACAACATGATGGCGTACCTAGAGAGATGATTTCAGGAGGAGGTAGGAATGGAGGGCCTCTCCTCCTTCTACACTTTTAAAAGAGCCCATAGAGTGCCCACAAAACCTTCACTCCCTGGGGCGCCACCACGTCCTGTAGTGGTCCAACTTCTGTTCTACAAACACTGCAACCACATCCTCAACCAAGATCAGCAAAAGGGGTCACTCTCAGTAAAGAACGATACAGTCAGAATTTTTACAGTCTTACCTAGATGCAAAGAAGAGACTCTGACAATTGGAGAGCCTTTATGCAATAATGTTCCTAGCAAGATTAAGAGTTGTGGCTCCAACCAGCACCCAATCATTCACTACCCCAAAAGAGATCTGGAATTGGATTGACCAACAGCCGCAGCCAGGGTCCAATTCGAGACCCATGCAGCTGACACGCAAGCAGACGAGGATCTTATACCTCAGCGACTCCATCCAGGCTCGAGACCCATCAAGAGAGAAGGAAAGTGATGGCAGAAGTTGCTTCATTGAATGCCAATGGAGTGGGTAGGGTATCGCCAACGACCGAGGGCGATGCACGAAACTTGTACTCTGATCACATCTCAAGCATGTTGGGGGAATTGAGCCAAGATCTCCCTAGAGTAACTCCTGGAACAACTAATGAAATTATTTAACAAAGACTGATACAGGAGAATCTCTGAAAGGGAGAAAATCTAGTCTACAAGGCTAGGCACTTTGGGAGGGGGAGTCCTTACTCATTTCTCCAAAGTCTGAAGCAGCTTCTGAGTGTATGTACACTGGATGGGTGGAACCACCATTGGGGCATGGCCTTTTCTTCACCTCCACTCTAAAGTAGGCTGTGGATGCTCCCACAAGAAATTGTAAATTGTAAGTTTCACAATTGTTTGGATGGGGGTAATTACGCACTTGTCCTGGGGCATGGGAGTTGGGATACTAGTTGTTTTTTGGTTGAGGGGGACAGCATGAGTCACAGCTCTGGAACCAATATGTTCAGGGCCTATGAAGGGTCACCGTCCAGCAGTGGGAGGAAGGCTATAGGGTGGGAGAAACATTGGACCATACAGGAATAAAATAAATAGATACCCCCATGACTTATAAGGTCCTCTCCTGAAATATCGGGGATGAACACAATGCCCAAGTGTTCTAAAGTATTCTCTTACTTGAACAAGCGAGGTATCCACATTACTTTCTTACAAGAGACTCACCTGGTAGCCAAGGAGGGGGCAGCGTTACAGCACAGATGGAGAGGGCAGGCTTATTATACAACCTACTCAGCATATGCCAGAGATGCACTGGTTTAGATCAGAACGGGTGTCCCCTTTCACCACATGGGGGATTTAATAGACCTGGATGGTAGGTATTTAGTGGTGACGGGGCAGACAAGATGGCCAAGATGTGGCTATAATAAATGTGTATGGTCCCAATGTAGAGCAGGGTGCTTTCCTTAAAGGGCTATCGGGACCCTTGTCCCCTATATGATCCACTCAATGATTATGGGAGGAGGCTTTAACTGCATAGCAGACCCTCAGATGGACCGCTCACATCCCCCCTGAGGGGATCACCGGCACACTGGACGGCACATACCTTTGCGGACTGGCAGGCAAGATGGGGATTAATAGATACGTGGAGACAAACACATCCATAGGGCCAAGATTAATCCGTCTTCTCATGAATACGCAAACTGCATATATGGCAAGACACATTTCTATGCACCCCTGACATCCTCAGTCTACCTGCCATCCTCAGTCTAGTGTCCAACATAGAATACTTGGACCGTACAATGTCAGACCACAACCCAGTCCTTATACAGTTGAGGTGAGAGCGGGCCCGTCCACGCATTACTACCTGGTGGCTAATGTAGGAATCCCTGGAAGACCAGGTGAACCTAGAGGAGATTAGGGAGAAGATCATACAATATTTTGTGGACAATACTGATATGGCATCTTCCCCTCAGCTGGAGTGGGATGCATTCAAGACAGTGATTAGAGGACTGTGCATAGCGGAGTGGATGGGAGTCAGAAATACCCTGTTAATGGAGGTAAGGTTGGCAGAACAGGAATTGAGGGACATAGAAAAACAAAGACTGGTGCACCCAGAAATGCAGCATACCTTAATAGACACTAAAGAGACAGTGGCAGTTGAGGTCAAAAGGCTGTGATGCTTTGATTACAGGCATTAGATTAAGCGAGCCCATGCCGAGAGGGACTGCACTGGATCATTTTTAGCTTGGCTAGCGAACCCAACAAAGAGAGGCTCTGTCATAGTCAAAATCATAGATGAGGAGGGACTCGGAAAGGCATAGGCAGGAAGAGATCAATCAGCATTTTGTTAGTTATGATACCGGCCTAGACAGGAGTGCCGCAGGGCATGATGAAGCGGAGATTCAGGACTTTCTCACACCGCTGCCCCTACCAAACCTCACAGCTGAAGAGGAAGAGATGCTAGGTGAGGGGGCCACCATACAGGAAGTAAAAGCAGCAATTAAGGGACTGGCAAGGGGTAAACCTCTGGGTACAGATGGGATCCCAGTGGAGTTTTATGCTGCCTGTTGAGGGACTGGCCCCAAAATTAGTGGAACTGTACGATGCAGCCAAAACAACTGGCTGCCTCCCCAGCTCTATGTGAGAGGCCCTAATAATACCACTCCTAAAGCCTGGTAAACCACCCTATGACGGCAGGGCTTATCAGCCATTGTTGATACTCAATCTGGATTTCAAGATATTGAGTAGAATCTTAGCCACTAGGCTCTTCCCATATATGACTAAACTCATACATCCTGAGCAGGCAGGATTTATCCTCGGCAAAACATGGCGCTCAATATACAGCGACCATTATCGATACTGGAAGCTAATGATTATGATGGCGAAGAGGCATCTGTATTTGCAATAGCCATAGAAAAGCCTTTTGGCAGTCTTGAATGGAGCTTTTTGTATGGGGTAATAGAACACATGCATTTGGGGAAAGGCATCCTGACATCAATCAATCAATCAATCAATCAATCAATCAGTGATCTTATAAAGCGCAACTGCTCACCCGTGAGGGTCTCAAGGCTCAGGGTGCGGGAGTGGGGGGTTGGGTCTGCGGTTCAGTCGAAGAGCCAGGTCTTGAGGTCCTTCCTGAATTGCTGTAGCAATGGTGATTGCCTGAGGTGCAGAAGCAGGGAGTTCCAGGTCTTCGCATCGAGGTAGAAGAAGGATCTTCCTCCAGCCGTGGTTCTGCAAATCCGTGGGATGGTGTTCAGGGCCAGTTGGACGGAGTGGAGATGTCTGGTGGGAGTGTAGAAGGAGAGGCAGTGGTTGAGATATGCAGGTCAGGCATTGTAAAGGGCTTTGTAGGCGTGCATGAGAAGCTTGAAGGTGATTCTCTTGTTGACATGTAGCCAGTGAAGGTCTCTCAAGTGGCCAGTGATGTGGTTAAGTTGTGGGATGTTCAGGATGAGTCTGCAGTTTTTTATTTAGTTTCTGGATGGTGCCTGTTAGACCTGGCATCATTGGCGCGGGTCTCCCTTCCTGTTTTCGCTTCCTATCTTTTATGTTGGCTGCATTTAGATGCTCTGGGCGCTGTGCCACTGCCAATCAGTGCCACAGCGCGAATGCTCCCTGTGTAAAGATAACTGTATGAATTGGGATAACCATAATTGGCTTGTTTGGTTTACCTGTCAGTCCCTAGTATAAGTGCACTGTGTGTGCCCAGGGCTGGTAGACCAAATCCTGCTGGTGGGCCTGCAGCGCTGATTTGCGCTACCCACCGAAGCAGCTTTTAAAGTATGTCTGTGTAGCATGTTCTAATAGCGAGTTACCCTCCATTTCACTGCTTACTATTGTGAGGCTATCCGTTCTCATAGGCCAGAATGGGCAGGCTGAGTATTACATCCCATAATCCTACCTGCCCCCAGGAACCCGATAGGAACTTCGAGTTTGATATGTTTAAGCTCAGGACATTGAGATACATCTTTTAGTAAGGATCTTTTGCGTAGTCCGTGTTCGAGAATGCCGCTGCTAGAAACGAGGTATTTTCTGGCCTAAGCTTTCCTGTAGGCTTTGCTAGCGTGTGTATTGGCCGTCTGGTTTTGGAGCAGCAGGGCCAGCTGGGTCAGACCTGGCTGGAGAGAGAGATCGGCATTTAGAGTATGGAGAGGGGTGACTCTTTGATCTGAGCAGGGCCGTGCCTGGCAAGGTGAATGATGGCTCCACCTCCCACTGGGCGTCTGATAGCAGACCCCAAGATTCTCAAAGGGCAGGATGTCGCCTCGTAAACCAAGTGCTCCCCGACCCCACCGAACTGGTTCTGGCTGGATGCAGTGATTTGTGACTGCAGAGAACAAAGACTTTTTAAGTATAAAACGCTGCGCTGAAACCTTGTTCAAGGGTGTTCCTTCTGGATGTCAAGACGAAACTCTGTCCGAGTGAACAGAGGAAAGGAGTTTGAAACTTTCACCAAGCTTTCTGAAGAAACTACCCGAGGGCCTGAATTGAGAGCGCCTCCTGCTGAAGTCTCAGGGACATTAGACTTCACCCCGTCAGCCGTCTGAATTCCTGTGCTAGGGATTCTACTTGCAGGTGAGGCCTCCGTCGAGTAATCTGGAACCTCTAGTTCTACTGTGAGGAACGCGGACTGGTAACCCTTGTTAACTCTGTGTGTGGGCCGCCGCAGCTAAGAGAGAGCTGCCGCCGTTGAGCTCCCGTCTTAATTGGAACCTTCGGAACCTTCGCTGAATCTGTGTGGGCCGCCGCAGTTAAGAGAGAGCTGTAGCCGCTGAGTGCCCGCACCTTTGCCAACTTTGCCTCATCGTGATTTGTCCTGTGGGCCGCCGCAGCTAAGAGAGAGCTGTTGCCGCTGAGTGCCCGCACTTGTGTCAGCTGTGCATCATCGTGATTTGTCCTGTGGTCCGCCGCAGCTAAGAGAGAGCTGTTGCCGCTGAGTGCCCGCACTTGTGTCAGATGTGCATCATCGTGATTTCTCCTGTGGGCCGCTGCAGCTAAGAGAGAGCTGTTGCCGCTGAGTGCCCGCACTTGTGTCAGCTGTGCATCATCGTGATTTGTCCTGTGGGCTGCCACAGCTAAGAGAGAGCTGTTGCCGCTGAGTGCCCGCACTTGTGTCAGCTGTGCATCATCGTGATTTGTCCTGTGGGCCGCCGCAGCTAAGAGAGAGCTGTTGCCGCTGAGTGCCCGCACTTGTGTCAGCTGTGCATCATCGTGATTTGTCCTGTGAGCCACCGCAGCTAAGAGAGAGCTGCTGCCGCAGAGTGCTCGCACCTTTGCCAACTTTGCATCATCGCGATTTGTCCTGTGAGCCGCCGCAGCTATGAGAGAGCTGCTGCCGCGGAGTACTCGCACCTTTGCCAACTTTGCATCATCGTGATTTGTCCTGTGGGCCGCCGCAGCTAAGAGAGAGCTGCTGCCGCCGAGTGCTCGCACATTTGCTGACTTTGCATCATCGTGATTTGTCCCGTGGGCCGCCGCAGCTTAAAGGGAGCTGTTGCCGCTGAGTGCCCGCACCTTTGCCAATTTTGCATCATCGTGAGTCGTCCTGTGGGCCGCCGCAGCTAAGAGAGAGCTGCTGCCACTGTGAGCCCACCACGGAGCTGCATGACGAGAGTCATCGCCACCACCAGCCCGGGCCGCCGCAGGCTGCTGCCGCTGAGAGCCCGCCTGTCCCCGAGTGCCCAAATCATTGTGAGTGCACGTTGCGGACCTAGCAGACGAGTTGTGGTCGCTGGGAGTCTGCCTTTCACCGTCTCCACTTCTTCGAGAAGCTACGTGCTGTGTCCCCGTCCAACGGCAGGTATCTGGTGCACAACGGGTCGCATAGACCCAGGCCTTGAACTCAGTCAGTGCCACGTTCTGGTGACTACGTTATTGCCTTTTTAAGTCCCTACTGATTTACGTGCATTGTGACTGGTTAAAACGCTTTTGAGAGTCTCGCGCTAAACCTTAGATAAAGATACTATTTTTCTATACCTACTTGAGTTGTGTCCTTTTGTGGTGTCGTTACTGCCTTATTGTGCATGGTCATAAATGCTTCACACACTGCCTCTGAGATAGGCCTAACTGCTCGTGCTACATTACCACAGGGTTGAGCAGGGGTTATCAAAGGGGGTAGCCCACTTGCTCTGACTTAGGAAGAAGGGTCCCTATTTGGACAGTGGCACCAGCCATTGCCAACTAGAGACCCTCATTTCTAACATTGGCGGTCAGCGGTGAGGATCAGGACTTGCATTTATGATCCACGTACAATAACTGGTAGACGCCACTAGTGAGTACAGACCAAAGCGCAGCCACGCACGTTTTTTTTCCCCTCTTCGAATTTTTTTTTTTTGGTTGGTTGTTCTAGTATTGAATCGTTGATCGCAGCCATAAGTACTGCTAATATGGGAAGGCCAACATCCAATGCTTCGGAGGATCTCACCTTTGAGGAGGAAAGATTAGATACCTATACTGCCAAACAGCTGAAGTCATTTTGTAAACAATTCGCAGTCCCCGTGATAGGTCTCTCTAGGAAGGAGGAGTACCACAAGGCGCTGAAGGCCTGGTGGGAAGCCAGAGGGTCCACTGGGGATGAGGAAGAGTATGCTGGAGGGCAGCAGGATGATGCAGTAGAGGGGGGGGGAGATAGAACACCCTCCAATCCAGGTACTAGTGTATCCCAAAGGAGCCTGACCCCAGAAGAGCTGGAGGACAGGGAGATAGATAGGAGGCATAGTTTGGAGATGGCTAAATTGGAAGGTCAGAAGGACCTTGAGAGTAATAAGTTAGACATTGAGAAAAATCGATTGTAAATTGAACTTGAGAAAATGAGAATGGATCATGAGAGAATGTTGAGGGAGATAGAGATCAGGGCGAGGAGTGTCCCGGTCTCCCCCTCTGGTGGCAGCATAACTTTAGTAACTCCTGAGAGTAGAGTTTATATTCCTAAGGATGTCATTAAGGATTTTCACAAGAGTGAGGATATTGGGCAATGGTTTGCCGCATATGAGATAGCAATGGTGTCCCACCGGGTCCCTGAGCAGGATTGGGGAGCGGGATTGTGGGGGCGCTTTGTGAGTGATGGTAGGGATACCCTGTTGGACCTGCCTGAGGAGAGCAGGATGGTGTATGCCCATATGAAAGAAGCTTTGATGACCCGTTATGGTTTGACCCCAGATATGTACAGGCAGAGGTTTAGGACCTGTAATAAGTTAGAGGGTACCACGTGGGTTGAATATGTGTCTTTTTTCTGCAGAGCAATAGATCGCTGGGTAAAGGGTAGCAAAGTGGAAACTTTCGAGCAATTGTATGATTTGTTTGCGTGGGAGCATTTTTCTAGTAACTGTTTTCCAGAGCTACGCCAGCACCTGATTGATAGCAAGCTGACTAACCCTAGGAAGCTTGTTGAGGAGGCGGACCGCTGGGTGAACACCCGGGTCCGCAAAGGTTTTGTGGGAGACTTCGCCAGAGGTGGGCAGGGTCCCCAGCAGAGAAGTGGGGGGACAAGGGTAAGCCGAGGGAGTTCCAGAGAGGGCCCCAAAGTAATTCCCAAGGGAACCAAGCAGTGGTGTCCCAGCCTCCCCTGAGAAGAAGCCAGTGTCCCCGACAGGTAGGCCTGTTCAGAGGGGGCCACTCACTTGTTTCAAGTGTGGTCAAGTGGGCCACCGGTATTATGATCCCCAGTGTCCCCAGAGGGACCCCAATGCATCCCCTCATGCACCACCCCGTGCACCATCCCGCCAGATTGCCAGTGTAGCCCTGGGGGGGAGGAGGTAGAGGTCCAAGGTGGGTGGGATCCCGTAGAGTTAACCCTTGTCTCGCTAGGAGACTTTGAGAAGGTCCCTAACCCCACACTGCCTAATAACACTAGGAAGTACCGGCAGTGGGTGACCATCAATGGCCATAGGGTGGAGGCTCTCAGGGACACCGGAGCTAGTGTGACTGCTGTCAGCTCCCGATTGGTGTCCAAAGAGAAGGTTGTCCCCCATGCATTCTGCCCCGTAGTGTCAGCAGACAACTCAGAGAGCCAGTGTGAAGTGGCTCAGGTTCCCTTCGAGTGGGGGGGGGGGTCTCAGGAACTCTTCAAGTGGCTGTGAGGCCCGCCATGCCGGTAGACTGTCTGTTGGGCAATGATCTAGAGAACTCCCCGTGGGCTACGGTGGAGAAAAAGTCTCATTTGGAAATGTTGGGTCTGCCTGAGTGGGCGTGTGCGACCACTCGGTCCATGACAGCTCAGAAGGATGTTCAGGAGGGTCTGGAGTAACCCTGGGCGTAGTTTGCGTAGTAGCGCTACGCGAAGCTACGCGAAGCTACGCGAAGTGCACTTCGCACTATGCGAGCTACGCGTAGCACTACGCGAACTGTGTAGTGCGGTAGGAAATGCTGTTCGCAATGATTGCACAGTGCTGGATGCTTGTCCGCACTGTGCAATCATTGCAAATGGCATCTTGCACAGTGCAAGCGGTCGTTTTCTGCCGCTCGAGTAGATTTTGTACTTGAGCGGCAGTTTTCTCAACGCGGACTGATAGTTTCTCATCGCGAGCGGTCGCGAGCATACGCGACCACTCGCAATGAGAAACCTGACCTCCCCGCGTTGAGAATCTCGCCGGGAGGTTTATTTTCCACGCTCGCGATCGGCAACTTGATGTTGCTGATCGCGAACAAGGAAAAAGTCTCGCCGGGATGTCATTTTGCTCGCTCGCGGTCGCCAACTTGACGTTGAGGACCGCGAGCAAGCAAAAAATGCCCGCTACGCGTTTTTGCACTGTGCTACGTGCAATTCGCGTAGCGCGTAGTTGCACAAACTACGCGAGCGTAGCTAAGTTTTCTGCCCAGGCCTAGACTGGAGTGTGAAAGTATGGCCCAGGCCCCTGCCTTAAAGAGAAGGGGTACGGGGCGCAGGAAACCGGCCCCCGCGGTTCCCACGTTCCCGGAGGGAGCAGACCTTGAGGGGGATGCCCTGGAACCTACAGGGGAACAAGTGGCTGAGCTGGGGGACCTACCGGAGCTGACCCATTGGCAGCAGGAAGGGGGGCCCTCCAGGGATGAATTTTGCGAGCAACAGAGAACCTGCCCTTCTCTTGAGGGGGTGCGGTGACAGGCCGCCGCCCAGGCAGCAGGTGATCAGACAGGGTCACATTGGATCTATTGGGAGAATGATCTCCTTTACAGCGAGCCTAAGGTTGCTGAGCCTGGGTCAGTCCATGTGCTGGTGGTACCCCAGCGCTTCAGGACCTTCCTACTGGGGTTGGCCCATGATGTGCCACTGGCCGGACATCTGGGGCAGACCAAGACCTTTGAGAGGCTGGTCACCCACTTCTATTGGCCCCAGATGCGCAGGAGCTCAGATGCTCACTGCAGGACATGTGAGACTTGCCAGGCAAGTGGGAAGAGTGGGGGGAAGATTAAGGCCCCACTCCAGCCCTTTCCCGTTGTGAGCACCCCATTCGAGAGAGTGGGCATTGATATTGTGGGGCCTCCGGATCCCAAGACAGCCATGGGCAACAGGTTCATCCTGGTCTTGGTGGACCATGCCACCAGATACCCTGAGGCTATCCCGCTCAGGACAGTGACGGCCCCCGTGGTGGGACGGGCACTGATGGGGATTTTCTCCCGTGTGGGATTCCCCAGAGAGGTGGTATCCGATAGGGGAACTAACTTCATCTCCAAGTACATGAAGTCTCTGTGGGAGGAGTGTGGGGTAACATAAGTTCACCACCCCTTACCACCCCCAGGGTAATGGGCTGGTTGAGAGATTCAACCGGACCCTCAAGGGCATGATTATGGGCCTAGGTGACCCCATGAGGCGTAAGTGGGACGTCCTCTTGCCATGCCTGTTGTTTGCTTACCGTGAGGTGCCACAGAGGTCCTTAGGGTTCAGTCCCTTTGAGCTGCTCTATGGTCACCTAGTAAGAGGGCCTCTGAGTCTGGTCAAGGAAGGCTGGGGGCAATCTCCCAGGAAACCTCCCCAGGATGTGTTTAGTTACATGCTGGCCTTCAGGAACCAGACTCGGCGTTTCAGGAAACTTGCTGAGGCAAACCTGGAAAGCAGCCAGGAAGAGATGAAACGCTGGCACGATCAGAATGCCACTCTGATCGAGTTTCAGCCTAGACAGAAGGTTTGGGTCATGGCCCCGGTGGAGCACTGTGCGCTCCAGGATAGGTGGACCGGCCCCTTTGAGGTGGTGGAGCGCAAGAGTCCTGTTACCTACGTGGTGGACTTGCAGTCTCCCAGGAACCCCTTGCGGGTCCTGCATGTTAACCGCCTGAAGCCCCACTTTGAGAGGTCTGAAGTGGGCATGCTTCTGGCCACAGATGCTGGGATGGAGGAGGAGAGCGAGCCCCTTCCTGACCTCCTGTGTGCAGGGGAGCGAGATGGGTCAGTGGAGGGTGTGGTCCTCTCCACCACACTGACCCCTGAGCAGCAGGGTGATTGTCGCCAACTGTTGGGGCAATTCAGTGATCTGTTCTCCCTGGTACCTAGTGTCACTGATTGGTGTGTCCATGACGTGGACACTGGGGACAGTCCTCCCACTAAGCACAAGGCTTACCGAGTGACTGACCGGGTAAGGGCCTACATTAAGGATGAGGTTACCAAAATGTTTGCCCTTGGGGTGATTGAGTCCTCTAGCAGCCCTTGGTCCAGCCCAGTGGTCCTGGTACCAAAAGCTGCAGCGCCTGGTACCACCCCAGAACTTCGGTTCTCCTTGGACTATCGGGGCCTCAATTCAGTCACGAAGACTGACGCGCACCCCATCCCCAGAGCTGATGAGCTCGTAGATCGGTTAGGGGCTGCAAAATAACTCAGCACATTTGATTTGACGTCTGGGTATTGGCAGATCGCCTTGACCGAGGGAGCAAAGGAGAGGTCAGCATTCTCCACACCCGATGGGCACTACCAGTTCCGGGTGATGCCCTTTGGAATGAAGAATGCCCCTGCCACCTTTCAGAGGCTGGTCAACAGGGTGTTGGTTGGGCTGGAAGACTTCAGTGCCGCCTACCTGGATGACATTGCGGTGTTTAGCTCCTCTTGGGAAGACCACCTGCGCCACCTCTGGGAGGTATTGATGGCACTGCGGTAGGCAGGCCTCACAATCAAAGCCAGTAAGTGCCAGATTGGGCAGGGTTCTGTAGTGTATTTGGGACACCAGGTGGGGAGCGGCCAGGTGGCGCCCCTTCAGCCCAAAATTGAAACTATCCTAGCATGGGAACCCCCCCAAGACTCAGACGCAGGTGAGAACCTTCTTAGGATGGTTGATGCATATGAGGGGTGAGAATCCCAAGTTGTTGAGGTGGTCCAATTCCCTACAGGGTATGGATTTCACGGTGGAACACCGCCCTGGTACAGAACACGCCAATGCTGACGGTCTGTCCAGATTTTTCCGCCTTAGTGATGAGCACTCCCAAAGGGATGGTTAGTTCTCCCCACATTTCAGCTGGAGGGGACGCGTGTTAGACCTGGCATCATTGGCGCGGGTCTCCCTTCCTCTTTTCGCTTCCTATCTTTTATGTTGGCTGGATTTAGATGCTCTGGGCGCTGTGCCACTGCCAATCAGTGCCGCAGCGCGAATGCTCCCTGTGTAAAGATAACTGTATGAATTGGGATAACCATAATTGGCTCGTTTGGTTTACCTGTCAGTCCCTAGTATAACTGCACTGTGTGTGCCCAGGGCTGGTAGACCAAATCCTGCTGGTGGGCCTGCAGCGCTGATTTGCGCTACCCACCGAAGCAGCTTTTAAAGTATGTCTGTGTAGCATGTTCTAATAGCGAGTTACCCTCCATTTCACTGCTTACTATTGTGAGGCTATCCGTTCTCATAGGCCAGAATGGGCAGGCTGAGTATTACATCCCATAATCCTACCTGCCCCCAGGAACCCGATAGGAACTTCGAGTTTGATATGTTTAAGCTCAGGACATTGAGATACATCTTTTAGTAAGGATCTTTTGCGTAGTCCGTGTTTGAAAATGCCGCTGCTAGAAACGAGGTATTTTCTGGCCTAAGCTTTCCTGTAGGCTTTGCTAGCGTGTGTATTGGCCGTCTGGTTTTGGAGCAGCAGGGCTAAGAGAGAGCTGCCGCCGTTGAGCGCCCGTCTTAATTGGAACCTTCGGAACCTTTGCTAAATCTGTGTGGGCCGCCGCAGTTAAGAGAGAGCTGTAGCCGCTGAGTGCCCACACCTTTGCCAACTTTGCCTCATCGTGATTTGTCCTGTCGGCCGCCGCAGCTAAGAGAGAGCTGTTGCCGCTGAGTGCCCGCACTTGTGTCAGCTGTGCATCATCGTGATTTGTCCTGTGGGCCGCCACAGCTAAGAGAGAGCTGTTGCCGCTGAGTGCCCGCACTTGTGTCAGCTGTGCATCATCGTGATTTGTCCTGTGAGCCACCGCAGCTAAGAGAGAGCTGCTGCCGCGGAGTGCTCGCACCTTTGCCAACTTTGCATCATCGTGATTTGTCCTGTGAGCCGCCGCAGCTAAGAGAGAGCTGTAGCCGCTGAGTGCCCACACCTTTGCCAACTTTGCCTCATCGTGATTTGTCCTGTGGCCGCCGCAGCTAAGAGAGAGCTGTTGCCGCTGAGTGCCCGCACTTGTGTCAGCTGTGCATCATCGTGATTTGTCCTGTGGGCCGCCGCAGCTAAGAGAGAGCTGTTGCCGCTGAGTGCCCGCACTTGTGTCAGCTGTGCATCATCGTGATTTGTCCTGTGGGCCGCCGCAGCTAAGAGAGAGCTGTTGCCGCTGAGTGCCCGCACTTGTGTCAGCTGTGCATCATCGTGATTTGTCCTGTGAGCCGCCGCAGATAAGAGAGAGCTGCTGCCGCGGAGTGCTCGCACCTTTGCCAACTTTGCATCATCGTTATTTGTCCTGTGAGCCGCCGCAGCTAAGAGGGAGCTGCTGCCGCGGAGTGCTCGCACCTTTGCCAACTTTGCATCATCGTGATTTGTCCTGTGGGCCGCCTCAGCTAAGAGAGAGCTGCTGCCGCCGAGTGCTCGCACATTTGCCGACTTTGCATCATCGTGATTTGTCCCGTGGGCCGCTGCAGTTAAAAGAGAGCTGTTGCCGCTGAGTGCCCGCACCTTTGCCAATTTTGCATCATCGTGAGTCGTCCTGTGGGCCGCCGCAGCTAAGAGAGAGCTGCTGCCGCTGTGAGCCCACCACGGAGCTGCACGACGAGAGTCATTGCCACCACCAGCCCGGGCCGCCGCAGCCGCAGGCTGCTGCCGCTGAGAGCCCGCCTGTCCCCGAGTGCCCGAATCATTGTGAGTGCACATTGCGGACCACTGCAGACAAGAGTTGTGGTCGCTGGGAGTCCGCCTGTCAGCGTCTCCGCTTCTTCGAGAAGCTACGTGCTGTGTCCCCGTCCAACGGCAGGTATCTGGTGCGCAATGGGTCGCGTAGACCCAGGCCTTGAACTTAGTCAGTGCCACGTTCTGGTGACTACGTTATTGCCTTTTTAAGTCCCTATTGATTTACGTGCATTGTGACTGGTTAAAACGCTTTTGAGAGTCTCGTGCTAAACCTTAGATAAAGATACTATTTTTCTATACCTACTTGAGTTGTGTCCTTTTGTGGTGTCGTTACTGCCTTATTGTGCATGGTCATAAATGCTTCACACGCTGCCTCTGAGATAGGCCTAACTGCTCGTGCTACATTACCACAGGGTTGAGCAGGGGTTATCAAAGGGGGTAGCCCACTTGCCCTGACTTAGGAAGAAGGGTCCCTATTTGGATAGTGGCGCCAGCCATTGCCAACTAGAGACCCCCATTTCTAACAGTGCCGGTGTAGAGTGCGTTGCCGTAGTGGAGTCTGCTGCTGACGAGTGCACGGGTGACCGTTTTCTTGGACTCGGTGGAGATCCGCTTGAAGATCTTACAAAGGAGGCAGAGTGTGTGATTCATGTTGCTATGTCAGTATCTCTCGTTCAGTTAGCCCTAATCAAGGGTGTAAATCCCGGAAGAGACCTATAGGTCACCCCCTACATCAGGACATAGAGGGCATAGATGCCCCTCAAAGCATTCGTTGAGGGTGCAATACCTGCTAAGGACTTACAGGTGTAGGTGATCTCCTAGGTGAGGTCTCCAAGGAGCCTGGTTTTGGGTCCTTTAGGCTGTCTTCTAGAGTTTCCCAAGCCCGAGCTATAGCCAGCTAACCAATCCTTGTCTAGCCTCTCTTAGCAGCACTCCCCCCTCGTACCGCGCCCATTTCTCCAATTCTCTCATCCATGCGGTTACTCTGGGTCTCCCAGAAGTCATCCAATGCTTCGTAATTTCATTTTCTGCCAGAAAAAAGGCTAAATCTTGGTCTTGGAAGTATGGGACCAGCCCAGCAGTCATTGGATGCAACTCATCGAGGGGAGTGGAGGAGGTTACAGTTAATAAATGTTGAGCAGAGGGACAGCGGACTTTTGTTAGTAATAATAACTATGGAATATTATGATCATGTAATGAAAAAAGTCTATGTGCTGGGTAATGCATTGTGCTATAAAACTCAATAAAATGTGTTTACAAAAAAAAGTGCAGTGCTGCACTCTAAGTACTAAGGTGGAATGCTTGTCAAATGAATATATTTTTTAGAATATTAAAGACACTTTATCATATTTTTACATAATACTTGTTGCATGATTTCATGCCAAATGCTCCCATGACTCATCTCATTCATGGGCTCTTAAAGTTAAGACAGAACTCTCCTGGTTAATTTGTTGGCTTGCCCACCTCTAACACAGTACTGTGTATAACAGTTACCCGCATTCCCCCTCTCAGTATCTCGCTCTGGGCAGCAACATCTTGTTTTCCAAGATTCTAGCCAGAGTCCAAGTGCCTCAGAAGGATAAATATTTCTGTTTCCTGTTTTAATAAGGAAATCTTGTGCATTAGCGACCTCAAGAAGTTGTTTAAAGTTACGTGCTCATTTTCTCAGCATAAAATGAAACAAACATCTCTCAAATCATTCATTTTCCCAGTTCGAGCACTCGATCATAAGTCTCCCCCAACCATTAAGCCTGAGGATTCCTCAAACAAATCAGCAGATTTCGCTATATTCTTCGATGAAAAGGTCAAAGCACTGGTGGATCAGGTCGCCCACCCCCCCCCCCCATGGAGGAGCGGAAATCCTTAGTCACCTGGCAGAACTTTGACATCATCTCGGAAGATGACCTCCTCAAATGCATCTGCGAAACTAAACCCTCCAACCATTCCTCCGACCCCATCCCTAGCGACATCTCCATCGATTTCTACACCTATACTCTCTCTTACTGGACCAAGCTAGTCAATCTCTTCCTCAGTCAAGGCTCCCTCCCGGTTGCCCTCAAATCAGGTCAAGTCACCCCTCTTCTAAAAAACCCGCCGCCGACGCGAACGACCTCAACAACTTCCGCCCTATCACCAACCTCCCTTTTCTTTCGAAAATCACCGAAAAATGTGTTGCGAAACAACTTTCCTCACATATTTTGGACAATAACCTCCTCGGCGTCTTCCAGTCGGGCTTCATCCAAAATTGCAGCACTGAAACAGCCCTGCTGCAAGTGATTGACGATGCGCTGCATATTCTCGACTCTGGGGAATCATGTCTTCTGATTCTTCTAGACCTCTCTGCAGCCTTTGACACGGTTAATCATAGCACCCTCCTCAACACTCTTCAACAGAGAATGGGACTGGATGGCACAGTGCTCAAATGGTTTGCCTCTTTCCTCTCAGACAGATCCCAAAGGATCAAGATAGGGAACAGTCTTTCATCTCCTGTGGCCGTAGGTCAAGGCGTCCCTCAAGGTTCTATCCTGGCACCCACCTTGTTTAATCTCTACCTGGAACCTTTAGGGAACCTCCTAAGCAAATCTGGGATCCTTTACCATCTGTATGCGGACGACACGCAAATCTACCTTAAGGTGTCCTCCGCACACGATCTCTCCCTACTCAATTCTACCCTCAACTCTATTCACAACTGGATGTCAGCCCACCAACTCATTCTGAATCCCGCCAAAACTGAATTCCTCCTCCTCTCTACCTCTCTCTCACCTCCTCCTGTTCAATCTTGGATGGATCAGCTGAACCTATTCAACAACAAACCCATCATTGTCGACAGCGCTAAATCCCTAGGTGTCATTCTTGACAAAAGACTCAACCTAATCTCCCACATCAACTCTATTGCTAAGAACGCACGGTACCAGCTGCGCCTTCTGTGGGGGATCCGTCGGTTCTTCCCGGAGAATGACTTAAAAACCTTGGTACAATCTCTGGTTCTCTCAAGACTTGATTATTGCAATTCTCTTCTGACTGGCCTACCCAAATCCCACCTCTCCCCTCTCAAATCCATCCTCCATTCAGCAGCTCGCTTCATTTCAGGGTCTAAACGAAGCGACCACATCACTCCTATCCTGTCCTCTCTTCGATGGCTTCCGATCGAGGCAAGATCTATTTATAAAACTGCCTGCATCACACACAAAGCCTTACACACGTCCTCCCCTCGTTACCTGGCGAATAAATTGAAATTGTCCGGTGGCTCTCGCCCTTCTCACAATGCGGAAAAGCTTCTGCTTGAGCCCCCGTCTTCAAAAGGGAAAGATCGATGGCTCAATCCTTCTCGGGCAATGCAGTGAGAATCTGGAACTCGCTTCCCCCACTGCTCCGTGCCACCTCTTCTACCCGGATCTTCAAAGCTGACCTCAAGTCTCTTCTCTTCCAAAGACACTTCCAGCACTAATACTTTCGTTCTCAGACCCCTCTAGGAAGTTCGCTCGTCAGTGTAAAATTGTACTTTTGTCTGTTCATTCCTTATTTTGTGTGTTGTGTTGGGTTTTTATGTGCGTGTTCCCCTCATTACAAGTCCCCTGTGAAGTCACGCCCTCTCTACTACCTCAAGGAAGCTTTTCCACTATAGAAATTCTGTATTCCAAGCCTATAGAAGTGCCTTCCCAGTGTGTTTTGAGTTACTGCCACTTATTACAGTATTATGCCTTTAGTTGTATTTTGTACCCCATGTATCATATATTTTGTATCCCATGTACCCCCTGCTGTATTCACGCCCTCTCTACTACCTCAAGGAAGTTCTTCCACTATAGGAAATTCTGTACTCCAAGCCTATAGAAGTGCCTTCCCAGTGTGTTATGAGTGACTGCCACTTATTGCAGTATTATACCTCTATTTGTATTTTGTACCCCATGTTTCATGCACACCTGTCACTTTGTCCTCTTGGAACTTATTCCTCTTTTTGTATTTGGTTTGTTTGTTTTTTGCACAATTGTCACTTTTCCTCATGCAATGTAACGCTTGCCTTTGTATTATGCTCATTTGTATCCTCCTCCTTATGTAATGTTGCTGTTCCTGTTGTGAAGCGCTCTGACACCCTCGGGTAAAGTCCGCGCTATATAAAAACGCATAAATAAATAAATAAATAAATATGTGTCATGGTCTGCCCTCCCCCATCAGGCTGCACGCAGTGATTACTGTGACTGTCATCTCTTTAGAAGCCACCCAGCAGCATGAGAATAACTTCTTCTTTGACTGCAGCTGGCGTCAGACAGCCAGGGCCGAATGGCGTGCTCTGCATTTACAAAAGTGAGCATGCCCACTGCTCGACCATTCAGTGCATGAACAATGAGCTTTTGAAGTGCCCTATGTGTAGGAGAGTAGGATCTGCTTCACATGGGTACCCCCACTTTTTGCTGATGCTTCACTGTTTTTCGACCTTAGTCTGGCTGGGGCCCTGCTAATCAGAACCCCAGCCTAGCTGCTTCCTCTCTAAAATGGTTTCCATGTGCCTTAGGCACATCTCTGATTGGAATCTGGAGTGCCCTTATAAGTCCCTAGTATATGGTATACTATGTACCCAGGGCATAGGTACCTCAGAGGCCTGCCAGGGGCTGAAGCATGTATTGTGCCACCCCTGGAAGGCCAGCCAAAAGGACACCACAGGTCTGCTACTGCAGCCTGGGTAAGGTGGTGCATGCACCTCTTACTGTGATATAGGCTACCTATATCACTACATACATACACACATATAAACCTATAAGTCACTCCTATGGCAGGCCTTATCAATCCTGAAGGCAGAGTGCGTGGTTCCTATGTGAGAGGGTGCCCCTGCATGAGCAGGGCCCCTCTGCAGCGTTCGGAGACCCTTCTCTGATGCTGTTTGTAGTGCAGCCTGACCATATACTCTTAAGCGCATTATAACCTCGCGTTAAATGCTAACTTTGGGATGGCTGCACGGAAACATGTCGTCTTTGGTGTCAAACATCTTGGAATACTACCCCCGCCAGTTCTGGCGGCGGGGGTAGCATTCCACCCTTCTAGAGGGAGAGACGTGTACACACCGGCCTGCCCGGTAACTTCTTTCCAAGCCCTGGCATCACAAAATGGATGCCGCTGCCACAGACACGAGTCTGGCCTCCTGCTGCTGACCGAAACTCCGGCAGGGGAGGCCTGGACAATAGGTTTCCTGTCCCAGGGAGGTGTAACCACCTCCCCAGACAGGATAGTGTGTATTGGGGCTGGGCGGGAGCACTCTCTGGTGCTTTGAAGTCCTGCACTGGGGGCACATTTGGTGTCCCTGTGCATACCCCAGTTCAAACCGGCTCAGGGGCTTCCAGCCCCTGCTCTGGCGTGAAACTGGACAAAGGGAAAGGGGTGTAACCACCCCTCTGCCCTGACCCTCCCATAGGTGGGGCCACAGAGTATGTCCAACTCACTACCTTAGTATAAGTATGGGACCCCAGTCCTTAGGACTTTAGATTAACCTGGACGAAACTCTGACACAGAATCCTGGACCTTCGACGCTCTACTTCAAGATTAGAGGACTGAAGAATCTCCCTTGGGGTCAAGGAGTGACTCCCTGCTTGGCAGGCACCGAAGAAGCAATTGTCCGGTCTGCATCGCTGAAGCTCCCGCCGGACGCCGAAGTCTTTGCATCACCAGCGGTGGATTTCCAGACTTCCCCGAGGCTGCCCTGAGTCCCCAGCAAAGCTGAGGCCCGTAGCTGTCGTGGGTAACGTGGAACCATGACCCCTGGACACCGATCGCATTTGCAAGTGCATCCTCTTCTGGGTCTCCCACAAAGTCGTGCTTTGGGATCCGAGTAGCCCCAGCCTCCAGCACCAACTGCACCGAAGATCACTGGCCTCCACTCCACGAGTGTCCTGTGAGCCAGCTCCACGTGCATCGACTCGAGGCTCCTTCGCGGTTGCTAGTCCGTTGGCTAGTAGGCCCTCCCGAAGGCCAATCTTCTTCTGCTTGGGCTCCCTGGTTGCTCCAGGCGTGCCCTGGCTTACCCTTGCTGGGTGAGTCCCACAGACATTGCTGGTCTGCAACATCGTCCTTCTTCCATTTCCACGAGACTTGCCGTTGCCAAGGCTTGTTGGGTCCAATCCGGTCGCCGAGACCCCTGCAATCGACAGACGTCGTGGGACAGCTCGAATCCAGCTCCTGGTCATCGTCAACGCCTCCTGGACCTCGTGGCTGAAGAGTCAAGACGACTGTCAACCTACCTGAAGCACTCGACATCGGTGGGCATCTGCTCATCGCCTTCCTCGTCACTGGCTAGTGACCCAGACTCTGTCCCCTCTGCTTTCAGGTTCTTCAGATCTTCGATCCACCTTTGGATCCACCCGAACACTTTCGACTTGGTCGCCAGCAGCACTTTGCAGCAGATCGCCATTGAAAGCGACGACGAAACCCGACCCCGAAAGACACCTATGCACCCGTCTCTCCTGGGTGAGGTAACTCGAGTACTCCGGTGCTCCCGTGGGTATCGACACTAGAACAGCCTAGTTCTCAAAGGGTTTGCTCCAAGTCCTCCTCTAAGTGTCCCTTTTCTTTTAAATTCAAACCGCGACTTTCCCCATAGAAGTTAACGGCGATTCGCGGCTGTGTTCATACACTGCACGCGTCCCCCGTGGGTCCCCTGTGTCACTACCTTGGGTGGTTCCTTGTGGTCCAAGCACTTCTACAGGCTCTAGGCCCTGTGTCTAGCTCAGTCGTGGTTCTTATATCACTTTATTGGTATATGGTTTGGTACGCCCCTAGGGCTCAAACGTGTATTTGTGCTATTACTGTAGATAACTAACTTATAATTTATGTACTTCGAACTCTAGCCTCATAAATAGACTAGAGGGGTGTGTTTAGCAATAAATACATATATTTTGAATATATACCTGGTGTGGTCCTCTTTCATTTGGTCACTCAAGAGATTATAGACTGGTAAAACAAGCTGCTTTACATTCCTTCAAAACTTAGCCTGAAGGCTGCTCTCCATAGCTACCACTAGGATAGCTTTCAATAAAGGTTGTCTTTAACCTATCTCCAATAAGGGGTTGTTTGGACTGGTGCAAGGTGCCCACTATAATTAGTGGACAGCATATGCCAGGCCAACTTCTCACATTGGTGTGCAGCGTGTGGGATTCCAGCTTGCTATTGTTTTACCAGATAATCTCAATTGAATTGATCAACTGAAAACCACTAAGGGTACCTAAGGTACATATAAATCAAGCTTAGTAATACAGTAAGTTCTACTGAACTTAGAGTTGTGTGTTAAGGGATAACACACCCTTTCTACAACTCAAGAGAGTTTAGTAGGCCACACTAGAGTAGGTAGTGCATACACCACACCTCACTAGTAATGTCTTCAAAGCCAGGACCCAGTGAGTCCTCGCCAGAAGCCAGTGGGCTTCTTCCCTCCAAGTATGATAAACTCCCATTCTTGGAATTGAGAGCATTATGCAATACTAGGAAGTTGAAGGCAGGCAAAAGTGCCAGCACCCAACACCTCAGGGAGGTGTTACTAGCTGATGATCTCAGCAGGCCCATAGGGTCTGAAGGGGTAGGCAAGGAGGGTGGGGCAGAAGATGAGGAAGGGGCCAGGGGTGAAGAAACCCAGGTCCCCCCCTCTGAAACTGGCCAGGAAGGTGAAAATGACCTTGTCCTGGAAAACCCAATTCCTCCTGTGGAGGAGGAGGAGGAGGATCAGACTGACCTCCCCTTTGTCCCCCAGGAAGAGTTCTGAGTGTGCCCAGAAGGTCTAGGTCTCCTTCTCAGGAGTCTAACCACTCTGACACCTCAATAGGGACCTCTGTCTCCTCTCATAGGAGGGAATCCTCACAGGAAAGGAGAAAGAGACTGATTCAGTATGAGCAAGCCCAGCTTGAACTCAGAAAACAGCAATTGGCTATAGACAGGGAGTCCCTAGATCTCTATAGAGAGAGACAAAAGTTGGGACTAGAGTCCCATGGTGGCAGCAGTTTCCCCAAAGATAGGGAAAGGTCTTATGACCATAGAAACCTGAGCAAGATTGTCCCTCCCTACCAGAGTGGGGATGACATCCACAAATGGATAACTGCTCTAGAAAGGGCCTGTAAAGTACAGAGGGTCCCTCAGGAGCAGTGGGCAGCAATCTTGTGGCTCTCCTTTGCAGACAAAGGTAGAGACAAGCTCCTCACTGTTAGAGAGGAGGATGCTGATAATTACAAAGTCTTGAAGAGTGCTCTAATTGATGGGTTTGGCCTAACCACTGAACAATACAGGTTAAAGTTCAGGGATACCCAAAAAGCACAGACTCAAGACTGGGTGGACTTTGTTGATTGTTCTGCCAAGGCTCTGGAAGGTTGGTTATTGGGCAGTAAGGTGTGTGACTTCACAGGATTGTACAATCTGATCATGAGGGAGCAGATTCTTAATAACTGTCAAAATCAGCTGTTGCATCAGCACCTGGTGGACTCTGATCTGACCTCTCCCCAAGAATTGGGAAAGAAGGCAGACAAATGGGTCAGAACCAGGGTGAGGCAGAAGGTACAGAACCAAGGTGGTGACCCTAAGAAGCAAGATTCGAAAAACTCTGATAAGGGTGGGGAGAAGGGTAAAGATCAAAAGTCTTCACAAGGCCCCCAAAAATCTTCTTCGGGTGGGGATTCACAGTCTAACAAAGGGAAAGGCCAAAGGAAACCATGGTGCAAGGTCTGTAAGCAAAAGACCCACTGGACCAGTGATTGCACCAAGTCCAAAGACTCTACTCCAGCCCCCACCAATGCCCCTAAGGCACCTGCTCCCCCTAGTGCAGTTACAGTTGGTGGTGGGACTACACAAGCCAAGGGTTTAGTAGGGTTGACCCTGGGTAAGGAGATGAGCTCTGACCTAGTCAGAGAACTCACTCAGGCTGTCCTAGTCTGTGATGGAGGCATGGATGTGACCTCCTCTGTGAGTCCCAGTAATCTGGGCAAGTACAGACAACAGCCCTTAATCAATGGAAAAGAGGCTTTGGCATTTAGGGACACAGGGGCAAGTGTCACCATGGTGACGCAAGACCTTGTGAATCCTGGGCAGATTATACTTGGTGAAATGTACCAAGTGACCAATGCTAGCAACGTCAGAACAGACCATACTCTGGCAGTTGTTAACTTCTCCTGGGGAGGGGTAACTGGCCTTAAGAAGGTTGTGGTAAGTGCAGACCTACCCGTTGAATGCTTGCTTGGCAATGACTTAGAAACTTCAGCTTGGGCAGAAGTGGAGCTCAGGACCCATGCAGAAATGCTGGGCATCCCTGCAGATGTGTTTGCTGTGACCAGGTCACAAGCCAAAATGTCTAACACTGAACAGGCCTTGGATTCTGGAATAATGGACCAAGGGCCCTCCAAGAAGAGGAGTAGTAGGGTAAAGGCAGTGCCTTCCCCTTGGCTCAGAAGGAAGATCAGTCTCTTGAGGGGGATGATCTCAGTCCTGAGGAAGGAACTGTCCCAGAGGAGCTTGAACCTGACCAGGTTGAGTTCTTGGGGACAGGGGGCCCTTCCAGGGCAGATCTGAGCCAGGAGCAGCAGAGCTGCCCCTCTCTTGAACCCCTCAGACAGCAAGCTGCTGCTGAGGCTGCTGGGAAAGCTAGTGGTCCCCATACTGTGTATTGGGATGATGGACTCTTGTACTCAGAGTGTAGAGACCCCAAGCCTGGTGCCACCAGGAGGTTGGTTATACCTTTGAAGTTCAGGGGCTTCCTATTGACCCTAGCCCATGACATTCCCTTAGCAGGTCACCTGGGCCAGAACAAGACTTGGGACAGAATTGTCCCTCACTTTCACTGGCCCCACATGTCTGAAGACACCAAGGAGTTTTGTCGCTCCTGTGTAACCTGCCAGGCCAGTGGCAAGGCAGGTGGCACTACAAAGGCCCCCTGATACCACTACCTGTGGTGGGGGTTCCCTTTGAAAGGGTGGGGATTGACATTGTTGGTCCCATGGATCCCCAAACCGCATCTGGGCACAGGTTTATCCTGGTGGTAGTGGATCATGCCACCAGGTACCCAGAGGCTATTCCCCTTAGGACCACTACAGCACCTGTGGTGGCAAGGGCCCTCCTGGGAATTTTCTCAAGAGTGGGCTTCCCTAAGGAGGTTGTATCAGACAGGGGTGCTAACTTTATGTCTGGATACTTAAAAGCAATGTGGAAGGAGTGTGGAGTGACTTACAAGTTCACCACACCCTATCACCCACAATGCAATGGTTTAGTTGAGAGATTCAACAAAACCTTGAAGGGCATGATTAAAGGGCTCCCAGAAAAGCTTAGGCGAAGATGGGACATACTCTTGCCCTGCCTTTTATTTGCATACAGGGAGGTGCCTCAAAAGGGGTTGGCTATAGCCCTTTTGAACTTTTGTTTGGTCACCCTGTCAGGGGTCCATTGTGCTTGGTGAAGGAAGGATGGGAGTTACCTCTCAAGCCCCCAAAGCAAGACATAGTGGACTATGTACTTGGTCTCCGCTCCCGGATGGCTGAGTATATGAAAAAGGCAACTAAAAACCTTGAGGCTAGCCAGGAACTTAAAAAAGCCTGGCATGACCAAAAGGCTGTACTGACTGTTTACCAGCCAGGACAGAAGGTGTGGGTGTTGGAGCCTGTGGCCCCAGCAGCTCTCCAAGACAAATGGAGTGGACCCCATACCATTGTTGAACAGAAGGGTGAGGTTACCTATTTGGTGGACCTAGGAACACCCAGGAGTCCCCACAGGGTTCTCCATGTCAACAGGTTAAAACCATATGTGGACAGGGCAGACATGGGCTTGCTCATGGCTACTGATGAGGGACAGGAGGAAGAGAGTGACCCACTCCCTGACCTGCTCTCACAGAACCCTGATGATGGGTCAGTGGATGATGTAGCCTTGGCAGGCAGCCTCACTACCCAGCAGCAGACTGATTGCAGACAGGTGCTCAATCAGTTCAGACACATATTCTCACTGACACCCAGTCAGACTACCTGGTGCACTCATGAAGTGGACACTGGTCACAGTCTGCCTATTAAAAATAAGATTTATAGGCAACCTGACCATGTCAGGGACTGTATCAGGACAGAAGTCCAGAAGATGTTGGATTTGGGAGTTATTGAACCCTCAGATAGCCCTTGGGCTAGTCCAGTGGTCCTTGTACCAAAACCTCACACCAATGGTGGGAAAAGAGAGATGAGGTTTTGTGTGGACTACAGGGGTCTCAACGCAGTCACTAGGACTGATGCCCATCCAATACCTAGGGCAGATGAGCTAATAGACACTTTGGCCTCAGCCAAGTATCTAAGCACATTTGATCTGACAGCTGGCTACTGGCAGATCAGACTAGCTGATGATGCAAAGCCAAAGACAGCATTCTCAACCCCTAGTGGGCATTATCAATTTGTGGTGATGCCCTTTGGTCTGAAGAATGCACCTGCCACTTTTCAGAGGTTGGTGAATACAGTCCTTACAGGTCTGGAAGCCTATAGTGCAGCATATCTAGATGATATTGCTGTCTTTAGCTCCACCTGGGAGGATCACCTGGTCCACCTCAGAAATGTTTTGCAGGCCCTGCAGAAAGCAGGCCTGACTATCAAGGCCACAAAGTGCCAGATAGGGCAGAGTCAGGTTGTGTACCTGGGCCACCTTGTGGGTGGAGGCCAGGTTCAACCACTGCAGAGCAAGATCCAGACCATCATGGACTGGACTGCTCCAACTACCCAGGCTCAGGTGAGAGCCTTTTAGGCCTGACTGGGTACTATAGGAGATTTGTCAAGGGGTATGGATCAATAGTGACACCCCTGAATGACTTAACTTCCAAGAAAATGCCCAAAAAGGTTCAGTGGACAGTTAGCTGTCAAAAGGCATTTGATGACCTAAAGCAGGCCATGTGCACTGCTCCCATTCTACAGAGTCCTGATTACTCCAAGAAGTTCATTGTCCAAACAGATGCATCTGAATTGGGGGTAGGGGCTGTACTGTCACAATTGAATGATGAAGGTCAGGATCAGCCAGTAGCTTTTATTAGCAGAAGGCTGACCCCTAGAGAGAAACGTTGGTCAGCCATTGAGAGGGAGGCCTTTGCTGTGGTCTGGGCTCTGAAGAAGTTGAGGCCATACTTGTTTGGTACTCACTTCCTTGTTCAAACAGACCATAAGCCCCTCTTATGGCTAAAACAAATGAAGGGTGAAAACCCCAAACTGCTTGGTGGTCCATTTCCCTACAGGGGATGGATTTCACAGTGGAACATAGACCTGGGAGTAACCATGCCAATGCAGATGGACTCTCTAGGTACTTCCACTTAGAACATGAAGACTTAACTGGGCAAGGTTAGTTTAATGTCCCTACGTTTGGGGGGGTTGTGTAGGAGAGTAGGATCTGCTTCACATGGGTACCCCCACTTTTTGCTGATGCTTCACTGTTTTTCGACCTTAGTCTGGCTGGGGCCCTGCTAATCAGAACCCCAGCCTAGCTGCTTCCTCTCTAAAATGGTTTCCATGTGCCTTAGGCACATCTCTGATTGGAATCTGGAGTGCCCTTATAAGTCCCTAGTATATGGTATATTATGTACCCAGGGCATAGGTACCTCAGAGGCCTGCCAGGGGCTGAAGCATGTATTGTGCCACCCCTGGAAGGCCAGCCAAAAGGACACCACAGGTCTGCTACTGCAGCCTGGGTAAGGTGATGCATGCACCTCTTACTGTGATATAGGCTACCTATATCACTACATACATACACACATATAAACCTATAAGTCACTCCTATGGCAGGCCTTATCAATCCTGAAGGCAGAGTGCGTGGTTCCTATGTGAGAGGGTGCCCCTGCATGAGCAGGGCCCCTCTGCAGCATTCGGAGACCCTTCTCTGATGCTGTTTGTAGTGCAGCCTGACCATATACTCTTAAGCGCATTATAACCTCGCGTTAAATGCTAACTTTGGGATGGCTGCACGGAAACATGTCGTGTTTGGTGTCAAACATCTTGGAATACTACCCCCCCGTCAGTTCTGGCGGCGGGGGTAGCATTCCACCCTTCTAGAGGGAGAGACGTGTACACACCGGCCTGCCCGGTAACTTCTTTCCAAGCCCTGGCATCACAAAATGGATGCCGCTGCCACAGACACGAGTCTGGCCTCCTGCTGCTGACCGAAACTCCGGCAGGGGAGGCCTGGACAATAGGTTTCCTGTCCCAGGGAGGTGTAACCACCTCCCCAGACAGGATAGTGTGTATTGGGGCTGGGCGGGAGCACTCTCTGGTGGTTTGAAGTCCTGCACTGGGGGCACATTTGGTGTCCCTGTGCATACCCCAGTTCAAACCGGCTCAGGGGCTTCCAGCCCCTGCTCTGGCGTGAAACTGGACAAAGGGAAAGGGGTGTAACCACCCCTCTGCCCTGACCTCCCATAGGTGGGGCCACAGAGTATGTCCAACCCCCTACCTTAGTATAAGTATGGGACCCCAGTCCTTAGGACTTTAGATTAACCTGGACGAAACTCTGACACAGAATCCTGGACCTTCGACGCTCTACTTCAAGATTAGAGGACTGAAGAATCTCCCTTGGGGTCAAGGAGTGACTCCCCTGCTTGGCAGGCACCGAAGAAGCAATTGTCCGGTCTGCATCGCTGAAGCTCCCGCCGGACGCCGAAGTCTTTGCATCACCAGAGGTGGATTTCCAGACTTCCCCGAGGCTGCCCTGAGTCCCCAGCAAAGCTGAGGCCCGTAGCTGTCGTGGGTAACGTGGAACCGTGACCCCTGGATACCGATCACATTTGCAAGTGCATCCTCTTCTGGGTCTCCCACGAAGTCGTGCTTTGGGCTTCGAGTAGCCCCAGCCTCCAGCCCCAACTGCACCGAAGATCACTGGCCTCCACTCCACGAGTGTCCTGTGAGCCAGCTCCACGTGCATCGACTCGAGGCTCCTTCGCGGTCGCTAGTCCGTTAGCTAGTAGGCCCTCCCGAAGGCCAATCTTCTTCTGTTTGAGCTCCCTGGTTGCTCCAGGCGTGCCCTGGCTTACCCTCGCTGGGTGAGTCCCACAGACCTTGCTGGTCTGCAACATCGTCCTTCTTCCATTTCCACGAGACTTGCCGTTGCCAAGGCTTGTTGGGTCCAATCCGGTCGCCGATACCCCTGCAATCGACAGACGTTGTGGGACAGCTCGAATCCAGCTCCTGGTTGTCGTCGACGCCTCCTGGACCTCGTGGCTGAAGAGTCAAGACAACCGTCAACCTACCTGAAGCACTCGACATCGGTGGGCATCTGCTCATCGCCTTCCTGGTTACTGGCTAGTGACCCAGACTCTGTCCCCTCTGCTTTCAGGTACTTCAGATCTTCGATCCACCTTTGGATCCACCCGAACACTTTCGACTTGGTCGCCAGCAGCACTTTGCAGCAGATCGCCATTGAAAGCGACGACGAAACCCGACCCCGAAAGACACCTATGCACCCGGCTCCCCTGGGTGAGGTAACTCGAGTACTCCGGTGCTCCCGTGGGTATCGACACTAGAACAGCCTAGTTCTCAAAGGGTTTGCTCCAAGTCCTCCTCTAAGTGTCCCTTTTCTTTTAAATTCAAACCGCGAGTTTCCCCATAGAAGTTAACGGCGATTCGCGGCTGTGTTCATACACTGCACGCGTCCCCCGTGGGTCCCCTGTGTCACTACCTTGGGTGGTTCCTTGTGGTCCAAGCACTTCTACAGGCTCTAGGCCCTGTGTCTAGCTCAGTCGTGGTTCTTATACCACTTTATTGGTATATGGTTTGGTACGCCCTAGGGCTCAAACGTGTATTTGTGCTATTACTGTAGATAACTAACTTATAATTTATGTACTTCGAACTCTAGCCTCATAAAGAGACTAGAGGGGTGTGTTTAGCAATAAATACATATATTTTGAATATATACCTGGTGTGGTCCTCTTTCATTTGGTCACTCAAGAGATTATAGACTGGTAAAACAAGCTGCTTTACATTCCTTCAAGACTTAGCCTGAAGGCTGCTCTCCATAGCTACCACTAGGATAGCTTTCAATAAAGGTTGTCTTTAACCTATCTCCAATAAGGGGTTGTTTGGACTGGTGCAAGGTGCCCACTATAATTAGTGGACAGCATATGCCAGGCCAACTTCTCACACTATGCAGGTGCTTTAGTAGATTCTACTGCTCAGAGTCTGACTCCTGCAGCTAAGGGAATAGAGCTACAGGCAAGCTCTGAGTACTTTAAGACCTCCTGTGGTCCTAGTCGGCATTGATGCTGGAACAATATTCGGACAAGCGGTGCTCCCATCAATGTTACATCACTAAACACGGAGGGGCAGATTTACGTTTCCTGGCGCATCCCTGCAAATCAGCAGGGATGCGCCAAGAAACGTGCGACACGCAATGCCATCGTTGCGCCACCACGGATGCGCCGCATTTCCAATGCGGCGCGCCATGGCGCAAGGATTGGCAGATGCGTGTCGCATCTGCCGGCGTAAGGTTGGCGCAGTGCTGGAGTTGTGCCGCGGGCGCGACGCAACTTCAGCACTGTGCCAACCCGGCCTTCCACATGGTGCGTCACACCTTACGCCTGCTTCAAGCAGGCGCAAGGTTTTGACGCAGCGGGGTCGGAAAACTTCTTTCCAATCTTGTAGATTTCACTCAGGCACTTTTCTGAGGCGTTCCTGCACCGGAACACCCACTTGAAACCTGACGCAGGTTTCATGTGGCGCAGGGCTTTACGACATGACGCATCTCCCTTGATGCGTCACGTTGTAAATCCCCCACAGCATGGCGCTAGCTTTACGCCGCCGCTGCATCACAGAAGTGACGCAACGGCGGCGCAACAGTGGCGCACGGGGCTTGTAAATCTGCCCCATAGGGATTTTGAAAAATCCAAGCATCACACAAAGACAAAATGTCCCAAATAAGCCATGCCTATTCAGCAGGAGAGTGGAAAGAATGTATTATGTAGCTGGTGTTGCATTTAGCAGCACACTGTCACAAATGTGTTGCTAAAGCATGGTGTGGTAGCCACTGTTGTTCACAGTCAGCACATTTTCCATAGAAAACATCACTACATTTGCACAGACATACCATTTTACAGATAAAACTAAACAGTGAACAAAAGACAATGCATGGAAATTCACTTTCTGCGAATATTTGTCATTTGGGCTACACCAAGTAAAGTGCTTTGATTTGACCCTGTCTTTGTTTCCATCACACTTTAGAATGAGAAAAAAAGATTTATTTGTGTTTTCCTTTATATTTTACAATATTGTTTACTGTTCATTTATAGGTATTTAAATGTTGTTGTGTGGTAGAAGAAGTCAACACCTTACAGTCTTTCCTTTCACACCAGCAAGATTTTTACACACATTTCACTTTACAAAATCCTTAGTCTTTGCAGTCAGCGAAAAAAAAGTAAACACCAGTCTCCAAGTTAAAAAACATAAGCAGCAGTTTGGCAGAAGATGAGACTGACATTTGACCTGTGTCTTTGAACACAGCAAATGTGAAATGATAAAAACAAAAATTAAAGTCTTCTTTAATGCTCTTTGACTTTCGGAAGTCCAGAATGGTTTTTAATGTGCCCTCTCAAGCCTCAAGGGGGTGTTGTAGTTAGGCCTACTTCGACCTCCGGTGAATTGCACCAGCTGCACCACTAGTAGCTACGCCCCTGAAAATGCCAAGTGTCACTATCATATGTGCAAGCATGCTCATGCAGGGACAGACAATGACTCTTACGCACACACACATGGAGGGCCCACATATACACACACATACGATATTAGCATCTTCAGCGGCCTCCTTCTTCACTCTGCTGCAGACACTGGTCCTACCTCAAGTAGATGGAGTTATTCCACTAAATGGTGCAATGCTTAATGGGCTGCCTACTATCATGATGTAGAGTAACTATAGATCATTGATGCACTATACATCGCTGGTCCGTGAATCATGTCTTCCAACAGACAGAAGGGAAATTTTCCATTTCAGAACTTCCCAAACGCACACTCTGTTGGTATTTGGTCCATGACTTTAGAATGGGTGCATCAAGCTAAGCTTAAAGATGTCGGCTAAATGTCTTGGAATTGAAAAGGGAAGGTGGAAATCCATCTCTGAGAGACTAAGGGCTTGATTTAGCCTTTGATGGATGGAGTGGAGTATGTTGGGATGGTGGAAGATATTACCTCCACCAGGACAATACCTTTGCCATTCCAATGGTACTCCACTGGCGCAGTGGTCATCTCTGTGCATTGAAAGGAACTGCCATCACAGTAGTCCCTTTCAATGTACTAAAAGATTGGTGGATAGCAGCCGTCGGTTTTGAAGGCCATCCACTAAACGTTTAAGAGATTTTTGTTTTTGGGAAACAAACTCCCAAAGTGGGTGGCTGTTTCTGAAAAACAAAGAACTAACGGCCTCGTACCCTAGGAAGACTCTCCCTGGGTGTAGAGGTCATTTGTGATTTTTTTCTGTCCATCACTGCCAGGTTGGTCTTGGTGGTGACGGACAGGAAAAGGAAAGACTTTCGCCTTAAATAGAGCACACAATATAATGACCTTACTTCCCTACTCTTTTGTGCTTTGGAAGAAGTATTCCGTGGAAGGACCCAACAGGGTTCTGTCAACAGAATACTTAAGGTCTACCCACCTCTAGATGAGGCAGGCAAACCGAGGGTTTGGTGGTCAGGGTACTCTCTCGCATTTGCAGTGGAGAATTATCTCTGCCAAACTCTAAAGCGGGCTGTAATTTGCAACCCATGCTTTCTCTTAAAGTGAGTCTCCTCGTTCTCTTGATTCATGTCACCTACTTTTAGCATGAGTGCAGGAGAGGAGGGCAGGAGTAAGTAGGGAAACTTTTATTGTAGTCTATGAAGGAGGGCTAGGGGACTATGAAATATTATTCCCCTTTTAATGTCATCCCCTAGGGATGGGTGAATACCTGCACTATAAGCCAGAACCACCCAGTGCCATCCCCAGTAATATGCGATCCCATCCAGTATCCCAGTCTATCCTTCTCACTGGAAGCAACTTAAGAGTCCCACTGCCTGAGACCACATCAAACAATTCATACCTCTGAGGTTGTAAGTTACAGTCATAAGTGCATTTGCCTAAACTCATGAAAGTGCCTGCACTGTGCTAGTGCTAGGGGAAGAGGTGTGGCGC
The DNA here is from genome assembly GCA_963921515.1 of Calotriton arnoldi. NCBI lineage: Eukaryota > Metazoa > Chordata > Amphibia > Caudata > Salamandridae > Calotriton > Calotriton arnoldi. The sequence continues at coordinate 2,859 of CAWUFW010012689.1, read as the reverse complement.
CGCGGCCAGGGCGACTGACGCTGGAATCTGGGGCTCACGGTTCGATCCCCGGCATCGGCGGCAGCCCAGCCCCATGTGACTCTGGGCAATAGCTCGCTTAATCTTCCCGACGGCCGGGATGCCTTCGGGTAGCTGTTCGCACTTTACAAATACTGGATTTACATTTACATTTCTGGACATTTGGTGTGAGAACGTCGGCAATAGGAAACGCCTGAACTGCATCTTAAATATATGGAAATGGATGATTAATTACCATTTCAATGCTGTCAGGCTGAACATGATTGGATGGCTTTGTTGCCTATATCACTTCTTTGCTCCTGATCCAAAGCTTTCTATTCTTGTGTTTGTCTAGCCCAGGAGCATGTGTTATGTTATGTCATGTCATGCCATGTCATGTCATGTCTTTAAGATTTGTAGAACCTGGCTGCTACCCATATGGGTGTCCTAGAGCTAGGGATGAAATAAACCGTGACAAGCTGAGATACAATATCAAGAGCTTTATTCAAAGAGCAGGGATTTTAGAGCTTTCCTGGACTCAAAGTTATTATTTGAATTTAGGTTTCACAGTGTTTTGGTTGGTTGATGTGTCCTTCCACTGCTCACATTAGAAATTGCATTGCAATGAGGGATTAGTTTTTCTCCCTCACTCTCTCCCTTTTCCTACCCCCACCTAACATCCACTTGTTCCCATGCACCATCATATAAAAATGAAATAAAATAGTTCTAAAGTTAGCTACCATTGATGAATGAACATCTGTGGCAGCCAGTTGTGAATTGACTTTACTTTATTTCTAAAAATTCCATTCAAATATGGCTACGCTGCAATCAAGCACATTTGCAGTGGCTATCTACAACAAAATAGAAAGCATTTTAAAGTCCAGTAGATGTCAAGGCTGAGGCATATTGGTTTTGCCAATGCTTGTTTTATTTATGGTAACACAGTGCAATGTATCTCACTAACCAGCCAAATTGATTCCAGCTGGACTACTTTCAACAAGAAACCCAAAATCTGTGAATAGAACATGAAGCTTTCCTTTCAATTATTCAGGTCTCTCCTTTATTTTTCTTTCTTTACAGAATTAGGGGCCGATTCCGATTTGGGCCGGAAAACGTACCGACCGATTCGGTACGGGAATATAGTCCGACCGACATGTACCGGCGCTGTCCGACCCGGGTAGTACGATGAAATGCATGTGAATCACGACCGACTCGTACGGAACTCAAGCCGAACGACCGACCCGGACGGAAACAAGCTATCCGGCCGGGAAACCACGCGAATAGAACCGACCGACACGCACCAGGAATGAACCCGAACGAAACGTACCCGCGAACTCCGACCCGCGCAGTACGATGCAATGGGTGCAAAATCAGACCGATTCGCACGGAGCCCAAGCCGTACGACCGACACGCATACAAAAGCCAGCCGAACAAACACAATACTCCGCGACCGACGCGTACGCCGCATATGAAACCTAGCTGAAACACAGCGGGAACGACTCGAGAGGCGCGCACGAGACAACTGCAACGTCCTACTCGGTCAGAAGAACGTCTCCTACATGCACAATAATTACAAATGAAAAATACAAAAAAGAGGGCCAAACAAGCAATGACAAAGCCATAAATACAGGGGGGGGGGGAATGGAACAAGGACACTCCCCCAACTCCACCTACATAAAGGCCACAAATCCCTACCATGATCCTTTGCAAATTCCACTGACCTGTCAGCACAGAACACCATCGGACAGCAAACACAGACACACACACAGCTCATCCAACACAAAAGCCACACACCATTAGCACCTCAACAAATAGCACCCTCACACACACCCAGCAAAACCTACACTCACACACCCTCACTTGCACATACACACACATCAATCACCACCACCACCCATCACCATGCCCCCAAAGAAGAATTCAAAGTTCCTAGATAGTGAATTGGAAGTCATGGTAGACGAGATCCTGAGGGTAGAGCCACAGTTGTTTGGCACAATGGTCCAACAGACCCCCATGGCGCAGAAAACCAAGATGTGGGCGAGGATCGTCGACAGGGTCAACGCACAATCACCATGTTTGCGCACAAAGGAAGACATCCAGAACAGGTGGTATGATGTGCGCAGGAGGGTCAGGGACCTACTGAAGAAGGATTACATCCTGAGCCAGCACGCCAGCACACCAGCAGTGGCCCTCCTGCCAAACCACTATACCTCAGGCCCTGGGAGGAGAAGGTGCGGGCCATCCTACCACCAGTGAGCGTATATGGACTAACAAACATCCCAGAGCCTGGTGAGTACACAACAAATATACACAATATTGTGTGACAATACACACACATCACTGTCAAGGGGATAGTCAAACCATGCACCCCTAGCAAATCCACAGCAACCAAAAGATAATCATCCCAAGATGTGTATGTTAGTCAGATAAACACAATACATGCCATGTCATAGTGATATGTAACTGTGTCATGACATGTACAAACCCAACAACAAATAGAGCTAGGCAGTGGCACAAATCTAACCAACAAACACTGTCAGATATTTTGCCACCACTAGAACACCACCTCACAGGGAAGCTCACTGAAAGGAAGGAATCCTGTGTATGCTGGTGAAGTCAGTGTAGCCAAGAGCATGATGGGAGTCGTAGTAACAGATAATAGGCAGCCTCACATTTGGCCCATCAACACCACTCTGAACCATGCTCACAACACAGGGAATGGAAAAGGACTGACAAGATGGCTGACACTGGGTACTGCTGTGGGGAGCACAAGGCCCTGCTGGGAACTGTGCACCAACAAACAACAGGACCACACTTTTAGCCATCTTGCCATTGCTGTCACACTCATACACAGTGAAGTCC